>OY751320.1:26109706-26523679 GCA_963564615.1 Rhorus exstirpatorius
CTCGCAATAAAAAATTACAAATAAATTTTAGTACTTTTTTTGTTTGTTTATGGACGACGAGATGATATTATACGCTTCATCATTTGATAGATTTTAAGAAATAATTAATAATAATGAATAATCTCCATACTAATCGAGAAATTCGAAATATTAAGCTTGAATAACATTAATGCCACAAAATTACGGTTAATGCGATAAAAAAAAGATTTGTTAATGAAATTTTCTGACTCTCTTGAAGACTTATAAATTCAATTAAGGTAGTCCTCGTGTAGATGCGTTTATAATGAGAATTTGTTGAAATTTATAGCGGACGAAGAAAATGCCACTACCCAAAACTTTTCGTGAAATTTGAAGCAGATTGACCGTTCCCAACTCGAGATATTCAATGTCAAAGTTAGCAACCATTACGTGTAGAGCATATAGCAAGCATTGCTGTACCCCGATACTAGCACGGTTTTTTTAAATATTGCAACTAAACGCGTAACCAGATTTTGATAAAAAAAAATTGTAGACGGGAGAAGACTATTATTCACATGTTAGGAAAAAAGAACAAAATTATTAACCGTTTTGTTTACGAACGACGATCACAAAAATAATGCAGTATGAATGAAAATTCGACGCGCAAGCTGCATATTCTATGGTGTGAATGTATCTGAATATAATGCACGGTTCCATATGTGTAACAGCCATTTCTGTACAGACTCAATCAAAAGTTCGCTGCATATGACCAATATAGGGCCGTGTATATTTCATCATGTGGTCATATTGGGAATTGACAAATGTCACCCTGACCTCCTCCGGCCGCCAAATACCTAACTGCTCTCCGCCTGTCTCGCTGCCCGATGATTACCATGCGAATTTGTCACTTTTTAACAATAATTCAAAATCTGCTGATTTATTACAAAACCCAAATCATAAATAAAGATTGAGAAGACGTATAAGAACAAAAATGTACTCGAGAGAAATGAATTAGGGTTGCTGTGTTCGTAAGCTTGGCTGCAAAACATCCGAAAGCTCAAACATCTGATGTATTCGAAGACTAGCACTGCTATTATCATTTTTTTTTTTCAAGTAGAAATAAGGAAGATGGTAAAGATGCGTATAGTGACCGAGCGGTATATAGTATATCGAGAGCCTTGCAATTACGGTAGCGGGGTATATTATAGCTGCGTATAAGTCCTATCTATACATGTATAGCATACATGTAGTCTGCCCTGTTCTCTGCCTTTCTTGGTCCACGAGAATAATTAGGTACGCGATAATGTCGACTTGGAAGAGGAGGAGGACCAGTTCGGCCTCCGGCGATCTTCGTCGTTCGCCTCGACTTTGCTGAAAGCCGTTCTTCCATATAGCTCATATAATGGCTATACGAAAAGCCGCGGCTATAGGCCCTCTTCATACAACCATTATATGCCAATATATATAGCGTATATCCCGAAACTCTTTTCTCTCGTTATATACGCAGTTTCGTATGCTGATCGCTTCGCCTAAAGCATGTCTCATAACGCGGGGTACTTCAACGATTATATACCTTGACTCGAAGCGGAGGATTTAGAGTCCTCGGATAAGGAGAGAAGCAGCAACGAACGAATTTTAAATCCAGATGAAAAAATATCATCAAAGAGACAATATTACATGGGGAAAACTGGTCCTATGCGACGCCTCTGTGGTTGCTGGATGGACGCATTTTCGAATAACCAGGAAATTTATGCCAAAATTTGTGTTTTTTTTTTTTTTTTTTGTATAAATTATTACGAGAATTCAAATTTTCCAAGTTCCTCGCGCGCATGGTTAAGACGAGCAATTCGTCCTTCACACACGCGCAAAGGATCCCCCTCAAACGACCTACACGCACACGATGGGGTCCTGCGAGATTGCCGCCTGGCCCCCTTTTCGCGCGCTCAATAAGGGGCAGTTATAGTTGCATATATATACAGTGTATACTAACCAACTAAAAAAAAAGAGCCAACCCCTTTAACCGGGTTGTTTCTCGTCACGCTTCTTTCTCTCTCGTCCTCAGGCCATGCGTATAACATTCTCGTATACCCATATATCCGCGTGTGTATATGCACATCGAAGAAAACACCTGGCAATCGATAAACGGACCTACGACGCATGCACAAAGCGTAAATTCAAACGGACACTCGGCTTTTTTTTTCTTCCATTTTTATTCCTTGTTGAACGAATGATAAAAAAAAAAAAAGTTTCCCGTGACATCAGCCATATTGGCTTGGTCATACAATAGCTCGAGCAATGGATCTATCAATTTTTAGTGCGAGGCGATATGGCTTGAATTTCTCTCACTCAACATGATTCCTGATTTTCCGTAAAATATTTCAATGTTTTCCCTTTCATTGAGTGTCATCAATATATTCAGCAGTCTTTTGCTAGCGACACTAATTCGTGTATAGGTTATCGATAACTTGTATACCTCGAGAGAGAATAAAAGTGTGTTCTCCACAAAGGAAAACCTTTATTTTATCCCTCGGAGTGGTACGGGATAAATATTATAACATCTGCGATATCTGCATAAGCGCAAGATATATGCATCACGCAACGAGCAGAAAATTATAGGAGCGATGATCTCAAAATAGCTCTAATGTTGCGCAGACAGATCGTTTGGCTTGAATTCACTCGGAGACAGAGGAGCAATTGCCGTTAAAGGGTATGCGCATGCATGCGGCGAAGGTTCGGGGTGAAAGCGATAGCGAGTGACCATGCAAAAGCCCTGTAGTGAGTGATAAACGGCGTTGGACAATGAGTCGTTTAATATCTCGCGAGCTAATTGGAACGCGGTCTCGGAATATCGCGAGGAGAAGGAAGAGAAGATTACGGGATCATGGTCCGTGGAAGATATGCTATGCACGTGTATTGGTTGGGTTATCCCTGAATCGTTTGGTCAATCAGCTATACAGAGGACGAAGAGATGAACGAGAGCAGCTCACAGTGCCACCGATAGGATCACGATCCCTATCCTTCGTTACAGAGGCTCCTTTTTCCTCTCTCTCTCTCTCTCTCTCTCTCTCTCTCCTCTCTCTCTCCTTCTCCCCTTATTAATTTATTTATTCTTTTTGAATGAGAGCCTGGCCTGATACTCCCGATCGAAGCCAACTTTGTTATCGAGGAAAGCGTCATCAATCATATAAGACATGATAATAAAAAAAAAGAGCACAGAACAGAAGCTCTTATCAATTTACAAAGATCGAATTCATTATTAATGCCTGGCTCTAATGGACAGGCTTGATTGAAAAAATCAATGTAACAAAAATATCGAAGCGATATTCCCCTATCTTGATTTTTCTTGGGATATAAAACTCGAATCGCGGAGACTTCAAAAGTACCGCGTTAATTTATCGAGCGCACAATATATATATATAGCCGTAATACGTTCGGAGAGGAGCAACTGATGATGACGGAGGATTAAATTGAGACGATTCACTTGCCCCATATATATATGCAAGAAAGAAAGTGATCGACTTTCCAATGTGCGATAGAAACTCTTTCGTTTACGATGGAGAAAAGAGAGAAAATATAATCGAGGCAAATATAAGCGATACCGACCGGAAGTTTGCGAAAAAAAGAGCTCGAACCTCATATACGTTGAACATCTCCTCGAGATGTACAATCGACGAGCGCATATGTTGCGGATATAAAAAAAAAAATTAGGTTATGCGCGCGTGAGACGATTTTGCGCGAAAGGAATGGGAAACCAGGAAGCTGAGAAGAATAGTGGCCGAAAAATCGTTGGCAAAGAATTTACCAGGGAGAAAAAATTAAGATACGACTGTGCTTATAATAACATGAATATTACAAGCCGATGATCATAGACTCAATATTTTTTAATTTTCAATTATTCCCGACTATGATAAACAATTTTTCCAATTGATGAAGAAAAGAGGAAACGACGAAAAGGAAGGACGGTATATAGGGAAGGAAACGCGAAATGGCGGTGTGCGAGAGATACACAGCATAGAATTTCGGTGGATGAGAACGCACACGTTTGGGTTTCACGAACGGATGTGGACATATCGGTGATGTGAAAGGCATCCGCGCGATATATACGCGTTGACATCGGCAAAGCGTTGTGCGTATGTCCACGGTATGTACGCGTTTTTTTTATCGAAAGTCACATAAAGGCGAGTTGAGGAAAGAAGAGATGAAGGAAGAGAACAGTGCGACGCGAGAGACACGCGACGATCTTCTAAATGTACGGTATATATCGATGGACTAATGCTAAAGGGGCGTATCAGTTATGTATAAGCATAGCTTATACGGCCCTATGGAATTTAACCATCGATATATGTATATGTGCATATATATATACACTGAAACTCGCGAGGTTAAACAAAAAAAATTGTGCTTTGTGCTAAAAGCGACTGAAAGGAAAACGAACGAAGAGGGAGGAAAAAAAGATCGTGTGAATTCTTCACGAAAGACACGTAACCGTTTAGGCATACACACACGGCGCGCACAAAAGCGAAAAGTATTCCATGCCAAGCTCCATCAACATCCGCGACTCTCACCAACTTTGCATCCGATGCACTACGTTTTTTTTTCTCCTTTTTTTTACTGTTTTTGTCGTTAAAACGGACTACATTGTGCAACGAAATTATTATTATGCAATTTTTTATTGAGCTCATAAAATGTCTCGACTGGTCTGAACAACGATCGCCTAATCATTTCCGAAGGTTTTTTTTTAAATGAGGAATCATTTAGCATATCGTTCATGAATACATATTAGACACAAATAAACATTTTTGGCGGAAGAATACGAGAAACGAGAGATCGAAGAAAAGTTTTTACAGCGGGAGAGGAGTAAAAGAGAAGAGCCTCGTGCTGCGATCGGTCCGATATATTGGAAGGTGAGGTACTACGGAATTTCGGGGGATGTCCGCAATTTTTTTTTCATTTTATTTTTTTTGCAGAAAGGTGGCTGAAAGTACGAGAAAGCTGTGGAAAGAAGAAATACGAAATTGACAAAGAGAATTGATCATTTCACTCGGGCCTTTATCCTGGACTATATGATAAACAATTTTTCCAATTAACGAAGAAAAGGAAACGACGAAGGAAGGTAATGCGGCTCCATAAGACACCGTATAGGGAAAGGAAGCGCGAAATTTCACTCGGACCTTTTTTTTAATTATTCTAGCGCATAGGGCGGAATATAAGAAAGAAAGTTAAATGATGCTCAATTTGTTGAAAAATTGGAGCAATTTTTTAAAATTGATTTTCATTGCTTATAAATTAATTAAGGTAGTCCTCGTGCAAATGCATTTATAATGAGAATTTGTTGAAATTTATAGTGGACGAAGAGAATGCTAGTACCCAACTTCTCGTGAAATTTGAAGCAGATTGACCGTTCTCAACTTGAGATATTCAATGTCAAAGTTAGGAACCATTACGCGTAGAGCATATAGCAAGCATTGCAGTACCCCGATACTAGTACGGTTTTTTAAATATTGCTACTAAACGCGTAACCAGATTTTGATAAAAAAAATTGTAGACGGGAGAAGACTATTATTCACATGTTAGGAAAAAATAACAAAATTATTAACCGTTTCGTTTACGAACGACAATCACAAAAAGAATGCAATATGAATGAAAATTCGACGCGCAAGCTGCATATTCTATGGTGTGAATGTATCTTAATATATGCACGGTTCCATATGTGTAACAGCCATTTCTGTACAGACTCAATCAAAAGTTCGCTGCATATGACCACTAGCGCCGTGTATATTTTATCGGTAAGTATCACGTCAAAATACCCCCGACAAAATATCCCGGTCAAAATATCCCTGTAACATAATATCCCCTGACACAATACCCCTGTAATGAATATCCCACTGGGATATTTGGTATTGTATTAGGTTTTGTATTTGGTATTGTATTTGGTATTGTACTATTGTGTTATTGTAGTATTGTATTACTGTATTATTGTATTATTGTATTATTGTATTATTGTATTATTGTATTGTATTTGATATTATATTAGGTGTTGGTAATAAATTTATATTTTTCTACTCGATTTTGTGTACAATGTTTGCTTAATAATTGATTTTTTTACGGGTATATTTTGTCCTGGGATCAGTTGTTACATAACCTATTTTATCATGTGGTACATAGGAAACTTTCTTGCGCTATTGTAGCACGAGGACTACCTTAAACGGTTATTGAAAATTTTTCGCAACTCAAATCATGAACGAACTATCAACCAAATAGTCGAAAGCACCGAAAGTATATTCGAATCGATTAAAAAGTTAGTTCTCGTTCATCGATTCGCTTGAAAAACTCTTACGGAACCCATTTTATCTCCTATTTATTTCTGAGTGACCACCATTTTTTTTTTTATGATACACGACTACGTGGTCCACGTCTGAAAATTTCGGGTTTCGAAGTTTCAATTGGCGGTAATTGATCTTTAAACGTGGTGGAAGAAAAGAAGGTGATAATTCGAGTATATATATCCCCCTGGCGAATGATCCAATCGCGCGCGTCTTTTCCTTTACTCTCCGAATGACACGGGTGTTAATTTTTTTTTGGTTCGTACGCTTTTAACGCACGAGACTCGAGAAGGGAATATTGAACAAACGAAAAGCCACGACGTTGATTGGTTTCTCATCGTTACGGGTATCGACCAATGAGCTATATGTATATATATATATGTACACAGATCTACACACATAATGTACGTATATTTTTCGGTCCACTGCGACGAGCAAGATGGCTACTTCGAGCTGAGACTCAAAGTGTGAAAGAGATAAATCATCGAGACTATGAATCTACCGTTGTTCGAGAGCCAATTATCGTCATTATGGTAATTTTTGCAATTTCGAAAGCTTCGGGCGGCCACAAACCGCAGGTTCGGTAAACGCGACTCCACCATGAGATAAATCCGCGATTCCGTTAAGTCAAGTCGTTTTATAATTTAAGAGGAGCTCGAGTATCGAGAAAATTTTCCTTTCATATCGATTTCGCAATAAGACAATAATTCGTGATTGATGTTGGATATTCCGCGCGTATGAATGCGTACAGAAAAGAGAGAGAAAGAGAGAGAAAGAGAGAGAAAGAGAGAGAGAGAGAGAGAGAGAGAGAGAGAGGAGAGAGAAACGTAAATCCGACGAGAGTCTCGAACGTTTAATGTCCCATTCAGAGGTGTGTACCGAGACGAGAAGGAAACGAGCAGAGAAAAAACATTTCCCTCGAGTATTCCATGTCTATGCGTGGGCGACCAGAGCCGGCACAATTAAAATACGATTGGGTGAGACCGTCTCATTGTATTTATACGTATATATACACCATAAGTGCGTGTCTTTGAAAATGATTTATCGTCGCCTCGCTCGCGCCGCGGCGTGTCAAGAATCAGGCGCAAGGCGCACATATATGCACACAACGACGTCATTAAAGATCGCGGATATTTGACCAATGCTCGTCATGAAATAACATGTTATTCCATCATTTTCGCAATCACTAACAATGCGAATGACAACTTTTCCAAAACTTTAGCTCGTATTTTGTCATCTCGATATGAAAAATCAGGAGGATATAATGAC
The DNA here is from genome assembly GCA_963564615.1 of Rhorus exstirpatorius. Lineage (NCBI taxonomy): Eukaryota > Metazoa > Arthropoda > Insecta > Hymenoptera > Ichneumonidae > Rhorus > Rhorus exstirpatorius. The sequence continues at coordinate 26,117,257 of OY751320.1, forward strand.
GAAAATTTATTTGATTTTTCGCTCATCCTTGCGTCCTAAATAGCTCCAAGTCATGCCGCGGTACGACGAGAAAAAGTCGATGATATTTTGACCGGATGTAAAGGCCCCACACGAACTTGTCGAAAAGTTAATATGTACAAGCCACGTTAAATCCATTTTAATTGTATGAGGCGAATAAACATCAAAGATACGAAGCTATATTGTGATTGAGATGAATTTCATTGTTGAAAAAAAATGATCCAAACGAGACGAGTGAATGAAAAGAAAGGAGAAAATAATGCAATAAAAGATATTACAGCGATGGAAAATCGATCCCGGAGGATCGATTGTAACCAAAGTCTCGTCGCGACTGTTATATCTCACGCGTAAAAGTCAACCCACGCATATGCATGACATGTTTATATTCATGTACCATATAAATATGTATACAGAGACGTACGCAACATAAGGTGTCGCTCGACTCTACGAAAGTTTCTCTATATTCATAATGCATTTATGATGCTCATTATGCGGATCGATTATCAAGGTCTCTTTCTTCATCTCTCGCGGTGTGTGAGGAAAGAAAGAAAAGAGAAAGATCAGAGATGAATGATCGTTCTTGCGAGGATAATCTATAAATCACAAGAGGTGTACAATCAGCAGACTGTCTGTATATATAGACACGCATACAGTCAAAAATCCTTCACGGTTTATCGATGTACGTTCATGGATCCTTAAATTTGCTAGAGTATAAAGATTAAATGCGCGTTTATAATCGCGAGATATAGATGCGATTGTCGATCGCAGAGAGTGCTGAGAGATCGACGCCCAGGATCGAGGATATATATTATAGGATGTTTCAAAATTAAATTTTTTTTTTATTTTCCTGCGGGCACATGGCTAAATGATTACTTTGTACCTAAAAAATAAGATTCCCAAAAGCTGGAGTGCTGTAGCTCAAGTGCTAGGGTATGCTAAAACGTTTTTTTGTAATAAAAAACAGTGAAATAGTATATTGTTTCGAGAAAACGGTCGTTTGCAGGCCGAGGATGAAGTTGAGCACCGAGGCGAAGCCGAGGTGTTCTCAACTTCATACGAGGCGCAAACGACCGTTTTCTCCGAGGTGAACATACTATTTTTTGCAACAGCGGAGCGAAAACAGCGATTTTTCATCCGCAAACGACGACCGGCAATCGACTGGTTTCCATCCTCGTTTGCGCATTAAATAGATTTAAAAATCGCATCGAATAGATTTTAAATCTATAGGTTATTGACTTTTTTCTCAGAAAAGTCTTTACCAGTACAGCTTGATTAGAAAAATGTCTATCGGTTCAAAATTCATCCTCCCCCAAAGTTCATTTTACATAAAAAAAACAACACTGTTCTCCAAAACCTGTATCGTATATTTTTGGGCACACACCATTGGTCCGATTCGAGCTTTCAAAACGTCTCATTCTCCTCAGACATCATTTCTATACATCTTTGATAATGATAATGCCGCTCCGATCGCGGGGAATCGTTCGTTGAACGAGGAGGCTTTTCGTGCTCAACAGGGAGTAGGAATAATCCAAGATAATGAGAGCATCAAAGGGGTATAGAGCGAGGGACGTTAAAGTAAACCGGCGTGGCGCAGGCTCGCGTCGCGTCGATTGACTTATCGATTAACCCCGAGAGAGATGAAGGCCTCTAGAAATTCTTAATAACTCCATACGCGTTCGCGGCAATCCTCCATGTATATGAATCATTTGAAATTTTATTTTCTTTCTGGTACGATTTGTTTTTATCGTTTTTTCTTTTTTAAATAATTTATTTCGACTCCCGCATGCGCGCGTGGCAATTAGCAGAGCAAATAAAAGGATTGGCAGGGCGAGGTGTATATATAGTTGAAACATTGAGTACACAATATATGTGTAATAATGGATAACCGTCATTCGATACGCCACGATGCGTTTAAAGTTTACACGGATCGACGCTCCGATGACTAGGGCTCACGTGGGCGAGACCGCATCAAGTAGCGAGTAAACGCGCGATCAAACGGCGTAACGTTGATACCGGAAAAAAAAAAACGATGATACCCGCGCGTTCTTGATGCGTGTAAAGGGCGTCAAAAATTTCGCGAAATGGAAAATCGCACATTCCATGAAAGGTCTTGGTGAATCGAACAAATGTAGTTGGAGTAAAAGCGTTCAGTCTTTAAAAAAAAAATCAAAATTCCCTAAAATGTTTTGCTCGATCTCTTGAAATTTTCTAAAATTCGAGCCATGGCACAACTTATCTGCCAAATTTAAACTCAATAACTGAAACCATTCTCGAATTATATTACGGGTTTTTTCTCAAAAAAAAAAAATTAAGATTTCATTTTTGGTGTACCTGGCTTTTCTCGCTTTTTTGTTTAATATTAATATAAACTACACCGCGAATAGATCAGACTCATTTTACGGGCACCTTCCATGTACAATTTTAATTGACCATATATGCGGCAACGCAGAATGAATTCATTCATATCGCGTTACACATACGTTTGCACGTAATTCGAATGAAATAAAAAAAAGCTGACTCGTTTACATTTTATCTCCTTGATGAACGCAGAGCCTTTTGCTCAAATTTGCTCGTCATGGGATTGGGTGATAACATTTTTGCTTCTCGCTCGTTAATTACGAAATGAGAACACGAGCTCTATAGTTCGCGTGCACTTTTTTTGCAAAGTTTTCTGCCGGCTAAACCCGAGATATATATGGGGCTTCATGGGAAGTTTGTTGCGCAATTTCCGCAAGAGAGAACTCTCGCGATCATGAAGATTATTATTCCAGGGTTCTGTGGGCTTGCAGCGAATATTGAGGGTGAGAAAAATGGAGGAATATATAAGGGTCACTTTCGTGAGAATTCGTATGTGTTCTCGTCTTGAGCGAGCTTACCTAAACGAAGCTCCGAGTAAAGTTGAATGTGCGCAATAAGGATCGAACTAGAAAAAGTATAATTAATAATACATCGATGACGTTGAAATTTGCATCGTTGGAATGCAACGAAAATAGGTTTTAAAATCATTTCCGGTATTGTCTGAAAGTCGAAAATCGTTTAAACCTTTTTTTTCACCAGTTTAAACGATTGGGGGCTTAAATATCCCAGAAAAATGTCAGCGATACCGGAAATGATTTTTTTAATTAAAAAAAAACCTAATTTCGTTGCATTCCAACGATGCAAATTTCAAAATCATATACATCGGGCTAATATAACTATCGATAACTCAACTCTAAAATTTTGTTTTTTAATTTATGGTCAACGTGTCGTATCAATTTATAGATGACCAACGTAATTAGAGAAACGATCCTAGTCGGAGTCAATTCTTTTTCGTTATTTCTATGAATACCATTTACTGAATAACAAACCTCAACCTAAATCCAATCGATTTTTACACGATTTTCAAGATGCACATTTTTGAGGATTTCGGATTTTTGCTCCCATTTTGAATCAAAATGCCTGGTATGTGCTTCGAATTTTTCAAGAATTCTCATTTATCTCTCGCAGCGTGAAAAAAACGCTTCGTTCCATCGTGCGAGCGTGTAATACGATGCAACAAGCCGTGTCCCTGCCGAGAAAGAGAGCTCAAAGCACAAATGTACCATATATATATATATATACATTAACTATAAGGCATGCGCTTCCGTGCGCCACAGTCACGAGCTTCGTCGGAGCGCGTGAAAAATTAATTAACGCTCGCAGACATAGCCCGCCTTGTGTTCCACCACGATGAATAGCATACTAGATGTATTATGTGCAAAGCGAGGAAATGTTGGCTTCTTTTTTGCTTTTCGCAAAGTGTAAAGAAAGTGCTTCGAAAAGTGAGGGAACAAGGAGGAAAGTATAATTTGAATTTTATGAAGAGTTCAATCGAACAGCTATAATCCGTAAATCGAATTTATGCAATTCGTTTGAATAATATGAGCTTGAAAATTTAAAGAAATTGATTAGCAAAGGTAAACCATAAAGACTTGCATTATATATACGCGCGGAATTTCGCGAATGATTCAATCGCACGCAGGAACCACCAATGTTAATAAATGTGAAATGTAAATAAGAATTAAATTATCGATGAACGGAAGAGTGAAGGAGAGAAGGGACCGTCTCGTGTCTTCTGAAGAGAACCAGAGCCGAAGACACATTTCACGTTTGAAGGGGGATCTCGCGGAGAGGAGAGGAGGATCGATGAATCGTTGGGAAGAGATCGAGAAAACGAGAAGAGGAGGAAGAAGAAGAAGAAGATGAAAAGAAAAAAATGACACCCAAGAAACGAGGAGAATCTGCATACGATCGTCCACCCGAATGCAAAAAGGCTCCGGATAGATGTCGCTGTTGCAATCTCATGTACATATCGAAGGACTAATGCTAAAGAGGCGTATCGGTTGTGTACAAGCATAGCTTATACGCCTCTATGGAATTTAACCATCGATATATATATATCCATCCGCTGTTGTCGTCGTTTCTTTTATACCCATTCGCTCTTGCACCGGGCACTCTGTTTGATGGTACTTTATATATAAGGGTCCGGAGTGGTACTCTCTCTCGATCGGGTGTACGTCTCGTTTTCTGAGTGACGGCACAATCCTCGATCCTTTACCTCGATATATCTCCCCTCTATCCCGCGTTGGTTATATCTCTCGACAGAGAGACAAGCGAAAACCGAGCGCGAGCAGCGGAAGAGATCGGTAAATCTATGTATATAAGAGAAGAGGGCGCTTCGATCAGAAGGAGACGAAGACGAGTTGGAAGAGAAAGATGATAAAAGTGTACAAAAGAGAGAGGGGAGAGAGAGAAAGGGATAAGCAAGGGAGATCTTTGCTTGGAAAAAGAGAGGAAGAAAAGCAAAGTTGGGATGAGAATGCGCGAGAGAAAGAAGGAAGTCCAGGGGGGAAAGGAAAATGGAGAAAACACGAGAAGACACATCGCGGACCTCTGTAAACTATGGAAGGTGCAGAAGGACAGCCGGACTGAGACAGGGATAAAGTGCAAGAGAGCGAGAGACGAGAGAGAGCCAAATGTATCGATTGAACAACAAACTAACCCGTGGACATCGGACGGATGGATGTAGTATGCGCGTCGTCTAAAGAGCCTCTGAGGATCCCTTAATTATGCGGTTTTACCGGGGGCGCGCTCTCCGAGGTAAAGATCGAGAGGACTCGCGAACGAGTCGTGTGGTACACGGCGGCAAAGAAGAATGGCCGCAAGAGAGCTTGAAGAGAAAACGATCGGCGAAAGAAGTCAAGATGCGAGGGCCAAGAGAAGGAGGTAGAACGGTGAGGACGGGGTTGGAACGAGAAGAAAAATGAAGGAAAAAGACTGATGCGAAATAGTGACTTTTTACGAATGAAGGGACGCTAATGCAGATGTCCATCATGAGAGAGAGAGCGAGAGAGAGAATATATCGACCGCGCGGTAAGGAAGAAAATCATTGGGATCGGAAGATCTTGCCGCCTTTTGGTTCAACAGATCCCCGCGATCCAGATCGTCGGCATACCGGCGCTTTAACCTCTTGCTTTTGTTCGAATTATATTCGTTGGGCAAGCAAGCCTCTGGTGTGCGAGATTTGAACTAATCAATATGGCAGCCTTGCTCTGGAAAAAATCGTTCAGATCTACGTTGATCTGATTTAGATCTATAATTATGCAAATTTAGATCTACGCAGCTATGTTTTAGATCAAGCTGGATCTACGTAGATCTACATTTAGAGAAATCATCGATCCATCTAGATCTCTGTATACACTAGGACCTCGATTTAATGGCCCTCGATTTAATAGACAGTCCCCACCATGTCGCATTTATCGATCGGTTTTTCGCGTGGTGGGAGATGGTGGGGGACGCTTAAAGTCTCCCCGATCAGGCCCGTAGCACGGAGTGCCGATGTGCAGATACAACATGGGCGGGGCATGCACATCCTCGATTTAACAAGGTGCGATGCGGAGCCGGTCCCGCCACTGGCCGTTAAATCGAGGTCCTAGTGTACAACGGTAGATCTAATTGAGTTGATCTGATTGAGAGATCTGGATGGATCTAATTAAGATCTGGGTAAAGCTACGATTTTTCAAAATTCAGATCTACCTAGATCCATGCAGATCTAATTGAGATAGGTAAATTTAATCGAGACCAAGGTAAAACTACGGTTTTTCAAAATTTCGATCTACGTAGATCTAAAAAAAAATTACTGCGTGTATACGTAGATCTTCGATTTGTGTAGATCTAAACTATTTTACTTCCCCCCCGCAGACAGTGGTAATTTTTTACGCGTCAATAACGAGGACAAACATGAAAAATCTTCGAACAAACATATCGATAAATCGGCATATTGTTCAACAAAAATATCTGAATATCATTGCATAATTCAACGTAATTGAGTAATTTGAACAAATCCTTCGATGCTCCTCGGTGTTCCATCTCAATGAAACCATCATGTCATAATGCACTCATTGAAATCGTATACATTTGGGAAATCGTCTGCTAGAGAGTGCAGCTGATAACCGCGGGAGAGCCTAATAGCCTCGTGTGTCGTGTGTGAGAAAGCCGCGAGTTGTGTGCGCGATACGCGAGCCGGATGAGGGTCCTGGCCGAGGAGAGGATCAGTTTCTAAGGAGAGAAGAGAAAGCCTGAGAACGTAACTGAGCTCGCGAGAGCTCGCCATTCTCGCTTATAGCGCTGGCTCTGTTTGTAGGAGTAGGAGGAGCAGACCATCCAGAATGCGGCGTATCGTGTCTATGAGCGTTTGCTCGTTCAAGTATACCTTTTTTTTTCGCTAGTTTCTCGAGATCGTTCGCTCATATAGTATAGCATACGGGGGAGCGGCATACGCGTTCATGCCAATATGTATGAAATCGTATTTATTTACTAATCCACAAATCCCAGCCTATAACAGCTATTACTGCAGAAATCGTAACGGTATACTTTAATCCAGAAGGTCATAGATCATATTTATGGGCATTTATGCCCCATAAATACGAGACATATGCGGATCGAAAAGTTTGAGAATGGAACGAAAAGAGCGGGAGGATGACGCGTGATTCGAAAAATGTCCGCGAGAGGCGAGACCGTGTCTCGTGGGACCTGCGCTTCGCGCTGAAGAGCGCCCTCTGTGAGAATAGTTCCGTGTGGCAGACTCAGTCACGTGATCGACTACTTTAGCAATAATATTTATTGGAGAAATTTATATAATCCGATAAGACACAAAATTATAGCTGTCAAGAATGATAATAACTGTAGAGATTTATTTTGGTGCTAGAATTAATGTTTTTTTTGTTTTCAATTAATTCAATGATTTTGGAATAAGTATATCGTATGATGGAATAGCAATCAATTGATTTTCATGATTAATATAATTTCATCATGTAAGGTACCTGCGGGTAATAAGCCCTAGTAAAATATCCAATTTAACGAGCAGGTTTTAATAATAATCATATCCAAGTACATCTTTGTGCAATAGGCGTCTGTTAGTGTCGCCTTGAGTGAGAGCGGTTATTTTAAATATGATTTTTCTTACTGAGGCCTCATTAGTCGACAGGCCTTATTACCCGCAATTGATTCAATTGATTCAATAAAAAAAAAAATTAATTGACAAAAAAATTAGATTGAAATACATAAAACTGTAGTTTTTGTTTTAGCATCAATCGAGCAGAAACAACATATTAATTTCAGATGTGTACTGAATAATCACTCGGTATCATTCATGTCAGAATGAATAGTTTTAATTGTCTGATGGTGTTGAAATTTGATTGGTTGGAATGCAATGAAAATAGGTTTAAACAAAAAAAATCATTTTCAGTATGGTCTCAAAGTCGAAAATCGTTTAAATTTTTTTTTTCGCGACCTAGGACCTAAATATGTCAGAAAAGCGTCAGCAATATTTGAAATAATTTTTTTTTAATTTAAAAAAACCTAATTTCGTTGCGATCCAACGATGCAAATTTCAACATCATAATGTCTGATCGAGTATTTTAATTTACTCATACATACATATATATATAAATATATATAAATATGTAAATATAAATCAGATATAAATAAATATATATATATATATATCGTGTATTTGCATCAGCAAGAGTGCAATCCTTGCACCTGGAGCAGTGCTATAAATGACGTCATAGAGCTCTCTCGAAGCTTCAGAGAATCTCTTCTCTTTCATTTAATGCGCGCGAATTCACGTTTAAGTGAACGTATACAATTCCACACTGCATACATAGATATATTCTCACGGTATTTCTTAATACTGAATGGATAGTATAATTACAATGGACGAGGATCAGAAATCCACTCTCCAAAAAAATGCATTATTCACATCACCAGACTTCATTGAGGCAGTCATTGCCCTCTAAACTAGTCAAATCAGTGTCAAACCTATTGTTTTTTTTTTTACAAATTGTCATCGATCAATCGAAACCAGTGAGAAATCGAATTCATTGCCATGTGTGTCACTAACATAGAGAAATATTCGTGGTGATAGACTCGCAAAAAAACCATTGAGTTATTCTTCATTTTTAGATTAATCAATTTTTTTTATTACAATAAATTGTCATCGATCAATCGAAACCAGTGAGAAATCGAATTCATTGCCATGTGTGTCACTCACATAGAGAAATATTCGTGGTGATAGACTCGCAAAAAAACCATTGAGTTATTCTTCATTTTTAGATTAATCAATTTTTTTTATTACAATAGTGATTGCAGGTAATTCATAATATCGGTCCAGTCTTTTATTCATTTCAGCTAATTCACGAAAATAGAAAATATTTCCTCAAACGTACCCTGATTTGACTATTTTTCCTTTCCAGTAAAAAAAAATATATATATTATATACATATATATATTACGCGAACGTTACGATACTTCGAACTCTCGCGGCATTGAGCTCTCGCATATAATGGATATTATAGGGAAGACTGGGGCTTCCTGGAAAGCGGGGTTGGGCACCTGTCCCTCAGTGCTCGTCAACCTTCACAAAAAAACGGTCATCGTACAATCGTCGAGGATGAGAGCCACTGGAGAAAGACGGTGAAACGTGAACCACGTGTGGCCCCATCAGCACGCTATACAGAGGGAACGCTGTCAAGGACCAGCAGGAATATATCTGTTGTGCCGGAAACGAATCCCCCCCCTCCCCGAGAACCAAATGCTCGAGTGTTATTCAGCAATTTGAGAGAAGAGAGAAAATTCGGTAGTGAATTTCCGTTTTTTTTTTTTCGAAATTTTGAAGCAGTAAAAACAAATTCAAATACGTATTGTTTATGACCCATAAAAATTTCCGAATCCAAACTAAATTAGCTAATTTTTTAGTAAATAAAAAAAAATAAATCATAAAACTGTAACTTTCTTTTTTCAAAATGAAAACAAAAGAACATTTTAAAAGAAAAATACAGCGGATTTTTCATGTGATAATATAATTAATTATAAATTGGAAGGAAACAAAAAAAATCTCGCACTTTCGTGAGCTCTTTATTATTATTGCCTAATTTGAAGAAAGAAAACAAAAATTCCGCCTTTACAAGAAATCATTTTGTCAATTTGATAAGAATTATTTTACGAAATAAATAACAATACATTTTTTTCCATATCATAGTAATTTATGAATTCTATTATCGAAAAAAAAAAATAAACGAGGGAATGAAATGGCATTTTTATTTTTACTCCAACCGTCATTCGCAGAGAAAAACGTTCGGAGTTATAAAAAAAAAGGAAAAAGCATCGTGTGTGGATCGCATGTTTTTCGAACGGTCAATAGAGCGTGGCAGGAGAGGCAGCAATGTCGCGCGGGGGTACGACATGGAATACTAATTCAAACTCGCTGTATATAACGTTTCCCTTTATTTTCTCCAGACGCGAAAAAAAAATAGCACGAAAATTCCGAATTCCCGAAATGGTTTGTTTTTTTTCTTCCAGACAATATAATCTCGCGATTTCAAGGTGCAAAGGACGAGAAAAAAAACACGATATTTTCGAGAAAAAAAAACGGAGCAAGAACGAGAGCACAACAGGGTCCTCTCGTTCCCCTTCTTCAGGAGAGTAAAAGTCGTGCGCGAATGCGCCGGCGCCTGGCGTCTCGCGCAAACCTGTTGCCTAGCAGCAAAGGAGATGCAACGAGGGCCGGTTTCGTTGTCTCTCGAGTTTTTTCTCGCTTTTGATATCGAATTAACGGTGGGAAAAAAAAAAACCAGCACATTTTCAAAGTCACATTAAAAAAACAAAAACACGAGCTCACCGTTGACTGTCGGAGGGCGATCAACGAGAACGAGCAGTGAAACGATGAGTACGACGGCAGCTGCTGGGTAATCCGAATATCGTCGTGGCCTCAGCATCTCGCCGTCGTTTTGTGTATGTTAAATCCAAGGGGCACTTTTAACGAATGAAAAAAAAAAAAAAAGAAAACGAAATTCCCGCACACATCAGACTTCACCAGCACCGTTGACGAAACACACAAGCCGACGAACCGTCATTTGGATTATCGTATCGGCCAAATTACCGGCTCAAAATCACATTCAATTTTGTATATTTACGTTAATATATATATATATATAAATATATATATATATATGGATATTTATATTTATAAACGGGTATAAATATAAATATAATCCTTCGCGAAAAGGGCCCCTCTGCCCGAAAACACTCGCGAATCTTATTATAACTACAACTATTATTATTATTACTATTTATTATTTATAATTATCACTATTAAAGCACGTTGTTGACGAATTTACGTATACATATAAATATCACTCGTCCACTCGATTATCCGTGGATAAACGCTCACGACAGTGTTTACATTCGTTTGAAACGTTTGATAAACGTGATTGAGACGAGAAAAAAAAGTGTCAAGAGAGGGACCCCCGTGTATATACGAGCACGACCGCGTACGAAACACTTCTGGGGTTCTATTGTTACGCTCAACGCGCTGAAAGTAGTGCCCCTCGGATGCGCGCGCACACCTGCCGCTCCGTGTGCCCCTTTCCTGTATCACTCCGCATTACATGATGGCCGCCCTCGTCTCGACCAATCGAAATAAAATTCTTTCCACAAGGGGCCAAGGGGTTCCTTGGTAGCGGCTTTTGATCTCTTAGGGGCAACAACGCGCTGTGCGTTCTACGGCCAGCTGTTTCCTTCCTCCTCAACCCTCAAGCGTGTTTAAACGAGTATAAGGGTCGCGCTCATCCTCCCTTTCGAAATGTAACATATATTACATCGTAGTACGAGAAATAACGCGCTGACGACTTTACCACGAGAGTTTCAACGATACCTACGATATTGTAATTTTTTTTTTTTTTTTTTTTCAATCATCGAGTGGCAGGAGTAGGAAATTTTACGAATGAAGAATTTGAAATTTAAATACTCGGTGGCGTCTTAACGCTTGGAAATTTAGAAATTAGTTTTAAGAAATTACTTCGCTATACTGTGTATTTTTTTATTTATTTTTTTATAATGCTAATGTCAATAAAGATTACTCTTACATTCAGTACGAGGGTAAAATGTATTTTTGTACTCCCGCTCATTTTTTAAACTCCTTCGTGCACACATTAATGCAAGGACACATCCGTTAGATAGAAATATGGGTATCGAATGCGGGGGGTGGGGGGATGCACGCTTGAAATTTCCGTTGTATGAGATACCTGAGGAATTTTTTTCTCTTCGACCGCCCATCGCCGGATGTTATAAAAAAAAATATGTATAGAGCTCTTTTAAAGGATATTTTTACATTCCAATCCAAAATAAAAAGTTATTTTTAGTCGTAGTAAATCCCGATGGGTTGAAAATAAAAAAAAAAAAATTAATAACAACGAAGACCCCATGGACAATGAGTTTCAACAACATTAATGTTTAAAAGTTATTAATAATACATTTTAAAAATATTGTTGACTAAGTATGCAGAAAAGTTATTATTATCATTTTTTTTATGAATTGTAATATCTGATCTTTTTTATACTATACACAATTTTTTTCATAAATTTTCCTCAATTATTCATATGTAATTAATTAAAAAGTTGAATTTCTTCGTAAAAAAAAATATTTTTCAAATTTTCTCCATGGAGCAATAAGATTCTTTAATTTGGAAGAATGCTTAAGCAATTTTTATCATTTCAAGAATGTTTTTATAAAAATCAAGGACATCGTGGACACCAAGGACATTGAGATTTAACAAAAATAATTTTTAAAAGTTATTGATAATAAATTTAATACAAAAAAGGTTGTTGGCTAAATATTGAAAAAATTATTAATCTTTTTCATAAATTGTGATATACGATCTTTTTTTATTGCACACAATTTTTCTCATAAATTTCTCTTAATTGTTTATACATAAATAATTGAAAAATTGAATTTCCAAGTGAAAAATAAATCATTTTAAAATTTTTCCCATGCTGCAATGAAATTGTTTCATTTTGAAGAATTTCTAAGCAATTTTTATCATTTTAAAGATTTATTTATATTCCCATACAAAGAACAGTCATCGTGAATTGTAGTAAATCCCGATTGGTTAAAAAATCAAAATTCAAATATTCAAAAAAATTATTATTCTTTTTCATGAATTGTAATATTTGATCTTTTTTTATTGCACACAATTTTTCCCATAAATTTTCCTTAATTGTTTATATGTGAAGAATTGAAAAAATTGAATTTGTCCGTGTACAAAAATATTGTATTAATTTATTTTATTCTGCAATAAGAGTCCTTCATTTTGAAGAATTTTTAAACAATTTTTTATAACTATAAGATTTTTTTATAATCCCATACAAAAAAGAGTCATCGTGAATTGTCGTAAATCCCGATTGGTTAAAAATTCAAAATTTAAATATTCAAAAAATGCAATATCTAAAAGTTACTAAATAGTTGACTAAATATTGAAAAAAAATATTATTCTTTTTCATGAACTACAATATCTGGCATTTTATAATTACACACAATTTTTCTCATAAATTCCCCTCAATTGTTTATATATATGTAAATAATTCAAAAATTGAATTTCTTAGTAAAAAAAAGGTCGTCGGCTAAATATTTAAAAAACTATTAATTTTTTATAATATCTGGTCTTGTTTTATTGCACACAATATTTCCCATAAATTCCCCTCAATCGTTTATATGTAAATAATTGAAAGAATTTAATTTATTAGTGAAAAAAAAAAATTTCAAATTTTCCCTATGCTGCTCTGAAATTGTTTCATTTTAAAGAATTTTTAATCAATTTTTATGATTTTCATTAAATAACACGTGTACTTGATAAATCATGCAAAGGAAACATACTCACGAGACTTTTAAGAAGATTCTCTAAATATAAATGAAATATTCACATCGATTTTAATACGAAACAAAATTCTGTAAATTTTCCGCGAGGACTTAGTTTATTACAATGTTGAATTCATTAACGCTGTCAATAAAGGGATTGAAAAGGAATTTAAAAAAACTATTGACCCCTGAATGAAGGAAGTCTTTTCTTGATTTTTAAGTCTCGAAATTTGTTTTTTTTTTTCTTTTTTTATTATTTTACGCTACTAATAGGTATATATAATATGGCTTACATACAAGAAATATATGGTATACATTCGAATAAAAAAGATCGAGGATTGTACCCTCAACGATCAAGGATTCCTTCATATGCACATACTTCCTGATTGATGCTTTTTCATTAATTTCCCATGGACTTTTTTTTTTGCCGCCTCGCATTCACAGCTCTCATATTGCCGCCGGGCGTTGCACAAGCCCTGCGTGCGAATGCCCATAGCCAACTAAATATATATATACATACACGCAATAGCGATTTAATTGTCTCGCTAATAAACGCATTAATTAGAGCGCGCGCGTCTCGACAAAGGGAGCCCCGCGAGACTCGCATGAATATTTTTTTTTCCCATTTTCAACAAACGCATTACATGCAGCATCGCAACGCACGCGGCAGATATTTGCCGGCAGCATCGAGCAACGAGCAGCGAAGAATACATTTTCGCACATGATCCCATTATTTATCTATTAATGATAAATTATAACACGCACACGCGAGACTCGTCGTGAGTTGCGCCAAGACCACGACGTTTCCGGAGATTTTTTTTTCACACGCACACAGCGATCGTGATACCCATATCGGGAATATACACTAGGACCTCGATTTAATGGCCCTCGATTTAATAGACAGTCCCCACCATGTCGCATTTATCGATCGGTTTTTCGCGTGGTGGGAGATGGTGGGGGACGCTTAAAGTCTCCCCGATCAGGCCCGTAGCACGGAGAGCCGATGCGCAGATACAGCATGGGCGGGCATACGCTACCTCGATTTAACAAGGTGCGATGCGGAGCCGGTCCCGCCACTGGCCGTTAAATCGAGGTCCTAGTGTAATTATATAGTGTATCGCTACATCGCGAATTAGAACAATTGCAAACTCATTTGTACCTGAGTCTTGAAAAGTGTAAGAAATTCCGTTGGAATCCTGTCAGGATGTTGATCGATCATTACTTTTTCGTCCCAAAATATGACGAAACTTGTGTCATTGATAAATCGTCTTAACTTATAAATGTCAACTTTAATTGATCGTGTGCACCTTCTTCCAAAAATGGATACATATAATTAGTACGAATCAAGATTTCATTTGATTCAATTCTTATTCTGAATCAGGGAAATCTCAGTGCATTGGGAAAGTTAAATAGAGTCGGAGACGAATAGCCAAACCTTCGAATATAATTTAAAAAATTCGTATTACAGATTTGTGCAGAATCATCGACCGTAACACTACATTCGTAGCCTTATGACTGGAACTGAATCTGAAAAAAAAAAATTACGATAGGTCGCGGTGTGCATTTATAAATTTATCCGAAACATGACTAATATACCCTATAACAGCTTTACCAGAATTTAGGCAAAAACTGAGGCAAAAAAGCATACTTATACAATTAGCATGACATGCTATGGATCAATAATAAATAAAAAAAAACGGATCCATAAGGCTTCCTTTACGTCGTTAAGTGTCGAATCTGAGAGTGCGATTGAACAGACAAAACGATTGATCGTTCCAGGAAAAAGATAAAAATTAAAGGATAAAAAGTACATCCAATAGCTCCATTGGTCTCCAGTATACTTTACCCACTTATTTTGGATAGTCTTTGCCTTAAAGAAAAAACTCCTGCTATATAAATTTGGTACCGAACAGAGTAGCTTGTACCTTTTTTTAAATTCAAAGTGCTAATTCAAAAGACAGTCTGGGAGAACCTTTGCCATTCTTTTGTACCTTCTCGTTCATTATCTGTTCGTTCTTCTGTACTATATAAGATAAAATAATTATTACAAATTCGACAATCAATCGTCGCGGGAATACCATTCGAACGATTCGTTTAAAAAAATAATAATAAAAAAGAGAAACATATTGCTTTTAACAGCTGCTTGTTGCTAATGCTCGTGGCTCTCGGCGCGCGCTTACTTTAATTTATTTCATTCCGTCTCTCTCTCTCTTCCTCTCTTTCTTTTTCTCTGCTTCTCTTAATTTCGTTTTATCTCGTTCTCACTCGGGGCTGCTATACAATCGCCTGATTGTGGCTAACGCGAAATTAATCGGCTCTGGTACTCGCGCGTTCTTTCGCATTCGGTCCGATGCCCCGCCGCGCTAACGAATACAAATGCAGAATTATAATTCGGTATGTATGCTCCTTGGTGTTCGTCATTCGGTAGCCCGATCTTTCCATTCGTTAATGCATACAGATCTATATATATATATATATATATATATATCAATGACCTAACGACAGAAAGCCTTAAATTCCGCGTTCAACTACCCTCGATACGCCATTTTGATTTTGGGCCATTCTGCTTTATGTATCACAAGCTCTTGCCATTAATAGCCACACGCGAGCTAACATGTGGACAACGCAAACCCACGAGATACCAGAAGCTTTCCTCGACCATATTGCCTGGTTAACGCTCTTCCACTTGTTATATACCCGACCGAGAGTCATTAGCCTCGGGAACGTTGATTAAGCCGTTAAACTTATCATAGAACAACAAAAGCCAATGATCCCGCTGAGAGATCTCTTCCTATTCGAGCAATTAATGTCCTCGTCACACATATCGTTCCTCTTGATGAACAAATAACTCGAATTGCGTTTTGTTTGGAATTGAAAAAAAAAAAAAAAAATACAAAACGAGAGAAAGAGAGCTATATCCAAAATGACATGAAGAAATTGCGAGACCAATGCAGCTGAAGTAAAATTTAATTCAGATAGACGGAAGTTAAATTGGTTTTATGAAAAGTGTGCAGTAGTCGATCTTAGTCGTTGCATATATATATGAATGAAATAAAAATGCGAATCGACGCTAAAAAGAAGAAAAAAAAAAAAACGTATCAAAATGAAAATGAATGAATTCATGTGGGATTATATGAAAAGTTCCAGATTGAAATATTTTCAACTATGGTTAAGTTGCTCAGGGCAATGCGAAGTTTGTTTAATCGATAACCGTGAACTCGGTGTGCGCGTTGTTCTGACCAGTAAACAATAAATATGGCCGATCCCCTGGTACCGTCGACCCAAGAGAGCAAACTCAGTGTACTCAACAAGAAGATCATCGAGATCAAGAAGAAGATTCAGCTATCGGGTAAGCAAGTGACGTGTATATATATATATATATACTTATATCCTTCCACACATTACTTCACAACGAATCTACTTATACATATAATTTTCTTCGTGTACACAAGCGGTGATTGTGGCATACGAGAATACGTGACTGTATGCCGAAGACTCTGCTAGATGGCTATCGAGAGTATTATAGCCGAAGTAAAGGCAAAGACCCAGAGGGAAAGATCGCGAGATGAGTATAGGCGCGCAAGTATAACCGGTAGAATATCTCTATTTTTTGTGCTGTTCGCGACTCGGGTTCCTTAACTTTTATCTCCGGATTCACGGTTAACGTGCGCACAGTAGTTGGATATATATATACTATCGCGAATGTTGATAAAGAAATTCTCGAAGAAACTGGGGGCAGAGACGCAGGCACAAACCGACAAGAAACAACTCGTGTGTGAATGTTGAAAAGCACTTCGATCGGTATAGAGTCCGGTCGATCGAGTACTGATCAGGTTTGAGATTTATTTTCACCAACTTTTTCGGAATAATGTGGTCACTGTTTCATTGGAATGAAGACGTCACCAATTTTTTTTTACGCCTCCGTAGAACTGTAAAAGCAGCTCGTGAGGCCGAGCCGCGACATTATAATTTGCTCTAATCAAGCACTCGGACGATTCACTTTCGTTTTTTCTTCAAGCATCAGAGCGTGCAGCGAGAAAAAAAATAGCACCTCTCTGCCCTTGCTCCCAACTGTCTCGGATTCGCGTGCTTTTCATCTTTATTCCGTGTGTTGTCTCCCCTCGTCTTCATATCTCATCTTCTTTATCTTCATTGGCGCTCTCGTCTCTCGTTCACGTGACATCTATACACACGATACAAAGTGTCCTCTTGAAAGAACTTTCTTTTCGCGTATTTCATCTTCCTTCCTCGTGCTCATAACGCTGGACAGTGAAAACCCCCGTCCCAAACGAATGAATGAGTCGTCAATTCAGCTACCGACTATACACACAAAAATGCTAAGGGGTCAAGTTTTACGACTCCGCGAATATAAGAGTCTTCTCAAGGAGATATAGCAGTTATCCGGAGACCATATGCACCACACACTGTTCGTGCAACAGTTGACACCGATGCACTCGGTCCATTCGTGGAACAAACGAAATATGAAGATCGCAGCTCCTCCATGATTTATACTATTTGTTAAATTCAGAGGAGACTCTGGGGCATTAAACTTCAATGGAGTATTTTTCTATAAAATTTTATCTTAGATGGAACGATGCCATCATCGTGGCTATAGGGAAAATGTTCAATTCGATGTTTTCAATCGATCGTTTTTTAATTCTAGTTTTATGAATAGCAGGCTGTTGTATAAAATTTAATTGACATCAGTGCACGGTTGAGTACTCTAGAACATTATAACTCTCATTCTGGATGCTCCATAACGCCTCGAATCATCGCGATCTGATCTCCATGTTTATCTTATTCGTTCTCGAGTAAATTCCGTCCATCGTTAAGGTCTCCAGGCCTCCCGGCGAAGCGCCGTGATATATTTTTTTTCTTTCTTCTTATTTTCCGACCAAGATGCCCCAGGAAAAAAGAGCTGGCGGTAAATCGAGAGATATTAAAAAAACCAAGCGGACGATAGAGAGAGAGAGAGAGAGAGGGAGGGAGAGAAAAATATATTATTCAGCGGGATGAAGAATCTAGTCGTTATTTTAATAAGCGTAATGCGAGGTTAAGGAACGAGGGGGAATTCAACGACGTAAACTATGTGCAAGTGTATTACAAACGTACATATGTATAACGTTATATTATATACTGGATGTGTTACACATCTAACATCGAGGCATTTGAAGTCACCAAGTCGGATAATTTGCCCGACCAAGAAAACCGTCAGACGCGAATGAATGAGTCGCGAGCCTGGATAGTCTTGAGTATAATAAATGAGTCACGAGTTTTTTCGTTTTTTTTTTCAACGCGCACTTTATTATAAATCGCGAGCTTCATACATGGCTTTTTCTTGATTATATATACAGAGGGACAGAGGAAAGCTAATTTCGAAGAGTGCGATGCCAAGAAGCGTGAGAGCTACGATAAAATTGCTAATCTCAGGAAAGACGTCAAAAGTCTTCAGTTCAAATTCGCCAAAGCTAAAAATGTGATTATAATTTCTACAAATAGAAACGAGTTCTTGCAAATATTTAGAAAACATGATTTTCCAATTAATTTGATAAATTATTCGTATTAATTCCATGACTTTGACAAATTCGACAAGTTCGATTCCTCTCGTTTAATGAGACTATACTTTTTGTCGAGTAGAACGAGGTAGCAGCTGATAGAATCGCGCAGACTAGCCGGGACTCTTCGGCATGCGTTAGAAAACGAGGTCTTGAGGCTGCAATCGTCAGAGTCGACGAGGACAATATACGATTACGAAAGAAACTCGATCTCGTAAAGTATCAGAGCGACAAGGTTAATCTTTGGTTCCATATATGTATATATAAATCAGCGAATTCTCTTTTCTCTTCGTTTGAAGAAAGAAAAAAAAAAAAAAACGATAAAATCAAATTTGTAGCAACAAGCTAAGCTGACGACTCTTCTGGAAGAATACGAGGAGCTCGTGAATGGAAGAACGAAGCGAGTCGTTGAAAAAAAATTAGAGCGTCCATTGAAAAAGGTTCTCCAGAATCGTAAGATTTCGTAATATATATAAAGTGTGCACGATTGATAAGCGAATAATACGTATCAATCCACAATCTCGAAAGCTTCGGGTTTTTTTTTTTTTTTTTCTTTCTCGTGATATTATAGAAAATCATTGGTTTGGAGAATCAATTGCAGCGTATCGGGGTGATGCAGATGGAAGCTGACACGGTGCGAAAGAAATATCGTTGCGTCAGATCGAGCCTCAGAGCCGACGCCGCGTCTTACGTCTCGTCTCTGAGGAGCCTCGAGAACAGCATCAGGGAACAAGAGATCGAGATTAAGCAGTTACAGGCAAGATTTTATTAGACGAGCAAAGCATATTACCTCGCGATTAATCGACGATGAATAACGAAACGTTAGAGGAAAACTTATGTATCGTTTTGGTCGCGTCTTTAATTCGTAAAAGAAAAAAATATTTCCAAATCAGGACGTGAAAGAGGAGGCGATAGAATTGCGCGACACGACGAAAGAGACCCTGACGAAGCAAGAGATCGATGCGATGACCACGAGTAAGGCTCGTGACTTCGTCATTATGGACTATCGTCAGAGAGTCGATGATCGCAAGCTCGAGCTCGAGCGTCTCGAGAGAATGATATTTCCGTCGACGCGACAGCTTCCGCGCGATGAATTCGCGGCAAATGGCGAAACAATGATGAGCCATGCCGATGAAATGTGCGTGATGCCCAAGGACGAGGTCGCGAGGCTCGAGGAGGCATTCGTTAAATTGCGGTGCTCTACGGGCGTGACCAGGAACGAGGACGTGCTCGACCGGTTTCTGAGCCAGCGAGCGACCAAGGAGAAGCTCCAGAGGATGCGCGTCGTCACGGAGAACGAGAAGATGAGCTTGGAGAGAAAGAGGCAACAGCTCGTCGCCGAAATCGAGTCGCAAAAGTTCTCCGAAACGAAAGACGCGGATGAGTAAGTATGAAATTGTATATACATTTTTTTAAATTAAGGAATCGAAGCGGTCAAGGGGTCGGCTTGAGGAAAAATTTTAAGTTCGATATTTCGAAAATATTGGCTTTAAGGGGCTCACATCTCAATGTCTTTTTTAATCTTTTTTTTTCCATAATAAAATTTATTTAATAGTTTCAAATTTTTGTACACATAAAAGTGTAATATATAAATATATATAAAATATAAATATATAATATATAAATATATATAAAAGTTTAATATATGTAAGTTATAAAGTGTAATATGGAAAAAAAATTTGTTCCTTTTTTATGGTAAATCTCGACGCTCGCGAATGACGCTTACAGAAATGCCGAAGAACTCGAGCAGCTGAATCGTCGTATAGCCGAGGAGTTGCAGCGTCGATGCAATTCCGAGGCTGAGAAACGACGAATCGAGGAAACGTTGAACGAGATCTCGCGAACTCTGTGGAAATTTTGCGACTTTTTGAGGGTGAGCTTAAAAAAAAATAATGAAAAAAAAAATCATATGATAAATTCTCTTTCCGCACATTCTCGAGACGAGCACACATCCGCTTATCCGCGAATTTCTCCCGACGAGAGAGTTATTATATATATATACAACACGTAATATCGTCCATAATTATATTTGCGACGCCGTTTTGTGGAACTGCGATCCGCGAAAGAGAATCCGCCGTAGCGAGAAATCTTTCTGTTGAATGCGCAAAGAAAAAAAGAAAAGGTGAAAAAAAAAAAATTCTCAGACATCGAGACCGCGGGTGATTCATGCTCCTCTTTCAGCCGCGAGCGTCGACCGTCATTATTTTTCGACTCTGGCTCTCTCGCGCGCGCACCCGGTCAGAGAACACCAAAAGGGTACAATTAAATTGGGCAAAGGCGCATGTACGGATTCACGATGATTTTACGTTCCAAATTTTATCCCTCCGGTACAGCAAAAGCAGCACACCCTCGCAAACAGTTTCCCCGGAATCCGAGGGAGATAGAAAGAACCTTGTCGGTATATAGATATTTTTATAGGCGTGGATGTAAATGGCATAAATCATATGTTGCTCGATTATTTCGAAAAGATCTTCGTCTAGTTCTAATTGTTATTTCTTTCAATACCCTCGTGAGAGATCCAGCGAATCTATAGTTTATCAATTGTTAATTTTAATCCCCACAGATAATTCCGAATTGCAAATTTTATTTCCTTCCGAAAATAACTGGCTCGAATCCCGAGAGAAAAGAGCAAACGAATTTCCGCATTCAATTGCGGAATTCTATACGTTTTAGATCGGCTAATTAAATTAGCATAGGTCGCGGTTGAGTTCACAAAAGTTGTAAGCGCGATCTTCAAGCCCGATTGAACCAGACTTTGAGGGGAAAGAAATCGAACGCTCGCGGTTTCAAGCGCGAGACTCTCCGTGGTATCGAGGAGATTTATTGTTTATTCGTTGGAAAGGATATGCCGCACTCACCCTCAGGGATTGCGGCGGGACGGGGAGGGAGTTTCACATTGCGAGATTCATCGGGTTGCTCTCTGTGTGAGGTCGAGCCGCGCATCGATGAATTTTCCAAGATAGCCCCTATAACTGTAATTCACACCTTCGCCCGTGTGCGTTCAAACGATATAACTATACATACACGGGGACGTGAGAGAAACTGAGGACGCGCTGGTTATTGGCTGGTTTTCGTTGTATTAGCACCTTTTGCCGCGATGCTGGTTGGAGACCATCGAAAGTAAATATTCACTTCGGGGGGCCGAAAAGCGAGAGAGTATCGGTTCCATTGATTATCGAATTCTCCTTCGCGCAAAGAAACCTCCCCCATTTTGTGTTGTTCCCTCTTTGCCCACGAGAGAAATTCAAATTTTATCATTCTCCCGCTAACGAAAAAGACCCATACGATAGCCCAAAGACGCGACGCCATTTCTATTATATATCTGTTGAAGGATGCGAGTGAATCGGCAGTGCCAGCGAGTCCTGAAGAGCCTGTCGATTCACAAAATCTGTTGGCAATACTCGAGGAAAAGATTAACAGTTGCATCGAAATGATCGGTGGTACGGAAAAGTACGCCGAATTGATGGATCAATCGATCACCGATCAGGTATAAGATCGCTAGAATGTAAATCGTTACTCTCTAATCCCGAGTTTATTGCGTTAGCAAGTTTCTATCGTATATTTTTTATTCATTTCGATGATCCGCAGCTTGATAATTTGTCAATTGACTCAAAGTCCGTTAATGAAAAAATCGTCAACACCGAGGAGAGACCTCTTTTTCCCCAGTTTCCCGGTGTTACGACTCCCGCTGTGACGGCCCAAGTGTCCGAGGACGAGGAGGAAGTTCCTACGAGAAGCGTGCTCAAGAGACAGGCCCAGTTGCTGGTTGACACGAAGAGCCGTCGCAAAGGCTTCAATTTTCGGCGATAACGATGTACAAATCGACTGTTTTTTCTTTTTTTTTTTTTTTTACTCCTAAATGTGTCTCTGGTTATCAATGCTGTATATAGCGAATAAGACCATTTTTGTAAATAAAATGAAGAGATTCGTTGTTACTACGAGGGATTTTCAGATTTTTTTGGAATTTCAGTCATTTTATGGCATTAACTTTACAAAAATGATTCGTTAAAAGACTTTTTTATTCGGCAGGGTATATTTATTCGACTCTGCGTCCTGCTGTGTCTAAATTTGGAACTAAAAATGGTGAAAAATCTGGAAAGTAGAGGAAGCTGACAAGTAAAAGAGGACCCTGAAAAGTTTATTTGCATGAATTTTTTTCGTAGACCTAAACTAATTAAAGTAATCGCACTCTCAAAAACAGAGCAATCGATTAATCCAATTAATTATTTCAATCTCGTTGGCTCTAAAGATTATAATTCTAACGTTTCTTTCGACTGCCTCTTCGACTGGAATATAAACTGGACGCTCGTCGAACTGTCCTCGTGGCGTCATCCTGCGGCCATTGATAAAACTATCGAGCGATAGATCACCCGAAAATGCAGCACGCATTTCGTGGCATACAGAGATTTCTCTGGTGGCATATCTTCACTATCTAATTCAAATATAATCGAGAACACAGCGATAATACCAATAATCTCAAATTAGCAATAATTAGATTTTCATTTCTAAAAACTCTCTGAAAAATTGTTTTATCCTAGTAAAGCAGACATTTCACAAAATATTTCTGTAAAATTAGATAAAAATATGCGTGTAAAGAGCTCTATAGGTTTTTCCGATGATAACTTCACATCGGTTGTAGATCATTTATCATTCTCGTATAGATCAATATATACCTACGGGATAAGCTAAACATCATCGTTCATTCTCATTACACCATGACGTATATAATATAATGACCATTTAAACTACACACATATAATTCCTCAATGAATCAGAATCGCGAGTTACATTACACGCAACAAAATTCCTTCCGAGTGTTTGCCTCATTTGCCTCTCCTGTGTTATATATGCGTCAGTGCATCCAAGTTTATCCATCAATCGTCACCTTTCGCGTACCAAGAACGCAAAGTGGTGACTGGCTTTTTGACATTGACAGTTCACACGGTAGTGAAATAATATTCTTCTGAACAAAGCAAAAAAAAATTTCTTTAACCACACACAGCGTGTGTGATCTCGGTTCTCTCCAGTTCTGTAAACTTGAAAAAATTATATCTATATCGGTGTTTATATTTGTGTTTATATTCGAACGCGATGAGTTCCAGCATATTTTGACGTTTTGGCTATGCCACGCGAGAATCATCCTGCAGCATGAAAAATTTTCTCTGTCGTTTGATTTAAATTAAAAAAAAAAAAAAAACGCGAATTTAAGGATTTTTCAAGTGATCCTACGATAATGGGAAGCGAGGACGATATATGCTGGTATCATGGTAACCTATCGCGCGAAGGTGCTGAAAATCTATTGAACTCGGGTGAGCAATATCTTCTTTTTTCTTTTTCAACAATCGCGATCTGTCTACGTCACGACGTCTCACTTTTGCCAGTACGATTATTATTTTTTTCCTTTCATCGCCATGCAATTATTTCAAATTTTGTGATAAATATCCTCCGTGTCCCGACTACCCGCAAGTTACATGTTCCCTGTAGAATTTCATTGAACAATCATTTCACGTTTTTACATGGATAATGTTGATGGAAACGATGAAAAAGCGCTTGTCCAGCAGTAGCGTAGTTGGGAGCGCACTCCTGTTTTGACGAAATGACAATTCTCCGATCCTCCTTGGTTAGTTTTTGTCCTTCGGAGATGACCAATTCCGAAATATCTCAGAAAGTATTCAATTTGTAATTTTTAAAATTTTATCACACGCCCTTGGAGATTCGATGCTTACAATGACTTTCTGATTTTTCTTTTAACGACTATTTCGTTGTTCCCAATACTTTAATACAGAATTTTGTAAAAATGAGTAAGAGAAAATTCTCTCAACGTTCGTTTATTTGTGAAAAAAATTGATTCACCAGTTGTGCAAAGTCATTTATCGCCTTCCGAACGTTCATCGATTTCTTTGCTGCCTCTTAGCCATCAAGAAGCGTATAATCATTATTACTTTCATTGTTTCCAATCCGTTATTTTTAATACTACCCAAATTGCCCTAATACGCTATCTTCGATCGACGTGAACCAATACTGAAAAAATAATAACAATATCGTGATATTGTTCTCAGAGGAACACGAAGATGGTACTTTTCTTGTCAGAGAGAGCAGTACATCTTCGGGTGACTATGTCCTGTCTGTATTACACAACGGCGAAGTTATTCACTATCAGATAAGGAAGCACGGAGAGGATGCTTTTTTCTCCATTGGTAGGATAATCGTACTCCAAATTTATTATTGATATTATTATCATATAAATGTTAAATATTTTCATCGTATACTATTATATAATACACCTTGCAGGCGTATTTATACTTTGGGGAATTTACAATCGTTTGCCCTTGAGATTATGATGTTGAAATTTGCATAGTTGGAATGCAACGAAAATAAGGCTTAAAAAAAAAATTAAAAAATAAAGCTTAAAAAAAAAATAATTTAAAAAAATCATTTCCAGTATTGTCTCGAAGTCGAAAATCGTTTAAAGCTTTTTTCGGGTTTTTTTTTTTCCACGACCCGGGGCCAAAATACGCCAGGAAAGCGTCAACGATACTGAAAATGATTTTTTTTTTTAAATTTAAAACAACTTATTCTCGTTGCATTCCAACGATGCAAATTTCAACATCATTTGAGATTTATATATTAAAATTTTTTCTTTTCTCTCTCTTTTTAGTGAATAATAATAATTTTTTGTTTGTCAATCTATCAGAAGAATCCCTTATATGAATAGTTCCTACTGATATTTATAATTTATTGATTCTATGATTATTGATTAGAATTATATCGATTCAGAATTGAATTATCGATAAAATATACTCGCATTGTTTTCGTTCAGATGACGAAACGACGATACACGGTCTCGATACTCTCATAGAATATTATCAGGAGGATAATCATAGTCTCGAAATAAAATTGACGAAACCATGCAAAGGTATATCACCGCCGCACGACACAAGAAGACACGGAAGAACAAATTTGTTGCACAGAGCCACCATACAGGGAAATTATACCATCGTTTCGGAATTACTGAAGTGCGGTTACAGGAGTCTCGAAGCGAAGAATCAATTGGGACAGACCGCTGTGCATTTGGCTGCGAAAGATGGCGCCGATGAGATTCTCAAAAAATTGATACAAAACAAGGCAAGCGTGAATTGTCGAGATTCCGCTGGATATACTCCTCTACACGTGAGTTTACCCTCATCGCTCGTTTCATTCTGAACATTTTGATATTGGTAAAGATCGGGAAGCTTATGAACATTCAAGAGAGGTTTTATCGATTTTTAATAAAATAACAATGAAAATCTTTATAAACTGTTTTCTATTGACGCAAATGGTAAAATAGTCCGAACCGAGAGGTAAATAACACGATGAATTGACGTTTCAATAGTTCATGAATTAATTCATAATTTACTTGAATTAATGAGAATTACCTGAATTAATGAGAATTACCTGAATTAATGAGAATTACCTGAATTAATGAGAATTAACTGAATTAACAGAGAGTTATCTGAATTAATAAAAATAGTCCATGAATTAATTCATAATTTACCTGAATTAATGAGAATTACCTGAATTAATAAAAATAGTCCATTAATTAATTCATAATTTACCTGAATTAATGAGAATTACCTGAATTAATTAGAATTACCTGAATTAATGAGAATTACCTGAATTAATTAGAATTACCTGAATTAATGAGAATTACCTGAATTAATGAGAATTACCTAAATTAATGAGAACTACCTGAATTAATGAGAATTAACTGAATTAACAGAGAATTACCTGAATTAATAAAAATAGTCCATGAATTAATTCATAATTTACCTGAATTAATGAGAATTACCTGAATTAATGAGAATTAACTGAATTAACAGAGAATAACCTGAATTAATAAAAATTAACCAAATTACCGGAGAATTAATAGTAAATTAATTGGATCAATGATGATTAACGGAAAATTAATTTGAAATGATTTTAATTCGTGCCGAAATGATCTTTTTAGCGCGCAATAATTGTGCCCCTTTTATTCGCGCGCTCTTATTTCGAAACGTTGAAAAATGTCAAACCAGAATATCGAGATGCACCTCGAGATCTTGGTCGATTTTTCCATGTTATACACGCTAGTTGCGTATCGCCTTTTTTTTTCGAATCTTAAAATAAACTCGAACTAGCGTGAGGGATAAGGGAAAATTAAGTTGAAGAGACCAAAAATCATCTGAAATGAAAAAATTGAGTTGAATTGAATTAATTAATTTGGATTGACAGAAAATTCAGAAAAAAATCGCGATGGAATTTTCAGGTATTAGCGTGAATTGGGGTAATTTATCGAGAATTGTTGGGAAAAAAATAACTGAAATGAATTTTTCAAAATACGCTGAATTAAATGAATTAATTTGAATTAACAGGAAAAAAAAAACAAGAAGAAATTAATTAAAATATTCAGATATTTACTTGAATTAGAGTGAATTATCGCGAATTGATGGCGAAATTATTGAATTAACTGAATTTAAAGAACCAAGTTAAATTAATCTGAATTGAAAGAATTAATCTGAATTATGATAAATTATTCTGAATTATTTCAACCTTCGGAATTAACGTGTCGCTCAAATCTTGAGCTATTTCCGCCTCGGTTCGAACCTGGTTTAAAAAAAAATGCGACAGATGTAAAATAGTGATGTATTCGATTGGGTAAATCGAATCGAATATATTCTGAAATGTTGAATCTATTTGAAATTTCGAATATATTCAAAGTACGAATAAGATTATCAGTAATTATATTGAGTGTACACGCTAGATTGTGTTTCAATGCGG
Source organism: Rhorus exstirpatorius (assembly GCA_963564615.1). NCBI lineage: Eukaryota > Metazoa > Arthropoda > Insecta > Hymenoptera > Ichneumonidae > Rhorus > Rhorus exstirpatorius. The sequence goes on from OY751320.1 coordinate 26,144,838, forward strand.
CTTACAGGATCCGAGATATCACGAAAAATCACGAGGTAAACGAACAATAATCATATTCCCACAGGGAAACGTTCAAGTTCCGATCCAAAAGAGCATGCATTTAATTATTTATTCGTTATTTCTTCATTATTATTTTATTTTCATTTTATTATTTCCCATAATTTTAAATCTTAGCCAAATCTCATGTTCTTGAAATACCTATGAGTAAAAACTGCAAAAAACAGCTCGAAAACTTATCAACAATCTTTTTCATATGTTTATAATTCGAAAAAGAAAGTCAAAATGCAAATTAATACTCGCAAAGCATTTTCCCATAATTGCGTAATTTTTGTTCGCCTCGTTGACGGAGCTTTGCGAACATCGAATAATAAATCAGGGTTCGTGATTGAGAAATTTGTTCGAATCCAGAACACCGATGAACGCTTTTTTCTCTTTTCTCTTTTCCCAAATTTTAATGAAAAATTATGGTCAACGGAGAGAAATCATTTGTATAATTTTTCTGTCTTTCGCATCTCTCAATATTGCCATTTCCCGAGCTCAGAGCGTAACGACGATTGTCTTTCAGTATGCTTGCCAAAGTAATTTACCAAGTACCGTGAGAATTCTCATCAATGGGGGAGCGAACGTACAAGCCAGACACACGGAAACAGGTAAATGCCAAATCATGTGAGAATATTCGAGACGCTGCGCGAGCAGAGCTCACGGAACACGAAGACCGATGAATCGTTCGATTATTTATTTCTTTATTTCATGATGTTTTTTATAATTTTTTTTCCTACCTCAAAGGTATGGTTCCCTTGCACGAAGCTGCTAGCGCTGGTCACAAAGATGTGATACAAGTTTTACTGTCGATGAACGCACCGGTAAAGCCGCGAACACTCGCCGACGACGTACCGGCTGATCTTGCAAGAAGAAACGGCTATTCCGAATGCGTGAAACTTTTACGTAAGCTTATAATGATTAATTTATATTTAATTTAATTATAAATTTATATTAATTTAATTAATTTAATTAATTTAATAATTTAATTAATGTCATTTTTTAACGAAAAATAAACAAATACGTCCTCATTATTTTTACTTACTCGACATTATGCGCCCCAATGATTGAAAAAAAAAATTCATTCATACTCCTAATTGGGAGTATAAATGAATTTTTTTTTATTTCAAAATCTGGTAGTTTAGGAAAAAAATATTTAGTACGTATTTTTTATTTTTTTTTCTTTGAATCAAAATTGCCGTTAATATAACAAATTGAAAAATATAACATTATGACCTCACACATGTTACGCTATATCTATATATATGAAAATCCGTGAAATTAAATTGCCTATGACAGCTGCATCTGTCATTTTTAACGAAAAATAAACAAATACGTCCTCATTATTTTTACTTTACATTATGCGCCCCGATGATTGAAAAAAAAAAATTTCATTCATACTCCTGATTGAGGAAAATTTTCTTTTCAGGAAATTATGAGAGTCCAACACCGAAGGAGAAACGAATCGACTGGTATCACGGTACTCTCGATCGGCAAGAAGCCGTTGCGCTTCTTCACAAGCACGGCGATCGTGACGGCTCGTTTCTCGTTCGTTTCAGCGATCGTCGTGGCGGAACTTACGTTCTCACGGTCATGTATCATCATCAAGACTTTCATTTTCAAATAAAGAAACAAGTTAGTAAAAAAATAAAAATTAATTTGAGATATCGGCAAAATTTATTATTACGTTTGCATATTTAAAAAAAAATTGAAATTTTCACATGTCATAAAAATCGGAAACTTTTGTGATAAAACGATTTTGTCCAAAATTGATTTGAACAATTCGAAAGCTTCGAGTTTAATTTTTTGTTTTTTTTTTCTGACACTCGGTAACTTGAACAAAATTTTAATTACGATTGGAGTGAAGAAATATTTATTTAAAAAACGATAAAATTGCCTTGTTCGAGCAGAACGAGTGTCTTTTCATCGACAATGGTCCGTATCTCGCTTCGTTGGAGCACGTCGTCGATCATTATCGTTGCATGCCGGACGGATTGCCGGGACCGCTCGTTTATCCGATACCACCGGGACCGAGGCCACCCATACCCGAAATGCCACCTTCGATTTTCAATGGCGTTAGTATCTCTGCGATTCGCGAAAAAAAATCGATTTCACTCAAATCTTAAAAGTCGGAAAAACGTGCTTTTTAAAAAAAATTTCTAAAACAAAAAAATATCTTGCCAACAATCCCAAACGTGACATTGCTCGAAGCTCTTTTTTTTTGGCATTAAAAAAAAAAATTAAATCATTCGAAAAATTGTGCGAGGAATGCAATTTTTTTTTTTTACGAACATTTTATTTTTACTTTTGAATAATCCATCCCTTCATACAGTCGCTCGTTGGAATCGAATCTGAATATTTGTCATCGTGATCGTTTAAGCCTTTTTGGCAATATGGCTCGTTTGAGATTTCGAATACGATTTTTTTTACCGCCACGGATAATCAAATAATAGAAATAAACGAAAAAAAATGTGTTTTTTTTTTCTTCTTTTTTTGTAGAATACATTGACAAAGAAGAGGGGCTCTTGCCCGAAAGCGAGTCACACGGAATCTCGTGTTTCGGAAACTTCGTCAACCGGATTTTCATCGTCTTGCCAGAACATAACTTTTCAGATGGGAATTAGGCCGGAAATGAGCTTACCGATCGGCGAACCTTTGCAAATGGGAATTAGGCCGGAAATGAGCTTACCGGTCGGCGAACCTTTGGAAATTCGGCGAAGGTCACTGGAAGCGAATATTACTTTTCCCGTCGCGCCTCATATTCAAGGTATATTGATCATTAATGATACGAGAGTTACGCAACCTGTCGTTATTTTGAAGAAAAAAAAGGATTTCGATCATTTTTTCTCAATTTTTTCAAATTTTCTGTACTTTGTTCTCAATATTAATCGATAAAAGTGACTCGGAGTATTTGCAACAATATTTGTTTGTAAAAAAAATCGTTTGCCGAACAAAAAGAGATTTTTTGAATATTAGTTATTGTTTTTATAATCAACAAAATTTTTGACAATTTTTCTTTCCTCGCGCAACGACGAAACTAATTTGTCAATTTTTAATGCCAATCTCATCGACTCCCAAGACTTTAAACCCGCGGAAAATTTGATCCTTGCCGAGAGATACGCAATCTGTCGTTATTTTGAAAAAAAAAAAAGGATTTTGATCATTTTTTCACAATTTTTTCAAATTTTCTATACTTTGCTCTCAATATTATTCGATAAAAGTGACTCGGAGTATTTGCAACAATATTTGTTTGTAAAAAAAAATCGTTTGCCGAACAAAAAGAGATTTTTTAAATATTAATTATTGTTTTTATAATCAACAAAATTTTTGACAATTTTTCTTTCCTCGCGCAACGACGAAACTAATTTGTCAATTTTTAATGCCAATCTCATCGACTCCCAAGACTTTAAACCCGCGGAAAATTTGATCCTTGCCGAGAGATACGCAATCTGTCGTTATTTTGAAAAAAAAAAAAGATTTCGATCATTTTTTTCACAATTTTATCAAATTTTCTGTACTTTGTTCTCAATATTAATCGATAAAAGTGACTCGGAGTATTTGCAACAATATTTGTTTGTAAAAAAAAATCGTTTGCCGAACAAAAAGAGATTTTTTGAATAATAATTATTATTTTTATAATCAACCAAATTTTTTCGACAATTTTTCTTTCCTCGCGCAACGACGAAACTAATTTGTCAATTTTTAATGCCAATCTCATCGACTCCCAAGACTTTATATCCGGGGAAAATTTGATACTCGGTGAGGTTCTCGGCGAGGGTGAATTCGGCGCTGTCTACGAGGGAGTATACGCCGGTGCGAATGGCACTACCGAGCCCGTTGCAATCAAGACACTCCGAGAGTCACATAACAATGCGACGCGGGATGAATTTCTTCGCGAAGCACGTCTCATGACCACCCTCAATCATCACTGCATCGTAAAGCTCATCGGTTTCTCCGAGGGACCGCCGCTGCTGATGGTAATCCATATTCTCTGGAAATTGTCATAATCCAATATTTTTTTTCAATGATCCTTAAAAATTAAAATCGTAATTTTTATCGTTCAATTACTCGCCATTTAATTTATCTCAATAATTTACCATTTGATTAGCGAAGAATTTGAAAATTGCAACTATTTTTCCTGATGCGAAGAGAAAAATAAAAAGAATAATGAAAAGTCTCACGGGATGACGAATTAATCTTGCAGGTACAAGAATTGGTTCCTCTGGGCTCAATGCTTGCTTATCTACTCGAATTTTCCGACAGGGTCAATCCCAATTACGAATTAAAAATATGGGCTGCGCAGATAGCTAGCGGTGAGTTTTTCATTGATTTTTCACCATTTCTCTCTCTCTCTCTCTCTTTTTTCATCATCTTTCGTTTTTATCATCAACTCTAAGTCTGATTTGTCAAAATTACTTTAACCCTTTCAAGCACGAACCATTTTCCGAGTGCTTGGCGTAGTTTTCATTCAATCTTTAAACTTTTCTTTTGTGTTTTGATATCAATTATATATTTAAGAATAAAAATTTACGTGAAATAATATGCAATAATTAGTGACTTTGTTTAAACAAATGAACGAACGTTGAAAAAAAAAAGCCATTTTACTGGAAAAAAAATCATTATCTCCGGAAGTTCTCGGAGTTTCCATGCCTAAGTATGTATTCGGGGGTTTTTGGGGTCACTGATAATGAATCTGCTCTTGAATTTTGGAAATTCAAGATGGCGGATCCAATATGGCGGATCAAAATTGCAAAAAGTCCTTTTTGACGGAAGTGAAAGTTGGTACTCAGAGATTTTCAGGGTCATTGACAACGAATCTGCACTCGAAATTTTGAAATTCAAGATGGCGGATCCAATATGGCTGACCGGAAATACAAAAAGTCGTCCAATGTCAGTGAAAGTTGGTACTCGCGGGTTCTCTTAGGGTACCTGAAAACGAATCGGTACTCAAAATTTGGAAATTAAAATGGTTGATGTAGAATGCAAAAAGTGGTTCGATAAAAGTAAAAGTTAGTGCTCTAATAATGGTGCGAAATAGGTTCGACACTATTTGGAGAAAATGGACGCTTCAGATTATGATAAAATATACAAAGTCGGACCTCTTGCTGGATCAAATCAATGAATAGTTCAAGATTTTCTGGAAACCGAGTAAAAACCCTCGAGTAGCCAACTTTCACTTTCGTCAAACCGACTTTTTGCATTTTCGGTCCTCCATATTCGATCCGCCATCTTGAATTTTCTAATTTCGAGTGCAAATTCGTTATCAGCGACCCCGAAAACTCCCGAGTACAAAGTTTCAAGTCGATTTTGGACGTAAAGAAAAATGTGTGCTCAAAAGGGTTCGCCGATCAATTGTCCGATCATAAATTTGCTCCGAAGCACTTTGAAATTGCGAAATTCAACGCTAACTCTCTCTTCGGTCACCTCCGCTTCATTCGGCTTCACTTTGAGTCTCACCACTTTCTTTCAATTTCTATTATTTATTTATTTATTATTTATTATTTCAATTTCCGAGACGTTCCTTTACGCTCGCATCTCTGACGATCTTACAAAAATTAGAGACCATTTCATGATTCGAAATGATCGAGAAGTCGGTGGCGTTTTATGCTATATTCATAAATCACTCAAGGCTAAGATTCTAGCAGCCCTCTCCGAGCTAATTCAGCAATTTAAATCAACAAATTTTTCATCCTACCATCGTTCGCGTAATTTTTCATCTTCGCTTTGTGCGCTTATTCTCTCATCGCTTATAATGATCTTATCTTGTATAATTATAATTTTTCTCTCTCGCTACTTGTATCATCGCAGCTCGTCAACTTTTTGCCCCTTAATCAAACCAGGACATAAAAATAAACAATCGATCAATCTCTCGTTTTCTCTTTATGATCGAATTGTGTATCCTTTCTTTTTTTTTCTTCTAATTACGTTATCTCTGTAACAGGAATGATGTATTTGGAGGAAATGAGACTGGTGCACCGAGATCTTGCAGCGAGAAATATACTTCTCGCTTCGAGGCATCAGGCTAAGATCAGTGATTTTGGTTTGTCGAGGACATTTGGCTCCAGCGATTATTACAAAGCTACGCAGGGTGGCAAATGGCCCATAAAATGGTAAATTAACCATGAATCCAACTCTCGAATTCCCAAAGAATAAAAATTCCAATTTACAAAACGAAGAATTTGAATTTGTTTGAATTTTTTTTTTTTTTTTTTTTCAGGTATGCCCCAGAGTCTTACAACTTTGGTACGTTTTCTCACGCGAGTGACGTTTGGAGCTTCGGCGTGACGCTTTGGGAAATGTTTTCTTACGGTCAACAGCCTTACGGCGATAGAAGAGGCGTCGATGTAAGTCTTCACATGTCGTACAATCAATTTTATTTATAAATAAAACTTCCAGGGTCGTTTCGCTGGATTGAAATTTTTTGCGCAATTGAAAAAACTCTTACGCGTGATCTCGTGGGTCTTCGATCCTACGGACTGTCTCGACCATAATAAAGCATGAAAAAATTAAGATTTTATGAAATTTTGATTTTTTTTTTTTTTTCAAAAATCATTTGCAATTGATCAAATTTCCGCAAATTTTTCAGTTATTTGGCCAAATTTCTTTTTTACAAATCCAGTAGCGCGAAAGGATACATTAGAATTTTTTTTTGAAATTCTATACCTCGCTCGAATATAATCGCTCCTGGCTTTTGTAAATTTACGACTATCGCGGAGCTTCTTGACGCACAAATCCGGATTTGATTTATTTCTAAATATTTAAAAATTAAGTATAAGACTCGATCGAAACTCTGGAACAAAAAGCTGTCCATCGCTGCCTTATTATCATTTTTTTTTTTTTTCGTGACAAAACAACGTAAAAAAGCCAATTATAAAATTTTAAAGTTGATTTTTTTCATCAAATTAATTTTGCAAAAAAAAAAGGTGATACAGCTGGTGGAGAAGGGCGAACGCCTCGCGAAGCCGGAGGACTGTCCCGATCATGTTTATCTGGTGATGCAGAGCTGTTGGTCCTACGCTCCCCAGGATCGTCCGACGTTCAAGAAACTTCTCGAGATATTTAGCAGCGATCCGGAATACATGAATCTCAAGGAGCTCGTGTCCGAGATCGAGATCAGTTGATGCGCGCCCGGCCCTTGCACGCGCGCGTGCCATGAATTCGCATTTTCTATGAGAGATGACAAACTCAAAACGTAATCATTCGAACGATTTATCGGTACGTAATTCCATTCCTGAAGAAAAGAAGAAGAAAAAAAAAAGGTATCAGTCCGTTCGTGCCTGTTTTGAGATCGTTTCATCGTGCATAAATTGGAAATCGGTTATCAATAGTTTTTGTTTTTTTTGTTTTTTTTTTATATGCCAAGATATATTTTAACATTTCATAAACTTGCGAGAAAGTTTCGAGACTAATAGGAGATATATATATATATATATATATGAGAGAATATGGGAATAGAGAACTTGCGTTATTTTCAATTTTTAAATTATTCGAAAGATAATTATTCAAAAAACGTCATTTGCATGGATTTTTTCAGTTACTCGTAATTATTTAATTAATTATACCAGCTTGAAAATTGAGTTGAATTTCAAATCTATATCGCGTGACAGTGACGTCACAACACCCCGGTGCAGCAGCGCCTCTTGGCGGTAAAATTATGAAATTCGCGCAGCTAATCATTCCTGACCCCAAAAACATAATTCGTAATTCGTAAAGTCGGTAAATGGGTTTTTAAACATTACTGATGTACCTGCAACAATCGAAAAAAAGTGTACGAATAATATTGTTTTGTATCGTGTTTTGCAAAAACTTTATTCGCTGTGTGCAGTGCCATACTATATAGCGGCTGAGAACGACTCGGAGCGCCCACGGTAGCGAGAATGCACATGTTTTGCTGGAGTCGCGTGGTGCAATTGGGAGTATAAATGAAATTTTTTTTTATTTCACCATCTGGTAGTTTAGGAAAAAATATTTAGTACGTATTTTTTATTTATTTTTTTTTTTGAATCAAAATTGCCGTTAATATAACAAATTGAAAAATATACCATTATGACGTCACACATGTTATATCTATATACATATACTATATATATATATATATATAGATATATATATATATCTATATACATCAAAATCCGTGAAATTAAATTTCCTATAACAGGTGCATCTGTCATTTTTAACGAAAAATAAACAAATACGTCCTCATTATTTTTTACTTACTCCACATTATGCGCCCCAATGATTGAAAAAAAAAATTTCATTCATGCTCCTAACTGAGGGCAATACAATAGAGAAGTCGCGGAAAGGAAACTTAAACTGTTGCGCAAAGTCATATAAGAATTTTTTCCGCTACGCAACTTCGGAAATTAAGTTTTACGCGTTTGCGACAGCAGCTTATAAAGTTGAGCAGCGCAAGAACTTAGATTCGTTGGGTGCAAAAAACAAAGAAAGTAAAATTCTTGAGGTTTAACGCGCATATATTGTCTGGTATGAAAAATTCATGTCAGGATATTATAATACAAATAAATTGATTTTTTTTTTCCTATTTAGTAGCTCTCATGATTGGCTACCCGAATATGCGGTGAGCACTTCGCGGGTAATAGTTTATCCACGTTACAATCAAGTCCGAGTTACGTCTTTCTTGTTTCTCGATACGAGCCTTGTCGGTTCGTATGACAAGACCGACAAGGTTCATGCTTAGCCTCAAATTGAGAAGGAAAAGTAGCCGTAAACTTATTTTCATTACATCGTAATACGTCGATTTATTTTTTTTTCAACGCAGTTATAGTCAAGCTTATCTCAAAAAAAAACTCTATGCAGCACGAATATAAACATTCGTTTATTAAAATTAATCCAACGAGGTTTCGTCTATGTAAATAAATGAGGCTATTCCAGCAAAATTTGCGGAGTACAGCCGGCCGCGGCGCCACTTGGCTTTCTGCACACAGCGAATAAACTTCCAGAAAAAAAGGTTTATTTTTGCGTCAGGAACATCTCTAAAGCTATTCTTGACAAATTTGGAGATGTCGCTTTCGTGTATCCCTTATTTTTTTTTTTTTTTAAGTTACAGCATAAGCTGTAATGTAATGCACCGACGGATATCCTATTCTATTAATGAAAAAAACCGGACATAACCTTGCCCCATTACCGAGGGGGGTGTTGTGACGTCATTCAGCCCGCAGAGTGCATACATTTCTTACAATTTTTACACCTCAAGATATATTAATGTACTTGCTTAAAGAAATTAATGCAATGTTTATTAAATTTATAACTTTAACTATGACAGAATGGTAAAAAAAAAAGGAGAAAATTGTTTACATGCAAGTTCTCTGTTATTCCGATTTGCCTTGAGGATTCTGTTGCCATTTCACATTGTTGGCCATTGGAAAAAAACTTTGTACATAATTTGACTGTCGAAACAATGAAAGAAAGTTAAGTCGGAGAGAGAGAGAGAGAGAGAGAGAGAGAGAGAGAGAGAGAGAGATTGGGTAATCAATAAAAGACATTTATTTAAAAAGACAGCGGCGGATTTATTATTATCTTTATCATATTCTACAATTTAGAGGCTACGATAAAAATAAACTCCAGAAATTTTTGAACGCTTCGAGCCTGGCGAGCGCGCTACGCCACTTTGTTCGACCGACAATTAATTCAGGCACGAATTTGTCCATATCGATGCATGTATTTTTTAATAATTCAGATTTAAGAATCAACGGATGTACACGAAGAGACATTGAAGAAAATTATATATTCATACATATTACAACGCCGATCAACACCGAGTTACGAGTAGCACAAGCGATTGTCCAATCGCGTCGATAGGACTCTACGATCTTTCTCAACTTGGTCCGGAAAGATTTTTTTTTTTTTCTCGAATCTCCAAACAAGAAACTTTTTTGAACATGTTTCAACGATCATGAAAACAAATGTTCAGATTTGAATCTAATGTGCGAGAAACTCATTTTTTTTTTTTTAATCAAAACGACTGAAAAAATTTCACTCGTCTCACATTTTTTTTTTTACATACAAATTTAAATATTTTTTGCCGCATCACCGGAAATGCATTTATAACAATCTCTTGTTTGGGATTTTGAATTTTCGATTCGATACATACGGTGTTTTTTTTTTTTCTTTTCATTCCGCAATGCTGATAACTTTTTCCATGCGCCAATTTCGTGTTGCATCGCCGAGCTACATTGCCAATGACCAAAAAAAAAAAAAAAGACAGCGCATCATTTGCATTTCAGGCTCAGATTATTCCGCGTGCACGACCAGAGCCAACGCGTTGATGGAAAAAAAAACGAGAGCAAACGTAAAAAAAATTGCGCAAGAGAAAAAAAAAAAAGTATCTATAATACGAAATTCGACGAAGCTTAACGAAACTAAACTTTTTCTAATTCAACAACGTAACGTCCTATAGTTTTTTTCTCTTTTTTTCTTTTTATGTTGAATTTTTCTCTCGTGCAACCGATCGAATTTCGCGACTGCAGAATTAAAAAAAAAAAGAACCATCGGTACTACGGACGAACTCACACACGCAACTATAGCGACGTGAAAATCGAAAAAACAGTGTTTGATTTTTATTTTCCAAAAAAAAAAATTGTTAAAAAAAATCCCAAGCGAGAAAATGTTCAACGATGCGCTTTTCCGACCATGTGACAAAATTTTCCGAGAAGAGCTAATTTTTTGATGAGCATATATATATTTTTTTTTTTCAAAAAATTAGATTCGAATCCGAATATTTGCCATCGATAATCGTTGACGGATCTTCGATGCTCGCAACTTTTGGGATTTTCGACGCGATTTTTTTTGTTTTTGTTTTCTTCGTAAATTCGAAAAAGAGCAGAGATCAAGTTTGAGTGAATTCGCGATCGACCACGCATGACAAGGTACAAAAAGGCGAGATATGTACTAATATAATTTACAAATTACACTTTTGTATTTACAAATTATATACAAGGGTTAAAAGCGTGGGAGAAACAAGACGATTCGTATTTTATGAGCAACCGATTTCTTTTTTTTTTTCATTTTCTTTTTTTTTTTTTATATATTTCGTCTGCCCGCGAATCTTATCGATCGAAACTTTTTTATATCATTTAAAAAATTTGTTTTTTTTTTTAATTTTCTGGAGGGACGACGTTGTTTCTTGACCGTGCAGGAAAAATCGTTTCAAAATTTTTTTTTTGTTTTCTTTCAAATCTTAATAATTTACAATTTATCTAGAAAAAAAATGTTTTTCTTTCGTACTCTCCTCGTTTTTCTATTTTTTTTTTATTCACCATTTTTCGCGAGACAATAGAATTTTCTTATACAATTTTTTTTTATTTTTTTTTTTTCGTAACAAGGTATGCGTATTTTTTTTTATTTTTATTTTTTTATTTGTTTTTCATTATTCTCGTTGCCGACCACAGACACATCGGGCGATGATCATTGATACCAGAGAAAGTCAAATTTGTCACACCCACAATAATATCGCGTATCTTTTTTTTTGTTTTCTCAATTTTTCTTTATTTTTTTTCATCTCTATTTTTCGTTTTTCCAAATTCATTTGAATTCCCTCGCATCGAGAGACGCATCGCGCGACAATTATAAATACATTCGTTTTCTTTATTAAAAATTACAGCGTAATAAAAAATAAATAATAGTGGAGTCTAACTCTATATACATAACATCGACCCCCCGGTGATCTTTCAATTTCTCTTTACTCTTTTTTTTTTTTGCTTCTGCATTTTGATCATTTTTTTTTTTCTTCAACTGTTTTTTTTCCTCCCCCTTCCCCCTGAGGTTTACAAATTTCGGGCGATGAATTATTTGGTAAATCGTTTTTCTTTTTTTTCTTTTTCTTCCTCTTTATCGAGCCACGTTTGCAATTTTGTTTTTTTTTTTCCCAAATATGCCAAATGAGCTGTTTTTTTTTTTTTTTTTGCTTTTTAATGGGCTCGAAAAGCCTCGCGAGGATTCTCACGAGCGAATTAATCTTTCGGGGAACATTGAGAACGTGAATAGGGCAAATCCTGATTTTTTTTTTTTTTTTACTAGGAACAACGCAACATCGAATACCCGTGGAGAAAAAAAAAAAAAAAGTCTTAAACGTCTTTGGCGATGAAATATAACGCGAGGCCACGACACAAAGTTGCCCAATCATGATGAGGTGATGCAAAAAGAGAGAAAGAGAAAGAGAGAGAGAGAGAGAGAGAGAGAGAGAGAAAGAGCGAGCAAAATGACAAGTCACACTGACGAGATTCTTTTTTTTTTTTTCACCATCGCATGCGAAAATTTTTGCGAAATATTTCTCTCCTCCATTCCAGAATCGAATATGATTCGATGAAAAAAAAATTTCATCGTTTCAGCGAATGATGAATCGACGAAAAAAAAAAAAAAGAAAATAATGTTCAAATTGACTCGATTGGAGGGGAAAAAAAAATTGAAGCTACGAGAGATTGGCAGTCTCGTTATTTCGAAGAAAAAAAAAAAAAGCATTGTCAATTTTTTTTTTTCCATAATTAATTTATTGTCAATCGGAGTAAAATACTTTTTACTCCATTATGCAATTATTTTTTTCTTCATTCCGTTCGTGGAAAAAAAAAAACATTCAGAGACAGAAATGATTGATTTCCGAGTCGAATTTTCGTAATTTTTGTTTTTTTTATTCCTTAAATTTACATTTATGGTGTACAGGGACTCGCGCAAATTGGACATTTTTTTACGAATCAATATGGAAATTAGGACAAGTTTTTTTTTTTTTTTTTTTTCAGAGTAACGAGAGATGTGGTCCGGTTGACGATAAAATTCATCAAAAAATAATCTCGACTGGAGGCGAGAACAAAAAATTGCCCATTATTATTATTATTTTTTCTTTTTTTTTACAGTTACACTTTTGCCTGCTCCTATTTCTCTCTCTCTCTCTCTCTCTCTCGCTTTCAGGAAATCCATTTTCCGTCGTTTTCAGAAAATTCGTCCCACATACAAACTTTGCAATGCTCAATTTTTTTCGCTGAGGGCACCGTTCGAGGAAAAAAAAAAAAATGCAATTAAAGGATATTTAGCGCACCGAACGACGATGATTGGCGAGATGCACGTTCTTCGTCGACGAGTAGTTTTAAGCGCGAAAATTCGAATCGCGAAATAAAATTGAACAAACAAAAAAACTGCCAAATCCCAATCATCGTCACTGTCAAACGCGCCCCCATTAGTGTACAATCGCTCAGTCCTCGTTACTTGGCTTTGGTGCTCGTGCAAAAAGAAAAAAAGAAGAAAAAAAAAAAAATAACGTAACGATCTTGAGCTCTTTCGCGAACGCAAAACTTTCAAAACGAAATTCCCACAAGTCGATATATCGCTCGAGAGGATCTGAAAAATTAGGAAAAAAAAAAAAAAAACAAAACAAAGTTGTACTCGCGAAACTTTGCAAGGACGAAAAATAGGGGGGAAAAAAAAAAAATGACTCGACGCAAAGTGCAAACGAGAAAAAAAAATAATAAACGAAGATTTAATGAAATAATTAAAAAAAGTAAACGATCGTCTCGGGCGAATATATGCGATTGAAATTTTCGTTAACTTAAAAAATTGTTTCAATCGAAAGGAGAAAAAAAAAAATCGCGATTTCGTCTTAAAAATCTAAATATACATAATCCATGCATACATATATATATATAATAATAATATAAATTTTCTCTTTGTTCTCATCGAATCTCTCTTGATCGTGAAAAAAAAAAAAAAAAAATGCACAAAATTTCCTCATTTTCACCTCAACGATCCGGGGAGAAAATTATTTGTGTAACGAAGCGAGAGAAAATCATCTTATATGCATGTTTTTTTTTTCTTCTTTTCTTTTTTTCCTGGAGATTTGAGAAAATCGAGAGAGGTAGCTCGTTACGATGAGACTCGAATGATAAAAATAAAAAAAAAAACACTTCTTTCTTCTTTAAATCAGTCCGATCCGCCGACATCCTCCTGATATCTCAGCGTAAGATATTCAGCGGCTTGCGTCATGCGTTTTATGCTGCGATGAAGACCCCGTAAGTGACGTCGAAAATTTTCAGCTGCCAAATTTGCCAATCTATCGCTCGTTTCCTCGATTTCCAATCCCGAATCGATCTCAATACCGATATCCGAGTCGGAATCCGACGAGCTCGATATCGTCGAAGTTGCGCTCTGGACGCTCTGCATCGACGTTGTGCTCGGACAGCGCGCATGACCGTGCCTAATATTTTCCTCCGCTGTAACATTGCCGGGCAGCGTCGCTGTCGTCGATGTTTTCAATCGACGCTTATCCTCGATCTCGCGATCCTCCTCCTCTTGTCCCTCGTCCGATGACTTTTGCGACCACAGCAGCTCGAGTTTCATCTGGTTAACGATATTGTAGAGACGATAAAGATCGGTATTCGCCAGTGTGTCCTTGATCGTTGCACCGTTTTTACCCTTTTGGCATATCGTGTCGCTGGCATCACCGACCGAAAGATCGAGCAGTCTCGATGGTACCAATATCGTTTCGTCCATCTCGCTAACCGTTTTGACAAATTTTTCCATACTGTTCAGTATACTCGCGTTACTGAACTCCGGCTCCTCGTGACGTGCTATCTTGCGAAGGCTCGTTCTGGAGGGAAAAAAAAAAACAACAAGAAAAAACATTAAAACAGGGGAATTATTTTATTGGCAATTTTTTTTTTTTGCGAGAGAATTGATCGACGCAAATTGGTTAATTAGAGGGGGGGATGTAGAAGGGTCTTAAGGATGTTCCTCTGTTATATCGATTTGATGTCATCGACTTGAAATTTTTACAGCCTGTTAGTGTTTATCCCCAAAACGTGTGTGCAAAGATTCAATGAGATTAGGAGCCTCGTTGTCGAGATATTAAATGTTTTAAAAAAAAACATTATTTAACATGCGTTCTTATGGGCGCACACGAAAAACAGGTTCTAATCGTTCTGTAATTCACGAACTCGAAATGCCAGTACATTTAAAAAATTATATGACCCAGATCTATATATAATAAAACCGTGTGCGAGAGCTCACCTTAATTAGGAGAATTTTCGTTGAGTAATTAAATGTAATATGTTTAAAAATGCTGAAAAAAAAAAACGGGCGTTCTCTGTCGATTTTAGACGCGACGGACAATGTTGCCGAACTCAACTTGTCGAATCAGGCTTCTTTTTCAGAATAAAATCCTGGAATTTTTTTTAGCGTCTTTTCATAGTATACGGCATGAATAATAACTTATAAAATGTGCGTTATTATCCGTCTATACATTTTGGCAAGGGAAAAATAGAAACAATGAAAATTTCGCTCTTTTTGTGCTTCAACTCTGAACGCTGCTCAAACTATCCATAATAGAGAAAAATTGCTCATGAATCATTTTGTAGGTAACTAAATTCTCTACAAAAAAGTCCGCGACGGCATATATCTAAAGTTAATTATTGAGGCGTGGGAGGCGTCCAAAGTTGTAAAAATAATTTAAAAAAAAAACCATTTCAAGTAGGTGGCTTTATTTGAATTTAGTTATAAATAAATTTTTTTGGGCGGTAATGGCTTTCTCGTTGTGCCCAGTTAACGTATGAATTTTTATGCATTTTTAATTCAATGCTAACGCGGTGATAGGTAATTTAACATCCAATGGGTCTACTATTCTGCGATTTTACAAAAATCACACTTCATCGTCACGCCACTTCGGACACCTCTCGCTCATCCGCTATTGACTTTTTATGTATACCGTCGCGGACTTTTTTATAGAAAATTTAATACTCTACAAAATTCTTATTGAGCAATTTTCTCTATCTTGAACAGTTCGGACAGCGTTTGGAGTTGAAGCTGGGAAAACGTGAATTTTTAATTTTTTTTTTGCAACATAAACGTTAATATATCAAAAACTTACAGGAGTATATTACTATAATTTTTATACGTTGTTATTAATGCCACTTACTATCGAATAGCATTGAAACGAAACCTCAAAGTTCTAATTCTGATTTCGAGAAAATAAATTAACTGGTCGAGATGAGTGAGGATTTGACGTTGGCACCACTGAGCCCTGCATGTGTATAAGCATAGGGACCCCCCTCGGACGACTCGTCCCGCAAACAAACAGAGGAACATCCTTAAACTAGGCAATTTTCGGGAATTTTTTTTTTTTTTTTCATAAGAAAGAAGTTGACCTACAATTTTTTAAAAAATTTTACATAGTTTTGTTTCTTGTTTTTTACAAATTTCACTTTTTTACAAAGTGATTTTTCAATTGCGAATGATGACAATTCCTTTCGTAAAAAAAATTTGAAATATCAGGTTTTCATGTTGCGTGGTATTTTTTCAATTTTTGAAATCAAACTATGTCAATGTTTCAAAAATACAGAAAAACTTTTTTGCGGGAAATTTTTTTTCGGAAAATCGCCTTTAGACCTTCGACACGTATTGCCTCCTACCCCGTTGGGGAATTATTAAAACAGGGGAATTATTTTATTGGCAATTTTTTTTTGCGAGAGAATTGATCGACGTAAATTGGTTAATTGAAGGGAGGGATGTAGAAGGGTCTTAAACTAGGCGATTTTTGAGAATTTTTTTTTTTCATAAGAAAGAAGTTGACCTACAATTTTTTAAAAAATTTTACATAGTTTTGTTTCTTGTTTTCACAAATTTCACTTTTTTACAAAGTGATTTTTCAATCGCGAATGATGGCAATTCTTTTCGTAAAAAAAATTTGAAATATCAATTTTTCATGATGCGCGTGGTATTTTTTCAATTTTTGAAATCAATCTATAGTCAAAGTTTGAAATCAATCTATAGTCAAAGTTTCAAAAATATAGAAAAACTTCTTTGCGGGAAATTTTTTCGGAAAATCGCCTTTAGATCTTCGACACGTATTGCCCCCTCCCCCGTTAAATGAATAAACGTTTCTTTTGTGGAATGACAATTGATAATGCATTTTTTTAAATTGTACAAACGATATCACTCAATATTGGCTGCTATCTGTTCTTGCTTTTTTTTTTTTTTTTGCAAAATTAACTTTACATTTTAAGAAGAGCATTGAAGGGATGAAATTTCATAACTTTTGCGAGGGAAAACTTCATTTATTTTCTTTTGGACAAAGGTCTTGATTTTTTCTTTGCTGTTGAGGAGCGTCTTTTGTATGATTGAGTGTGAAAAATTACTCTGTAGACATTTCGAAGGGTCATATAAAATTCAATAACTATATATATGTGTGGGCTCTCTGTGGTCTTTCTCAAGACGTAGCCTTGACACTCTCGAGGTTGGAAAAAAAAACTGAAGCCCTGGGACACTACGAGAGGCGCCAGTGGGTCAGAACATATTTTGATTACACGGAATTTGTCGATTACTATTGCAAAATTTCCAGGTCATTGACAATTATTGAAATTTCTTTAAAATGGCACAATCTCATTGGAGCATAGAAAAAAGATAACGGATGTTTTTTTTCTCACGCTAAAATTCAGCTTTTTCAATTATTAACGTATAAACTATTGAGAGAAAAATGTATGGGAAAAATCATGTGTAATAAAAAAAAAAGATAAGATGCTAAAATTCATGAAAAAGAATAATTAATATTTTTTATATATGAAACAAAAATTTGTTGTTGAAACTCAATGACATCGGTGTCTTTGATCTTGATTTTTTTTTTAACCCAACTCGATCTGCTACAATTAACAATGATTTTTACTTTCAAATGTGAACGTAAGTGCAAAAAAAAATAATTAGGAGACAATTTTATCTATTTTTTTTTGTGTAATTAGTTTTTTCAATCGTATAACTTCCTTCACCTATCACGTACTCCGTATCATTTTTTTTTTTTTCTTTTACGTTGAAACATGGATGTGAAAAAAGGTGGGATTCACGAGAATAAATCTAGAGTCTTCTGAAAAATGCATTCCACGTCATATACTTTAGTCGATTTTTTTTTCGTAGATTACTACTTGGGTATCGAGTATGTAGACGAGAATGTTCAGTGAGGCGTTTATACAAACACAAGCGGACTCTGTAAATTTTAAAATGCGTCATCGGGAATCCCCGCGCTCGTCTGGTTGAGATGCTCGAGACGTCAGCGTCAACTGCATCCGGATAAATTTTTTTTTTTTTTCTTATTCAAACAAAAAAATTTTATTCCTCATTCAAGCAAAAAAGTTTTATTCCTTATTGTCCCATGCTGATGTCAATAAATCTTGATACTCGAATTTAAACAAATAAGCCATTAAAAGGTACTAAAAAAAAAAAATACCCAACTGCAACGTTACTCGTCCCCAATATAGGCAATCATTTCATTCAAAATTTTTTTTCTCTGTTACGGTAAAACTCTTTTTGTACAAAGAAAGCAAGCAAGTCATTCACACGCGACTGGCACAAAAGTGCTCGAGAGCCAATGGAAATTCACAATACGGAGAATCGAACGACGCGATCTAAATGGAATTTAAAAAAATGGCAAACAGGTGGAATGATAATTTTTTTTTTTTCTCTTTGAACTTGATTGCATGACTATTTGTATATATTGTGTGGCTGTAGCTGGTTTATGCGTGGACGGTGTCGAGAGCCTCTGACGTGTATGCCAATCGCACATCGTCTGGCTTATGATGCATTGCGTATACGCGCAATCAACGTCCTTCAACACTCAGAGTCCATAACCAGTTGAATTCAAATGACTTTAAAGATTTTTTTTTTTTAATTTTCCTCTACATTTCCTCTCGTCGTTCAATATCTCGTGATAAATTTACAATTATGTCTGACGAGCATACACGTCAAATGGGGAAAAAAGAGGTTCGATGAGAATGGGGTAATGGGGATCACGTTTTAATGCAAGGAAACATCAAAGTTTTCATATATTATGGGGACACATGCGTCTCTAGGGCCATTGCCTACAAAATGGATCATTGCCTACAAAATGTCTACTTGTTTTGACGTTTTATACGTTAATAGGGCCGTCAATAGGGATGTTAGTAAAAGTCATTGAGAAAAGCTTGCATGCAGGAAATCTCCAGAACCGTTGGACCGATCTGGATGAAATTTTGTACAAAAATTGCTGAACCCATCCACTTTGAAATGATAAACGGAAAACTTGATCCATCGGTTGATTTTTAAGATAAAGTAATAAAAAAAATCAAAATATCAAGAAACAAATATTTAATACTGTCAATTGGTCGATTCTCAGTTAAATTTAAAACTGGTTCATCATTTTTGATTTGCCGCATTCTTTCAACGGTGTGATTAAAATTTCAGCTCAATCGGATAAGTCTGTTTTGA
The DNA here is from genome assembly GCA_963564615.1 of Rhorus exstirpatorius. Lineage (NCBI taxonomy): Eukaryota > Metazoa > Arthropoda > Insecta > Hymenoptera > Ichneumonidae > Rhorus > Rhorus exstirpatorius. The sequence goes on from OY751320.1 coordinate 26,164,107, forward strand.
GAAATCCTACGCGCAAGCTTTTCGCAGTAACTTTACCAACTTCCCTGTTACAGCTATGCTATTGTTTATTTTAAAAACGTCAATGAGACATTTTGTAGGCAATAATCCAAGCTTTCTACTGAAAGTATCCATTTCCACCCCAACCCTGACACTATTGTTGCAATTGACCTCTCAAATAAAGGCCTTGGAGACGTATGTGCCCTCTTAAAATTCCATTATGCATAAGAAGGGAAAAGCTATATTGTATATCGGTCGAAAACAAAGTTTTTCAGCGATTCAAAGCTTTGGATGTAAAGCTTGTTATCTCTGATAAATAATACACGAAGATTTTGAAGTAAATCGATAGATTTAACATTTCCTATTCCATTTTTGACGATAAAAAGTTATTATGACGACTTTAATTGTCGATTATTATGACTTAATTTTTTTTATTTAAAAATATTTTGAAATAGGTATTATTATCCATAAAAAATTAGCCAAAGATTTTTTTTTTCAGTTTCCTGGCATTCTCTAAGTCCATACGGACGTCATACACGAGGATCCTTGATCCCGGGTTGCCATAAATCATTCTGCAGCTTATTCGTATTCGCTCATCATCGTCGTACTTTAACCTCAAGGGGGGGTTTTTTTTTTTAACAAGAATTTGCACAAAAAATAACAAAGAAACGTCAGCAGACCCGGTTCAAGTTGGTTTGAAAAAAAAAAAGAATTCGCACGTTTTCGTGTCTGCGAGCTCGTTTGACAGGAAGAATCAGAGAACAAAAAAGCGATATTGACGAAAACGAAACGTGTTCTTCAAGAGCACACGAATTTCCGGTTGTTTGCCTAACCCAAACGCGTCAATCCTTAGTCGATACGTATTTATTTACCCATTTATCCTCTTTTTCGTCTACGCAGACGAAGGGGCCAAAAAGACGAACCGAATTGTTATTTTTTTTTTTTTCTGAAGAAAAAATTGACAAGTTTTTCGAGAACTTTATTTGAGATTTTTGAGCCAAGATTTGGTCGCATGAAAAAAAAAAAAAATTGTGACCGAGCGTCTATTTTTATTTTTTTTCGGCAACGAAAAAATTTTAATAAATAGCAAGGCAGGCAGATTTACTTTTGGATACGCGAAATTTTTCGATATCCGGCAGAGGACCTTTGAGAATTTTTTTCAGTTTTTCAATTCAGCACTAACTTTTTGTTTCTCGTTAATGTAAGAAAAACTTTTTCTTACATTAACTCTTTTTCTTCTTTTGAAGAAAAAGAAAAAAATACATTTTAGTATCATGTAAATAATTTTCAAAAATCATGGACCAAGTCCCCGAGAATTTGGATCAAATTTTTATAGTCCAATTGGAGTGGAATGCATCATTTGTTTCAACATTGTCTACCGACGAATTTCAATCATTTTGTGTATAGTTACGATGAAATTATCGTGTATATTTATAATATATAAATCTATTCCATGATGAGTAGAAACTAACGGACATCTCGACCTCGATCCGCGCGGATTTCTCGCGATACTGAGAGAGAAATTCAGCTCTAATCATCACTCGAAATATATATATATATGTATAAAGTTTTGTCTCTCGCCACAAGTCTACACACTATTATAATCTTCCGCGTGTATTTTATTCGCAAAAATCGAATTATAATGAGGTTTCTTGATCTCTTGGAAATCCCCAAACGTGTTCGCCGATAAATTTCAATATAATTATTACGAAATATTGTGAGTTTTTACCGGATCCAAAGTTCATTGGGATGTAACGACAGATAAAAGCCCCGAAATAACGGATCGATGATACGCTTTTTGGTGATTCCCAAAAGTCCGGAAAGTCTCGCGAGCTCAAGGACGATCAAAGAAACAAGTTTATGTTCACGAATTAATTTTCGTTTCGAAACGCAATTTCGTTTAATTGCAACCTTATTCAAGTTTTTACTCCAAAATTGAAACAAAATTATTTCAAAAAAATATTTAAGGCGCAACAAATTGTTTTTAATTATCTTTCAATGATATTTTCGATGTTTATAATGAACGAAATTCCTACGATCATGCGGACTAAGATTTAGGAAAAAAAAATTTCATTTTCACACTTTTTTTTTCATTCGTCATCGATATATACACATTGTTATATTATGCACATATATTGATGCACGTGCGTTGAACAATTTACCATTTAAATTTCATATTAGCGTAGACCAAACGACTCTCGCGTACTTGGAAATTGAAAATTGAAAATCATTTGTTGACATTCTCTGTGAGGATTCTGGGAAAGAGAAGTTCTTCAATGCACGAAGTTATTGTTAGAGAAAAATGTGGCTAATGTGTGAAAAGACCACCGCGGGCATTTCGATCTTTCGACTCTCGATGAGTTCTCTCGAAACGATTTTCCGATGCATGGAAGAAAGAAAATTTTATTTCAAGAGAACACATTTATATGCAGGCTTGAAAAATACGCAATATTTGTGCAGTAATAAATAAAATAAAATAATTTAATTATTCCTTCATTTCGTTTATTTATTCAATGAACGAAACGATATTTTTTTATCGTTTCTTTTTAAATGTTATTGCATAATTAAACTTTTATCGATATTTAAAAAAATATCAATTACCCCGTAATGATCGCAAAATTACGACAATCGTTAATTGAATGATTGAATTGCCAAGTTCAAGAAAGTTATAAATTTTTCATTAATTGAAACAATGCAATGAATTAAAGCATCAAAATTTATAACATCGAGAATTGTGCAGCTATAAATTTAATTTTAATATCAGAAATCGCTATTTTACATTTTCTTGGAGTAATAATTTACCCCAAGATGGAAAAAAATCCATGTAAATCGGCTCTATACATGCGCATGTATATGTATAGTCATTTTTATCGATTTTAAACATGCAAAATTAAATTTGACCTCTTCGGGGCATTATCGGCAACCATTAAACAAACTCCCTCGCTTTATTGTGTGCTAATGAAAGCGTTAAAATGCAAGCTCCCCGAGGGGTGCCAGTAACGCCATTTTTTTCTTTTTGCAATTCCCCCCCTTAAACTCCGTTTGTTCCTTCGAGATACCGGATGCTCCGAAATGACGCACTCTTATGATATTGTTTACGCGCGGACCTTCGACCACCGTGTCTCTTATTTGACGTCTTCGTGATTTTTTTTTTTTTCCTTCTCGTCTTTACAACTGAAACTTGACACACGGAAATCTGCCCCGGGGTTCGATGCAGAAAAATTTACCATACCTACTTATGCCTGCGTCAGACACAATCACTATACCGCTGTGCGTCAGTGCGAGAAAAAGTACAATATAATTTACCGATACTACGTTGGCAGGTTTGTAAGTATATATAAAAAAATATTAAAAAAATTTTTTAAATGCTTCAATGGTTTCATTGCAATGCAATTTAAAATGCAAATTTTTACTCGAGACTTCCATTGAAGAAAATCCTAAGCGTTTTATAACGATACTACATTGTCGTGATTATCAGATTTACGATCGTTTTTATTAATTCGTTGAAGTATGCATTTTTTTTTTTTCATTAATTATTATTATTCAATGTCATTTTTTTTACTCGTACTTACGTAAAAGACAATTTTTATTCTTTAAATTACGAAATAAACTCATTCGGAACGCATAAATATATTTATCCGAGCTTTGAGATTTTCAGTCATGCGTATGGACAAGGAAAATGTTCTATTTGTTTTTTAAATGAGCAAAAAGTTTCAAAGGATTCACTGAATATGTAGCGATGTATTAATAAAAAGTATAAGATCATAAATACCTAATCGATCTGATACTTGATACGGGGATAATTATCGATCGCGAAATCTCGCAAAAGCTTGCGATAAATGATACTTTATGAGAACGATTCGATTTGATTGATAGACATATCTCTCGTTGCTTCGACTATAATTTTTTCCAATTTATGATACCTTACGATTCGATCGGTATTAATTTTCAATTAAATTAATCAATCAAGTTTGCAACAATGCTTGACTCATGTAAATGCATTAATGCATTCGCAGATGCATTCACCGAGAGATTTATCGGGTGTTCCGCAACCCTCATTGCCATTAAGGGGTAACACCAATCTGGGATTTTGGAAAATTCGATTGTTCTTTTTTTTGGCTTAAGCAATATTTCAGGGTCGTAAAAACAATATCAAGCTGGTCCTACAGTGAAAAAAAAAATTTTTTAAAGCTTCAATTGTCGATTTTGCCACAGTGCCTCGGGAGTGCGCGCTGAGCGCGATGTAAGCTTTAAATGCATTTTTCTCGAATCAACTTTTTTTAAACTGGGAGGACAGATTGCTCGAGCACCGTTGCATGGATCGATTTGAAATTTTGACAGTAGCTTCACAATTGCATTCTCTATGGGAGCCCATAGCCGTTTTTTTTTATTCAATGTAAAATTTTTTTAATAAACAATTTACTGCTTATTTTTCGGCCAAAAATCGATTCATTTTTTCAAAAGTGCATTATTTCTACAAAATTTGATTCGAAAAATAACCCCTGCCTAGTCCCATAGGCAATAGTATGCAGATTATAAAATTTTTTAGTTTTTCGTTCCAGGTCTTATACTTTACGAGAAATCCGTCCTCCCGTCAAGGAGTTTTGATAAAAGGCGATTTTAAAGATTGGCTCTGTAGCCGCCATATTTGCATCGAAATGATTATAAATTTTTTTTTCTCATACTTCAATATGTGTTAAATAAATCCTCTGAAAAGAACTCCTTTTCTTTTTCCCATACTCCCAAAATAAATCGTCAAAGTTAGGCCTTTTTTCGGCCGTTGGACTGGTGTTACACCTTAAATTGTTTAATTTACTCGATTCGTGCTTTTTTTTAATCACGAATTTTTTTCGTACTCCAAATAAGTACATCTCGGCTTGGCCAATAATCGTGAAAATAATCGCGAAAAAAATGTCCGACAAGGTTAAGGAAGATGAAGAGACGAGCATGAGAGCACGAAAAAAAAAAAAAAAAAAAAACAAAAGCAATGGCGATGAGAAACAACGAAAATTGGATAAACCATGAAAACGGATAACGAGAAACGTGCACAAATCGTGTGTATTATGCAGTTCACGTATGCATACCGTGTGTTTTCACATGATGCATATATACACATTTGCGACAGGAATGAAACTTTTCACGTGGCCTCGAGAAGCACACGTAGACAACACGATTTCTCTCCGTCGCGAGTCCCACGTGTGCACTATTCGCGATTGAATTATCACTTATATACAGCTGGCAATCTCGCACGCGCAAACGGCAAAGCGAGACATGGAATTCGATTTTTCGAATGTTGAAAAAAACCACGGCGTTGAATTTTCAGCGAAAATTTGAACTTCATGTCGCGCTCTTTGCGAGAGCAAATTGATAAAGAATCGATTGATCGATTAAATCGAATGATCATTCGGTCAAGCATAATTATACTTATAATTTTTAATCGACCATCATTTTTTGTTTATCGCCGATCAGCAATTTATTCGCAAGAATATTTTGTGTATTAATCGAGTGAAAATCTTTCCGACAAAATTCAAGAATCATCTCGAATTTTCTGGATCCGCTATAAGTGCTGCGCATCCAATAAAATTTGGTAAACGCGCGCGCGTGTGTCGTTTCCCGATAACTTTACGAAATAATTCTGTCTATATAAGAGACGTGTAAAAACACACACACGCCGCGATAGCGTGTCCCTGACACGATTGCGTCAAGTTCGTCTAAGCTTACAAAATAACGTGTGAGAATGTCGAAAAATCGAATAAATGAAAGAAAAAAAAAATAAAAAAAAATAAACAACAACGAACCGTGAAAGTTCAAAAACCTCGAGCATCTTCATCCATCGCTATAGAAACGCGTCTGTGTCCCGTTAACGTTATTTTTTTATCCTCGAATTCAAGCCCCGCCTTGGCCCTTAGTATAGCAAACTAGGGGAACAATTAGCCTCGTGATTTATTAATAAACGACGCAGAATATAGAATACAGAGGTATTCTATATACAGGATAAAAATAAGAGCGCTAGGGCATAGATAAACGGAATACAGAGCAGGAATTACGTGATGGAGAGATGCGTCTAGCTGTTGGGATGATTTTTTTCTCTAAAGAAGCGTGGATCTGCTTATAGAGATCCCAATTTTCTTTCTCTTTTTTTCTATCGCTCAATTATTTTTTTTTTTTACTAAAGGACTTTAAATCGACGGGACTCCGGGGACTCGAACGTTCGAAAATATGGACAATAATCGAATCAAATCGTTATTGGCGAAAAGATGCAAAAAAAAAATTATTTTTTATATACAAAAAAAAAGGATTATCGGAGATTAAATGTCTGCGGTACGATCGAAACAAAAATTTTATGAAAACAAAAAAATCAGAACACGCGCTTATGAAGATTCGTAAAATTTTTCGTCATCCCGCATGAACTTTTTCGGTGCATGTGTACTCAGAATCCTTTCACTTTTGTGTCCCTCTCTCTCAAGACCCAGTATATACGTATATGTATAACTATATACATATATATATACATCTGGCGGTGGCGCGAGGCGTGTTATTACGAGTGAAATATGAATCATCGAGAAATTTCGTACAGTGAAACCTCACAAAGATTGTACCACCACACAGCTCACATACGCGATAGTGCGATGGGGGGGGGGGAGAACGTTGAAAGATTCTCAGTGGCTCGAGCGCTAGAGAAGGGATAGAGCTCTGCTCGTTGATTGGCTCTTCGCCTACAGCCTGAACTCCTTATTGCTCAAACTGTGCCTGGACTGTTTATCCATGGCAGAGAGTTCAATTCCAAAAGTAACGCCACAATAATAATAATTATAAATTTATTTCTGTGTTTACGATACGCGTATATATCAATATTTTCAACTCTCTCGGTATTATCGGAGCTGGGATCCCTAACTGCGAAGCTGACACTCGAAATGTCATGTAATACTCGCGTGATCGAATGGACCACTCGTGCATCATAGATCTCGTATCTCAGATAATCCGTATCAAATTGAAGTATGATTATGGTTTGATAAAAAAAAAAATGCGTAAATATACATTCGAAAAGTTTTGATAAATTGATAAACTTTACGTTATGAAATATTGTTTTTCAATTGTATCGTATAAAAATAAGATACTCCAAATCAGGTCATCTCCCGGCTACTTTGAGGATAAAAAGTAATAAAAGTGATCTAGAGTATTTTTATCAACTCCATAATGTAAATAATAATTTCTCTAGTGCGCTGTATGAAAGAAAAAATAAATGAGAGGAAACTTGATGTGACCAACAAATTTGAGGATCGTTAATTTTATTCAATTTTGATTTTTTCCTCAAGGCATTCCTCGCTACGCGTTATTTATTTCGAATTGAATGCGCAGTTATGTTGGTCCTCGTGAAAGGCTTCTATTATGAATAATTCGAATGAAAGTGATAATGAACGCAAGCAATAATAAAATTTTCAATAAAATGAGTCTCCGTATATCGAGTTAAAGAGGCGCATAATCAATTCGGCACGTGGATCACACGCTTTGCATGCGTGGGAGACGCCTCGGTCGAGAATTTCGAGCGTCATACGGATCCAGGGACCAAAAACGCGTGATTTAGAGGGACGTTAAGGGGGCTTATCTACGCGTTAATAAGACTCTTTCCGCTAGCTCTCTCTCCTCCCTCTTTACATAAATTTGGAGCTCGGAGTTTTGTAATTAATTCTTTCTGGTGTTTACTTACCCATCATTCCTTCCTACTAAATATGCGTAAGCATATACGACGTACTCAAAAATAATCTGAGTAACTCACGTTTTTTTAATTTTAATTAATTTTTTTCTACCAATCAGTGCGCCATTGCTTCAAAAAATTTTCATCTAAAACTTGAATCTGATTTTAATTATTCTTTACTCGTGATTCTTTATCTATCGTAAAATAATTTTTTTTTACTAACGAAATAACGAAACCGTCAACAAAAATTTTGAAAAATCTTAACGTTCGATCTTTGCTAGAACGTAAAAACATTTTTGGAGTCGTCAAAAAAAAAAAAAATACCTTTTAAGCCTGAAATTTGGTGTAAAAATATCAGAAATAAACCGATCTTTACTTTTTTTCATTCTATTATCGATATTTATGTGTAGGTTTGACCAGGCAAGACTATCACTCGATGGCAAATCTTTAATCTCATGCACACTATTGAGACGATCGAAGCAATTATCGAAAAACGAATCTGAAAATTGGTTTTAAAGTCTCCTCGCGTCTTTCACGTTTTTTCCCAAAACAAAAATCTTTCGAATAAACCACGAATTACTCGTATAAATAAATTTTTAACAAAAAACAAAAAAAAATTGCATTCAATATCGAGGGAGCATGTTTTCAATTCTTGTAAATTTGCATAACAATATTCGAGTGATTACGTTGTGGTCACCTCAAAACCATATCGCAAAACAATTGAGCAAAAAAATCGAAAATATCATACAAGAAAAATATCAATTACTTTTCTTTTCTTATAAGTTTATTTAATCATCATTTATACGCGGAATTCTCTATACGTGTTTGTATATAGATATGTTAGCGAGCAACGAGAAAAGTCGTGTCAACGGCACCATCTGAGAAAGAGAGTTTGCGGATGAGATAAGCTGAAAGTAGACACGCTCGATGGGAGTAATGAATATAGAGTCGAGAACTGGATTTAACCGGCCATCGGTTTTTTTTTCGAACCGAGTTCGTAGCGGTTCGAACCTACGCGGCTCGTGCCGCGAATTCCATTCGGAAAAAAAATCGACACGCGTGTTCGATCGATAGCCTCTCTCTCTCTCTCTCGCTCTATCAGAAATCTCGCGATAAAAAGCATCTCGTATGATCAAAGTTCGATCCTTGCTCCGTTCGATCGGGTGTGATCGAACCGATCGATCGATCGAACGAGACTTTGGATCGTGAAAGCAAAAAAATGAACAATAAAAATGAAGTCAACGAAGAGACGTGACTATATATCCAGAACGGAAGCCATGTCCAACCATGTGACTATATATTGACTCTGCTATGATCTTTTCTATTTTTTCTTCGGATTAAATTTATAACGATCGAAAATTGTGATGTGAGAGTCTCGTGATAGTAAGAAAAAAAACAAAAAGTGTTGTTTTTTGGACGTCATTGACACAGGTGTTCTCTCATTGGGATACTTCAGAGCCCAGTTTAGGCGTACTATAACAAGCAGCGATTGCATAAATTTGCCTTTTAAGTGCGGACGAAGTTTTTCCGTATACGATTAATTTCCGTATGGGGTCAGAAAGCCTCAAATGAGAAATAACTACGTTGTCAAAGTGTCAAAATTTTGTGAAAAATGTCATGTAATGTTCGTGAAATAATAATGCCATCTGGAATGATTTCTCGTGACAATTATATCGCGAGTAATGACTTCCAATGAGCGAATATAATTTTTTGCCTACGTCGCTACCGCACTCTGGGGTCCCATGGACCCCACGCAGATTTTTTCCCATAACCTCAGCTAAAATTGACATATTCAAGTTGGTTTTTGTTTCACAATCGACGGAGAATCAATCACGGAACAGACCCATAACAAAAAAAAAATTGACACAACAAAAATGCTCTGAGTCATACGGATTTGAAGAAAGAAGAACGTCCAAAAATACGAAAAAAAATATAGACGGCCTGGGGTCCCTGGGACCCCAAGAGTGGTAGACTATAGGGTTACGAATAATTTTTAAGATAAATTCTTTGAATAATTTGCCAATCGTTATATTTCGTGGGGGGAAAAAAAAACCACGAAAACAATTTGGAAAATTATTCCAAACGAATCGGGGGGTTTTTGATTCGATTAAGAACTTATCACAAGGACGCAAGCGCGTGATACCAGCACTGTCGTAATTTCACATCGTTATTATCGATAGACGGAAGTCTCCGAGTATTTTGCATATCATTTTGCATGTACATTCTTTCGTTTTTCTACTTTTTTTTTTCTTTGCTGTTTAAATAATATGACATAACGATTTATATACATGTGTCATTTATGCTAATCATGCCGAACGATAATTTACGACCGGAATCGAGTGTGACGAGATCGCACATTGCACTGACCCCGCTTTCATATAAGCTGCGATGTATAATCAAACCGGGTCGTGCAACCCTCTTTATATCATCGAAGCGCTATACTATCATATATATATATGTATATAATTCGAGTACAGTGATCTCTCGCGCCACATTTATCAGGCGACAAAATGTTGCTCTTTGAGCTCTCTGGAATTCGTTAAACTTATCGACGAATTAGAAATTTGGACATTGCGCCACTTTCTCGTTGGAGCGTTCCCTCTTTTGTTCTTCGACCGCACGATGAAACAATGAGCGAGCGAGCAAGCTCTTTTTAATTGGCACGGTTTACATTAATTTTTTTTTCAATTTTTCCAATAATTCCAAATTTTATAAATTCCAAACCGCTCTACCGATTCTTCGCAAATTAAACGACAGTCACATTCCCTATAGTCTCCCATAAATTTTCTTCTTTAATCTCAAAAAATTACAAAATTTTGCTGACTCGCTTTTTGAAGATTCTCGCCCCCAAATTTAATGCCTTCTTCCGATGATCTCAATTCATGTAAAAAATACGTACTATAACGCGATATCTCGAAATTTAGGAATAAGAATTTGGGAGAAAGATTTTCTCACAAAATTTGATATTCCATAATTCGCCAATCAAAAATTCCATAAAAAATCTTACGATAAGAAAAATTTCGACTTCGATATGTAACCATATCGTGGATGATTTTACGCAGAGTCGTCATTTCCAACGAAACAAATTCACCCGGGAGGGCAACTGTGAATGCAAATAATATGACGAAGAGTACGTAATAATTGATCGAATGCGAGGTGTCCTGGTTTAAACGCTTTTATATATATATATATATATATATATATTCTTTCGTTGGTACCTGACGTCGGGAAGGTCAGGAGTGTAATGCAGCACCGTGTTGCGAGACGACGTAATTTCAGACTCGATCGGTCGATATACGCTGGCCTCACTAAAGTACATACCTCGCACCACTTGCGCCTCCTGCTCTCTCTCTCTGTACAAATGTCTCCACCTCTCATATCGCGTCAGCGCGAAATATTTTTAGATCTGCACTCGACTCCGAGTGCAAAGATAACCACAGTTTAAAAAATGCAAATCTATTGAAGAAAAAAAAAGACTCTCTGATCTCAAATGCTCTGCAACTTTGCGGGACAAGCCGAAAAAAAAAAATCGTAAAATTGGGCACACGTTTCGTAGGAAAATAAAACGTGTCAGGTAGTATGATCTTTTTGTTATAAATGCAATCATTTTTTAATCACATTTTCGTGATTCAATGATTGTTTTTTTTTAGAAATGGTGGCTTTTTTTAATTACGCAATTAGCGAACGCTCTATTAAAAAAAAAAAAAGAAAGAATGCTCCGAGATTACTTTAGAGTACTCCGAAATTGCTTTAGAGTACTCCGAGATTATTTTAGAGGCAGCAGTTGAACATTTTTTGTTTTTTGTTTTTTTTTTTTTTTACTGCGAGATCAAGGGGGGCCCCACTAATCTTATAGAACGGAATAAATGCCTATAGACCGTGTGTAGTGAAAGTTGTTAAATATTTTATGGCGGAGGCAAGAATACGAAAAACAGAAATGAAGCTCAGATTTTTTTTACAACGTGACGATTGTTTGGCTCCACCGGGGAACATTGAACCTCTCACGATGATGTTTATATTATATTTTGTTCGTGCCAGCATTCTCGCTTATGATCGTTAATTTTCCGCTGCTGATTCTTGCAACTGCAGCTTTTGCAACCGTTATTTCTCTCACTCGGAAATTATTTGCATAGTACGAAAAAAAAAAGGAAAATGAGGGGCCATAAATCGAAGGGCACGAAGGGCAGAGAAACAGGCGCGAGCTATTCAAAAAAAGATAAGTAATTACGATGGCCCGAATGAAATTGTCGGAAATTTTGAAAAAATAGAGAAAAAAAAAGTCAGGTTGGAAAAAGTTTTTGAGAATAAAAATATATTGATCCGAATTTAATTGAAGTTTATCACTGAATTCGTTGCCACGAACGCCAATGACCTGCATAATGATGTAAACATTATTTTTATGACTCATGAATAAGATCTTAAACCTCCGGTTTTTCATCGATTAATTTATACCGGCGAATAATAAATAATGCGTTGACATATTATGCGGGGCGTATATATACGTTAAGTCGTCGAGGTCGGGAAATAAAAGCGCTAGCGAGAGAATAATAAAACGCGTAAAGCAACGAGGAAGAGAGTTCGGCAAAAGACGTCACGTTAATTTTATTAACAAATGAGATATATGTCGCCTTTTTCTTTACAATTGATCTATATAATTCCGTGACTCGATTATACGCTCTCGATATGCAATTTAATATCACGCTTTCTCATTGTTTGTTCCGCTGGAATCGATGCCAGTGCGGCTACTCCAAGCTCTTTGGAGTATTCAGCGTTGGAACGAACGAAAAGTATAAGAGACTTTCGTTCGATAAATCGGTATTTAAGTTTATCCCTCAATCGCGCTCAGAAAATATACCGGGCATTGATTAAAGTGGATTAGTTATTGTTACGAAATTTCAGCCAAATTTGATCAACTTGTCTCTCCGCAAGTTCACATCTAACTTGAACTGCTTGAAAACCAAGTTAAACTTCAATACCTAAGTTCAATTTTAATCATTCGTTCTAATCAAGTTCAAGTACAACTTTGATACGACCAACGCCGACAAAGACACGACTCAACGTTAATCGGTCATCAATTGCGCTGAACCCCGCAATCGAGATCGCCAACGATGTTAACTCGCAATTTTCGTAATTAAATCTTCGGTATAAGACGGACGAGTATTTAAGGTCGTTATGCTGATCTTTAAAGGTGTTAACATTCAGACCAAATTTTTCTACAATGTATATATGAGCCTTTTATTTACCTTTCTGTAAAACTTGGGTACGATTCACACTACCGTTTTTGAGAAAGAAAATCAGAAAGCCGACGTCTGTTTTGTAGACTAATTGCATTACTGTTATAAAGAACTTTCGACCATTTTGCAGTATGCAAAAGTTATATCTGCTAAAAAAATGTTATCGTCGAGCTCAAAAAATAAATAAGTTTAAAGAGGCATCGCCTGGATATTCTGTAAAAATTTAAGAATTTTTGACGGTACAGTTTTTGGGATATCGATAATGAAAAGATGCCGTGAGCAGAGCAACATTTTATCGTCCATGCATTGCCCGCTTACCGCGCGCACCGGCCCCAATCCAATTCCCTGGCTGCAAAAACGGCACAACAACCTTAACCAAAAGTTGATGACTTAAACCGCAACAAAGTTCTACTTTACACACAAACACCTTTGTTGCGAGTTCCCGAGAAACCGATTAACGCATGATATTTTCAAGAACAGTTTAACCTCAAATCTCCAAATCTCTTTTTGTTGACAAACCTATATTTTGTATCCCATAAGAAATACATTGATTATCCGGGTCAATTTGACTCAGTATGGCAACGAAGAGTTAAAGCGCAGATTGTTTCTACGCTGTGTGATATAATATCGTCAACGGATTTTACGGACGAGGGGCTACGAGCAGTATATATATATATATCCTATAATATACTTTAATCGCGTGTGCTCGATCAATGGATGCCCATATAGTTATTCGCAGATTGACAACATTATGATATTTCTGGAACGTTCTACAACCTGTTAGTTTACGCCCGTGTCACGTATAACGTAATTACGTTATCGCTTTCAGGCAAGGTTAGCGCGAGATTGTTCAACGCTACGAGAAAAACATCGCGATTGATACGCGGGGAAGGGGGAAGTTTTAGCTCGCGTAACAACCCGCGTATCTCACACATCGCAGCGTTTATAGCTAACCTAACACACGCATATATATACGAAGTGCGACAGGTTTGCATTAGCGGTAGGCCAACTATTCGACATCGTCGTATAGTCGTGTATACGAATCGTGACTTTCTACTTTTACCTCGTAAGAGCCTCGTATATCTCCCCCTGAAATCCTCATCAGAGTCCACCGATCGGATTCGAAAATCATAAACGACGAACCATACGACACATCACGTCACTTCGTATCGGTTGTAGATTTTCGTTCAAGCAACCTCTCTTTTTTCAAATATCTCAATGGGAGGGTTAACAGGGCTTGGGGACACGTTATTTTTCCTTTTTTTTTTTTTTCGATTAGGCGAAATTTGAGCTACCTTTTTTGCAATCTTTTCGGGTTTTCAGATTATCATTGGACGAGTAATTTCTGGGGGAGAAATTTAAAACATGAATTTCTTTCGAGGATATACTTTTTATATCGTTTCTTTTTTCAATTTATTCGTCCACTAGATCGGTATAATGATGCGGGAAATAGTATAATAATTGTACGAAATTCATGAATGACCTCGATTACGTAGGTGGGAGAATGACGAAGCTGTATATATGTACTATTAGATATTCCACTAGCCTAAATTGAACGTCGCGCGTGGGCATCGGAAAGTTCGGACTTTGGTTTCGATAAACGAATTCGTTTATATGGGCCACGCGCGAGGCAAGTTCGTACGGTGGCGCGTCTTCGTTTATAGGACCTGTACGATCTTATAGAAGCGTGAGCGTTTTTTTTGCCAGCTCATAGCGTGAAGATAAATTATAGATTTTTTTTTTTCTTTAACTCGATCTTCCTGCTAATGGTAAGGTGAGAAAACTGTTCGTCGACCCAATGAGGATCAATTAGGGCTTTGTTGATTACGGGAATGCATGAGGCACTAAATTTTCTCGACATTTCATTTCGATGCCTCAGATTTGAGTAATTAAAAAAAAGTTTTTAATTTATCTACAATTGAAAGATGCAAATATTTCATTATGTCGCAATGAAATAAAAATTGGAGTAAATTAAACGTAACGAAGTTAAAAAATTGAATTATTATTATTATTATTTATATTTTTATTCGCATAATTTTTACGATGTTGAGATTCAATTTTTCAGAATTTTTTTCTGATCAAAAGTTCATTCGCTTTTTGGAGTTTATAATTGAAGAAAAAAAAATGACGACCCTGGTGTGATCGCTAAACAATCCGAGATAAATGAACAAATCTTTGAGGAAAATATATCCTGTGAGAGATCGATCCACAATAATCCATAGTTTTGTTTTTAATGAATTTATCGTAATTAATGTTACTCAATGGACCAATCATGATGAAATCTCGATAATGTATAGGATGTGAGGCATATCGTGTGTTTATGTTATACTTGAGTGTTCAGAAAATCCACATGCGAGCGCAGTGTGACGAATCGTCACGAGGCGCCGAGTAGGTCCATTTAAGGATGTATGTTAGTTAAGTCGATTTCTACTTTTCTAGTTGAAAATTTTAGATGTTAGAAAGGATGGTACATAGCATTTTTTAAGATTTTTTGCCAAATTTTTGCCCATTTGAATGCTGAGATATACGAGCTCAAAGTGAAACATTTAATATGGGATCCATACAACAGCCCGTGGAAAATGGCATTGATTCTGGAAAATCATATATTTCCTGACTACTTTTTGAGTTACAAAAATGTTCTAACGTAACCCTGTAGTATTTAAGAGACGTGAAAGAAAAAAAATTGTAAAGAACCCACATACTTTCCGAAATATTATGAGTTAAACTTCGCGTTATGAAAAGAAAACATTTGTGTCGTGCGCGCAGTTTTCCTGCGCAGCTTGCCTCTCACGTCGCCACAGCGCCGCGCTTCCCCCTCCTTGCCTAGCTAACATACATCCTTAAATGTTAAAATGTTTAGGGAATCAGGTTTAAACGACAAGAGGAATGGGTCACAAGACGAGGGCAGTCTTTGAAATCGACGTATTAGACCATCTCCGAACCAGCATGAAACGAGTAAGTATGTGAGCTGAGTGCGGACACATCAAGCTGATTTCATAGAGCTTAAGGATTTTTGCATTATCTTTCATATTTCATTAATAAAGTAATCGTTACTATTAACCTGAATTTCTCTCGCTTCTGGTCCCTATTTAAATCGGGATTAAAGAACATGAATTAATATCCCACAATAAAATATATGAAGAATCTCAAGTCTCGCGGAAAACATATTGAAAAATATTAATTCCAAAGACTCGGATATGCTCGTGATGAAAAGTTTAACGACCGCGGAGCCCCAGAGACATGCGTGAAAATATGTCCGGTATGCGCGCATATGGGTTCTGTATGTACAAAAGTCGAGGACGTTTGCTCTTAATACCGGTTCATTAAATAAAAGGGAACGAACTCTCGACGAGAAGACCCGCGGTATTATATGCTTCTCATTCTTCGAGAGCACCTGATTAACATTTTATCGCTGAACCAGAGAGAATTTCACGACTCCAATGCTCTTTCTAATTATTTATATCGATCGAACTCGATCTATATTCACGATCAGGCTTGGTCCATAACAAAAAATTCAAATTAGGAGTACAAAAAAAAACTGGGCCATTAATCGAGTTAATTTATCGATCGATTGCAGAAAATGTTTCAAATTTCTTCGGGAAGATTGACAAGGAAAAAAAATGAAAAAAAAAACTTCGATACTGGAATGGTAATGAGATGAATAGAGTGGAAAATAATTATGTGCTTTAAATTATCGAGTACGTTCGTGATAATGTTGAATGAATTAGAATCTCTTTTTTTTTTTTTTTTTAATTACGAGTTTTGAGTTTACTGATAAATAAAAATTTCTTATCCCAGAAAAAAAAATAGTTGAATTTTCTTTGTAAAATCAGAATCGTCGTCAGCCCCTTTGTGATTATTATACTTTGCGTAAAATCTGTACAACTTTATTTACTTCAACTTTTTTTTTTTTTTCCCCAATTTATACAGCATCGTAAAATTAATTCGAAGGACTAATTAAACTCCCAAGCGAATTATAGTATAATGAGTTGCCTTGAAAAATCATTGACCCTACTTTTCCTTTATTCTACCGATATCCGTCTGGATCTTGGAAAAAAATAATCGTAAGATATTCACATCCGGAACACAGCGATTCCCCAAAAATTCACAAGTTATTCTTTAAGGAAGTTTTTAACATCAATTGGGTGCGGCAAAGGGAACGTTATGGCGCGGCGCGGGCGACGTGCGGGGCAGAGGTTGCGTTCGGAATTTTTTTCACCAAATACGTTTTCATTTTATTAATTTGCCATTACTCACGCTCAATTCCGTTTACAAGTATATATTTCACAATCGGCACGGTGAAAAAACTTTCTTTATCGGCAAAATATATCCACGAAGGTCTAATCTGTCGTTTAAGCGGTTCTTCGGGGAAATGTTACCGTTTTTTCACTCCTAAAATAATCTCCGATCATAGCTTTTCGAATACTTCTCCCGTAAAAGCCCCACGTATAAGTGGCATATTTAATGTTTTTTTTTTCTCCTCAACTACGCGGTCGAAAAATCTGAAATAATTACGGTGTATTCCCAAGTACCAGCACAAATCTCCCCTCAAATTTTAAAATCATTCTTACCGTTTTTCTCTGCGTTAAGAACCTCCATAAAACCTAAAATACCATATGTCCTCGCTCGCACATTCTTTTCTCTCTATTCGTCGATAAAAATTACCCCATTATATTCTCCGATTGGCATCGAGGTTTGCCAGTCTCGACGAAGAAGAAGAAAACGACAATTTGCTCACAAACCGCAAAATCCGCAATAACGTTCGGTGAAATGATTGGGCTCCCCCGCAATCATTTCGGAGCAGAGAGAGAGCAAATATATCAAATCCCAGAATTACGTATACCGGAAGTTTAGTGACGCAACGATTAAAACGAAACAATTTTATCATACGATCGTGTATTTTTTTGTTTCCCACAATGATTATCCAAACGATTCGAATTTTCGAAAGTAAACGCAACCCGCCAACGTACAACGAGATATTCGTGAATAAATATTGGAAAAAAAAAGTAATTGCAATCTGTAATTATAAAAAAAGGAAAAAAGAATTATGCAAAATTCTTGTCAGTGGTGCTATATAATAAGTGCAATTATAAGGCTCGTATCTCGTATGCAATGTTCTTTTTTTTTTATCTTTAAAATGAATGGGAAGAGCAGGAAAAATAATAGATTTGGCATTCGGTAAATTTGTCTCAAAATAAAAATTGCTCATCGCGCAACGGAGTAACGCAATTCAGTTTTATCAATTTTCAGGTACATAATCTGTGCATTATGTACTAATCATCTGGCGTTATGCTATCGGTTGCGCAATACATCACAAGGAAGAACATCGTGCGGTTTAAATATATATATATATATATATATTTAAAACGTAGAAATATTTCTTGATGTACGCGAGACTCGATCCACGCTGTGAGAAAAAAGATCTCTCTCTCTCTCCCTCGAGAAATCGTCAGATTATTGACGCTATAATCAAACCTCGCGAGAGGGAAAGGGGAGGGGGGGGGGGAATCATCAACGTCAGGGTATTACGTGAAACCAACTTTCCGCGGTCGTCGTACCCGCGTTCGACTGGCTTCCTCCCTCAACTATAAACAGGAAAGAGGCTTCGAAGGAGGAAAAAGCCAGCGAGAAGAATTCTGTTTTCTTTTATCGAAAAATTAGTCAACGAACGATTAGCCCTTTTTTTTTTTTCAAGAAAAATATTCATCGAATCGACAAATATACATTGAGAAATCAATGAAAAAGTCGCCGTTTACGTAATGAACAACTCATCGACGCGCCAATCAATGTGGAAAATGAGCCGTTAAAATTGTCGAATTGAATGAATCCACGACGAGATATTTTCAGATATCTGATTGCTGTCAATGCGCAAACAGCCCCGAAAGGTGTATTAGCTATTTTTTATTTTTTAGCATGGATGGAAAAATTGTCAAGACGCGCTTGAGAAAACGAGGAATGTTTGAGTCAGCAAGTGCCAAAGTGGCTGCTCCTCTGGGAATATTCCGCGTAGAAATTGAAAGAGAGTCGTCGAGTGTGGTCGATTATCGCGTGAATGTAAAAAAAAAAAAACGTGCACCGCGAAATTGAGCATCAACGTAAGCGACAACGATCATCCAAGTATACGACGAGAGTTATTCGATCCTGGTATACGAATTTATGTTACATGCAACGGATTATCCAAAAAATTGTTAGGATCAATCTCTGTTGGCTCTTTGATGACACACGAGGTGTATGTACCGCAGAACTTTCCGGAAGCTTCTTTAGCCTCATCTACAGATACATATAGATGCGTATAAGTATGTATCGGTAGATGAATCACGATCGTATATATTAGCCAACTTCATGAGACAAGTAAATGCGACTCGGGAATGTAATGACGCGATAATGCGTGTATATATATATATATATATGTATATGTTGCTCGGATTGGTCAGCGCATTACGTAATAATATACGATATGGGTTTCTGGTGGAGCACGAACGGCCCAAAGGACAGGGGTGGCACATCATATACGTCTCTTATAAGGCTTTTATTTTAGAGGTCTGTTACAACAATAGTGGTAGGGTTAGCGTGGAAATGATACTTTCAGTAGAAAGTTTGGATCATTGCCTACAAAATGTCTCATTGAGATTTTTCGAATTTAGTAAAAGTCACTGAGAAATTAGCTTGCGCCCAGGATATCTCAAGAACCGCGTTGGACCGATCTGGATGAAATTTTGCACGAAAATTGCTAAAGTCATCCACTTTGAAATGATAAACCGGAAACTCGAACCATCGATTGATTTTTAAGATACAGCGTATTATGCACCAATGAGAAATCAAAATATCAAGAAACAAATATTTAATACTCTGCCGATTGGTCGATTCTGGGTGAAATTCAAATGTGGTTCATCATTTTTGATTCAGCGCATTCTCTCAGCGTGTGGTTAAAATTTCAGCTCGATCGGATAAGTCTGTCTTGAGAAATTTTACGCGCAAGCTTTTCGCAATGACTTTGCAAACTTCCCGGTTACAGCTATACTAATGTTTATTTGAAAAACGACTTCAATGGGGAATTTTGTAGGCAATGATCCAAGCTTTCTACTTAAAGTATCATTTTCATTCCAGCCCCACAACTATCGTTGCAGCAGACATCTAAACTAAAGGCCTTAAAGATGCACAGAGACTCTTTAAGAATTATCCGGATGATCCAAAATGCGCGTAAAGTCAAGATGGAAAAAATGAGGGGAATGACCGTGTATACGATTTGTCCATTTTGAGATCGGTTAGTTCGTGGCAATTGTCCGGGGAGGTGAATATAGTCGGTTAATTTTTTGTCACTCAAAAAGTCTGCCATGATATGGTCGGAGATTTTAGTCGTGCGCGAAGTGTTAATAATTCGAAAGAAAGCGAAGCAAACCTCGCGTCGGGTCAGTCGGTCGATCGTTCTGATCGAGTCCAACACCAGAATCGTGAATTTTTACAACGGTATGGCCATTTAAACGACGAAACATGTTTTGGGTTAATATTCGATGGTACAGAGCGTGGTTTTATGGGGTAATTCGGGTCGGAAGATGAAAAAAGATGTCCTTTTTTTTTTGCCCAAAAAGTCGAGACGCGTCATGGAAGCGAGACTCGCGCGCGGATATGAATTTAAAATGCGAAATCTGCACATCGTACATATTCCCGATGGCCGTAAAAATAATAATGATCTCGTAAATTTACATTCGTCCCGTTACAAAAGAGACGCTAGAGAGAAATTACAATTTTTCTTTTTAATTTCACTCGTTCGATCAATTATATCCTGTTTTGATTTTTTTTTTTTTTTTTTTCTAGCAAAACATTTTATTTTTCCCAAAGGGGGAAAGAATATGCGACGAAGTAGCCGTCGTAGCTCGTGTGTATCTCATACTATGTGGGCGTCACACAAAAGTTAGTCGTCGTTTCAACGACATTATTTTTTTTGGCTCGCGGATACAATAATAACCACCACCCTTTTTTTTTTTTTAAGACGTGCCAAATATATACAACATCACACGCTTCAATGCGGTGTCTGTGTCATGTTCCGAGTTGGCCAACTGGTAAAGTTCGTAATTGTGAGTGGCGCGCTCGGATGTTTCGATATATAGTATATATATGTATATATATAGTTATAGTGTGTATGGTATAACGCTTTACATTGTGGCAGAAGTCAACTGCGCCAACGCGAATCACGGATTTGCTAGCTTTGTCTGCTATTTTTTTTTTGTTTCGCAACTATACGCGTGATCGACTAAAGAGAAGTTTCTGGACTTGAAAAAAAGTTCCTGGACTTGGAAGAAACGTTTCTGAAGTCAGAAAAAGCTTCCGGGACTTGGAAAAAAACGTTTTCGAAGTCAGAAAAAGCTTCCTGGACTCTCGGGGCGAAAAAATTTTCAGGACTTGCAGATACGTTTTTTGGACTCGTGAATTTTGGTTCCTGTGGGCTAAGAAAAAGCTTCTTGGACTTGGAAGAAGGTTCCTGGATTTTGAAAAAATGTTCGTGTACTTGGGAAAAAGTTCCTGGACTCCGAGAAAATTTCCTGGACTTAGGAAAAGTTCATGGTCTTGGAAAAAGCATTCTGGGCATCGAAAAAAGTTCGTGTATGTACTTAGAAAAAAAACGTGCATGGACTTGGGAAAATGTTCCTGGACATATAAATTCATTAGCGGACTTGTAAATTCGTTTCTGGACTTGGAAAATCTTCCTGGGCTTAGAAAAAAGTTCCTGGATTTCGAAAAAAAAAGTTCGTGTACTTGAAAAAAAAGTTTCATGGACTTGGGAAAAAGTTCATGGACATGTAAATTCATGCCTGAACTTATAAATTCGTTTCTGGACTTGGAAAAAGCTGCCTGAACTTCGAAAAATCTTCCTGGACTCAGAAAATAGTTCCTGGATTTCGAAAAAAAGTTCGTGTACTTGAAAAAAAAAAAAAAAATTTCATGGACTTGGGTAAAAAGTTCCTGGACTTGGAAGTTCATACCTGGACTTGTAAATTCGTTCCTCGACTTCTAAATTCATGCCTGGACTTATAAATTCGTTTCTGGACTCAGAAAAAGCTTCCTGAACTTCGAAAAATCTTCCTGGGCTCAGAAAATAGTTTCTGGATTTCGAAAAAAAGTTCGTGCACTTAAAAAAAAAATTTCACGGACTCAGAAAAAGTTCCTGGGCTTGGGAAAAAAAAATTCGTGTGCTTATAAAAAGTTCCTAGTCTTGGAAAAAGCTTCTTGGACTACGAAAAAAAGGTTCGTGTACATGGAAAAAAGTTCTTTGATTTAGAAAAAAAATTCCTATACTTGGATAAACTTTCCGCGGGCATGGAAAAAGTCTCATGCCTTGAAAAAAAGTCTATACGGACTCGGAGAAAAGTTCACAAATAAAATAAAACAAATTTTTCGATTCAAATTTCCTCTCTTCAAGTACGACCGTTTGTTCTTTTTTTTTTTTTTTAATTCCCAAACAAACAAATGATACATTTATTTCCATGACAAATTCATTTTGAATCCAATACAGAACAATTATTATGCGTTCATAATTCAAATAGAGCATGAGGATCACGAAAGCTAAACGCTGTAACAGGCGCCATCGAATGAAAACGTGGCGCCGGATATTGGGAAATTTGTTACGTACTCGTGCTATCTTATCTCGAGTGTATGCACGCACACACACACACACACACCCCTTTAATGGCAAATGCTGCATGGAAAATTGATATTTCCATATTTGAACCCTTCACTTTTCATCTTTCGGCAAATCGAATCATAAAATTGTCTTTAGAACGATCCCGGTATACTATATCATTTAGTTTTAGTCTCGCCAACGCGATACGAGCGAAAAAAAAGGGAAAAAAAAAAGAAAACATAGGAAAAGAGATCGTCGCGATCGTGATGAGATTTTGGGGGCTTCGACGATAACTTTAATGAAGCTCGAGCATAAATTTGAGTACTATAAACTCAAATTCCTAATTGGAGAAAATCGCGTGATGAAGTAATGTATGAATTTATGATTGAACGTGATTAATATATGTGTTTTTTTCGAACGTTTTAAATTGAGAAAAAAAATATTTCAGATGATTACAACTCGATATATTTCCGGGGAAAAAAAAATCGTTCGACTTGAATCGAAGATATTTTTGAGCTCTTTTTCGCACTTCGTCACGATTATACTCGCGAAAAAGAGAAATCTCTCTTTTTTTTATTCCCCCTTTACGAGCGATTTGATTGTACAGATATCTGTTTGATTATTATTGATTTTTTTATTTTATTCATATATACATTCACGGCTATATGTATGCCAATATTTTATACGCCTACGATGATTCAAGCTGCAAAAATTGATTCGATCAAATTGGATGGAATCGTCGTTTTCGTAGAAAATTCAAAAGATTCCAAATTGGTACGAAAAATTTTAATTAATAAATTACAAAAATTAATTAATCCAAAAAATCGGATTGAATCGTCGTTTTCGTAGAAAATTCAAAAGATTCGAAATTGGTACGAAAAAAATTAATTAATTATTTAAATTAAAAAGTTACAAAAATTAATTAATCCAAAAAATTGGATAGAATCATCGTTTTCGTATAAAATTCAAGATTCGAAATTGGTACGAAAAAAAATAAATAATTATTTAAATTAATAAATTACGAAAATTAATTAATCCGGATAATTGGATCAAATCATCGTTTTCGTATAAAATTCAAGATTCGAAATTGGTACGAAAACAAAATTAATTAATTATTTAAATTAATAAATTACAAAAATTAATTAATCCGAATAATTGGATCGAATCGTTGTTTTCGTATAAAGTTCAAAAGATTCGAAATTGGTACGAAAAAAATTAATTAATTATTTAAATTAGTAAATTACAAAAATTAATTAATCCACAAAATGGTATAGAATCGTCGTTTTCGTATAAAGTTCAAGATTCGAAATTGGTACGAAAAAACATTAATTTTAATCAATTTTTTTAAAAAATACACCGATTACAATTTTCTTTTTCAAATAATAAATATTTATTTTTCTATAATCGAATAATTTCAGAATAATATAATTTTGGACCAATAATTTTTCAAGAAATATTTTAGAGTATTTTTTTTTTCGAATAATTTTAATTTTATTATTTTACGTTATTTGTTTATTTTTCGTCCGTGACACGAGCAGATGAGGAAAATAATTTTGCTAAATCGTAAAGAATATTTTGCGAAATACTCGACCATACCAATAACAGAATTTGAAGGAAAAGAAAAGAAAAGAGAAAAAAAACCTGCTTTTCTCAACACCGATACTCCAGAATTTGATTTTCCCTGGTCAATAACGTTTGAGGGGGTGGGGGAGGGGGGAGCAAAAGCAAAACAAAACAAAAAAAACGAAAATTAAAAAATTTGAAATGTCGGTCGTTATGACAATCCCGGTCGCGTGACATTGTAATCGCGCTTCGAGGCTCACCCGATTCTTCGTAAATGGTATATACACTATTATACATATATATAAGATAAAAATACACAAATTCCAAATTATTTCGACATCGGTATGTCATTCGTAAGCAGAGAAGAATAATTATCTTCGGTATGCACGCGTACAACGTATCTTCCTTTTTTTTTTTCCCCTCCGAAATACCCGAAAAACCCTGCGGCAAAACGCGTTTTGTGAGAAAGAGTAGTGAGAATTCAAACGCGGTCACGAGAACGAGAACCCCCAGTAAGAGGAAAAGAGAGGGAGAGGGAGGGGCACACTGGTTTGGACGAAGAGAGTTCTCATTCTGCTTAAAATGCGGTCTAATACCGAATTTTTCAATGCACTATATCGACCTCGTACACACGATTTTTAATACTCACAAATATATATATATATATATATATTTTTTTCAAATCTTTGCACGCGCGGTTAATCAATTTTTTTTTTTTTTACATTGCTGAAAGTTGTTACATTGTAAAAAAAAAGAAAAAAATAGTACACTAACCTGCTGGTCTCGACGTTCGTCGTCATGTCCCCGTAGCTAATCATTGCACGGATTCTCGATAATCAATTCAGCTTCACGTTGGAAAGTAAAATATGACTCTCGTAGTATAATATATCTCTCGCTTCTTATTCAACG
Source organism: Rhorus exstirpatorius (assembly GCA_963564615.1). NCBI lineage: Eukaryota > Metazoa > Arthropoda > Insecta > Hymenoptera > Ichneumonidae > Rhorus > Rhorus exstirpatorius. The sequence goes on from OY751320.1 coordinate 26,189,125, forward strand.
AAATCCCGAGATTTTTTTCTTCTTCCTCCTCTTCGATGTTTTTCTCGAACTGTTCACTTTTTTCTTTAACTAGCAAAGAGTACTAAAAAAAATATATTCCCTTTCTCGCACGCGTTTACGCTCGATGTAACGACCAGCGCGAATGTAAAGTGACGTAAAACGAAGATGGCAAAAATCCAAGTGAATGAAACGAATATTTTTGCTGCTGTTGCTGTTGTCGTTGTTGTCACACAATGGTTAACGAATATCGTCGACTGTTCTCTTATAGATTTGGGGATCTCTCGCCCTGGTTGAAGTATTCTCTTTTCGTTAGCTCTCCTCAGCGGCTGATGACTCGATGCCAGTGCACGGGTGTGTCCTTCGTTCTTGTGTTGTATGTTTGACTCGTGGAGAGAAAAAAAGAAAACCAAATCGTCCAAACGAAGCCGAGATGCGAACCGTCGACGAAACAAAGCAACGACGATTTTGAAGAAAACAAAGAAACGAAAAAAAAAAAGAAAAAATACGAACAAGTTGGTTATGTCGTTCGTGCGAAAAAATGAAATACGCGTTCGTGCACACGGTCGATCACGGACTACCTCGTTTCGTTAAAGGTGGCATGACGCCTACGGTCGTCAGGCTTATATCGAAACGGTTGGCGGGGGGGAAATGAGACGAGACGATGGGAAAACGGACGTCGGTGGAGGGGAGCGAGTACAACCGACGCTCCGGGGATATCGGGACGCTTGGGGTACTAAAACAGTATATATATATATAGCATATGTGTATAAGTAAATCTATGGGATGTTCCAGACTAAAGTTTTAAACAGACGAAAAAAACCGTTAGAAATTATTTGAAAGTAAACCATTTTTCCGCCATATTCTTTTCAACTTATTGTGAACAACGTGAAAACCTTTTACTGAAGCCTTATCCACGATTTTCGATCCAAAATTTTTCATGGGCTCATGTTTCATTTGTCAGGAAGTCGACATTTGTCGAAGTGGAAAATAATTATAAATCCAAGATAATAAATGTTTGAAAAAATTCCTAATTTTATTCACGAGTATAAAATATATTTGACTATTGAATTGAATTATTATGCGAAAAATTCTCATACTCAATGATGCTTCCTGCAATAAAATAATATAAAAAATACAAAACAATGAAAACATCTAAAAAATGACGTAGAAAATTTGTAGCTCTAGTCATTTTGCCACTTTAAACTGCCTTTCGTTTGCCATACCACATGGCATGATATAAAAAAACGACGAATGGAAGAAACAGGAAAAATTACTCAGAGGCCTCGTCGATTCAGACTGGAATTCCTCATAGACGTGTGCATTAATATCATACGACGACCATGGACAATCGTCGTCCTGTCTTATACGCTATAACCCCAACGGAGTGACGCTCGATTAAAATTTTTCGTCTCGATTGTCCTCGAGTTATTTCATCGTTTTGAAACGAACACGCGGTTCGTCGAATATGTCGGTTTGTATACAAACGATCTTCGTGGTTCTAATTTATATTTTACATTTTACATCGAATCGCAAAGAACGACAAAAAAAACGAAAGCAGATGACCTGTTCAGGAATTTTTGGAGTGAAGAGGGGACTTTGGGGCATATACGATTTAGTTCGATTTGGTTCGATGAACGTTCGCGGGACGCGTTACGGTAGATTTTGGCATTAGGGAAAATCTTTTGTATGCGAAATGTTATCATGAGTCGGTAAATAGTCAGGTCGGGAGGAGGATTAACTAGCACGTTTTTGTTTTCATTTCTCTCGCCCGTACAGCAACGACGCTTCTTCTCTCTCTCCCTCGTTTTTTCCGTAGTATCATCGCGTTACATGCGGTATTTAGCTATATAACGCTCGTAGTAGGGTGTAGTGGGTTCGTATCCATATATATATATATATAACTATACAATGAGCTTGTATCTATATATCATATCGTCATCGAACTTATAGTACTATAGTGTGAGGGAACACGCGAGAATTTTTTTTCAAACCCCCACCACGCGATGCACGAACGAGAATAGTCGTACCATCGAAACGGGAATTCCCATTGGCTGAGAATGAAACACGCCAGCCGCAGAGAGCCATGAAAAAGCTGCGCGCGCGCCCGCGCACTATAACGATACCGCGCTCGATCACAAATTACTATATCCCGACGCGCCAAGCCAAGCACGGGGAGTACAGGTGCGCCCAAGTGAAGTGGGTTGCCTACGGACGTAGACGAGCAGAGATACAAACTCTTCGCTTTCCTTAGCTTTCCTGAACGTATATATACATTCATATATTAGTAGCTATATGATGCACGTGTATGTACGTAAACATGTGTGCGTATAAGGGGCATTCGACGCCAACTCGTACCAAGCTTGAGCCTCAATTCGTATATAACGATAATCCGTATCATAGCGCACTGGGAAATGTGGTTTTTTTTCAAAAGATTTGTATCGGTTGACCCCCCGTTTCATCCAATATTACCACAGCCAGCCAGTTAAATGAGAACATGATCGAATGCTTTAATGCACACAAAAAAAAACGTATTTTAACACTTTGAGCCTGCATCACAGTTACGTCTAATCGGAATAGTACTTGTAACACCTATATTGAATCCTCTGGATTTCAATTTCTTAAATATAAATCCTTCCGTGGTATACATGAAAATTTCTAGGCTTATACCTGAATTATTTCGGGATCACCCACTCCGTTTTTCCACCGGTAAGCCTGCAACGATATAGAACTTTAGGTACCTGACTCTGGGGCGCCTGAATAGGTTTTTCGTTTACCTGAGTGACCAGAGACATGCGGAAAATTGTAAGAAATTGAAAAGGGAAATGCGTCAATTTGCATCTTGCCGCGGTTAGCATATTATTTGATCTCTGAAAATTATTCAACTTTCTGCCGTTTAAGAAGGTGCAATAAATTTTTTTTTGTTTGTATTTTGGGGGGAACCTCTATACTTCATAATTATACCCGGGGTTTTCCCGCATTCCCGCTAAAGCGGCTTCGAAGGGATGAAAAAATCCTGAAGCGAAAAGAGCAATTTTACGACCTCTCGCTGTGCTCGTTGATTCTATAGGCTACTTCGCATGAAGACTGTACCTGCTAGGGCAACGAGAGATTCGTGAGAATGTACTTTGAGGTCTTATACTTTCGATTCATACATAGATTTTATCAGAAAAATTGATTCTGCGCTGAATTATATAGTTAAATTTTTTTATTTTTTATACCTCTAAACGCCAGACTGGGGTGAATAATCACCCCCACGCGTTTGTTGTTCGTAAAATCGTTCTGAAAGCAGTAATGAGACTTGTGAGTACATGAATTTCTTCGTTTTTTTTTCATACAGAAGAGAACGGTGAAGACCAAATTTAATTTTATTGAAGTTTTGTTGGTGAAAAATCGATTTGAATACCTAGAAGTGCGAAAAAACGGCCAGAACGTTCGCCTGGGCCAGTTCGCCCGGGGTGGATATCCACTCCAGTCTGTCGTTCTAAGGTCAATAATTAATTAAATTCCGCGCCCAAAGCTACTTTTCATTCAGCAATATCTCGTTTACAACTTTTAAATCATTAAAGGTTCTTTTTATTTGAAATACATGGTCTGAAATTTTTTCTTCCAAAAAGTTCGTCATAGACGTTAATTGGCTGTTATAATTAGAAACTTCCAATGATATCAGCGGCTTCCACTTAAGCTACAGAGCTCCCTCTTCGCGAGGATGTTTTTTTTCTCATCAAAACTCAAGTTTTGAGGGGTAGGAGCATGAAAAATCAAAATTTTTTTTTTTTTAAACACCCTAAAAAGTGCACGATGAGGGCTAATATTTTATCAAAATATCTCACTATTATTAATCGTTATTGGTCAAAACAATGATGTAAAAAGTATGGAGTCCTTGGGGGCCCAGACATGAGTCGAGTTGACATGGATTGCCTCATGTACACAGATGACGTATATATACGTATTCAGTGTTCGCGCAGTTAGTTTTCTCGGTCGCGAGAACTCTGCATGTGCCGTGGACTGAGCACGCGCCGCGCACGGCCGAGTCACGACGTTATACGTCGTATCCGAGTACACTTGCACTCGTAGCCGGTTCGCAATGCATTTTCGATGCACTCGGCTCAAGCACGTAACCCCCAGACGTGGAAGATTTTCGATATGTGCGGATCGAGATATAGGTATATCGTGTGGGTGACCAGTCAGATATACAAAATATGATAGAAGCTTGGCGCCTATTGCATTTCGTCTGATCACGCGATCTCTGAACCAACAGCTTTTTTTTTAAATAAACTGTATAGATGTTAAGGGAATGAGAATCACTTGAAGGAACAATATCTCAAATAAAGTAATCGCTTGAGGGATTATATGATGAATGTATAGCAGTGAATGGCTTACCAATCCTTAACCAAGGATTTACTGTACAGTCGTGTCCAAAGAGTAGTACATTTTTTTAAAATTGCATTTACAGCTTTTCCCTCGAACGAGCAGCCTTTGAGCTTGAAGACTTTAGGCAAGATAAATGGATCCATCAGGGAACGATTTTTTTTTTTCGGCGGAAAATTTCACTTGAAAAAAAGCTGCAATCAATTAGCACAGATATTGTTTTTTCAGTTCTGAAATTATTTGGGTTTAAGGTCCACCATATTGCTGGAGCAATAAAACTTGATGGACTTCAATGTCCCAGATAGTATATATGAATACGAAAATATCGATTGAATGTTAAACCTGCGCTCAGACTTTGCCCGGGGCAAAGATTCACACGACCATTTTATTTTATCGATCAATTGCAGAATGTTGCAAGCTGCATTCAGAATTGGTAGGAAAAGTACATGAGAGTTGTTTTTTTTTTTTTTTTGTTAAATTGTTTACGTAAAGTGTAAAGTTTCGCTAAAAATGTGAACTCCTTATCTCTATTCCTTGCACAATTTTCACGATGATATGGGGACTGGTAATGATCGTTGCCTCATATATATATTTTAAGAAAAACATACACGCAGAGACCCCCTGCGAGTTTTGTAATTGTACAGATAATACGAGAAAAATATAAATCGTGACCAAAGGTCTTCGAACTATGTTATCAAATATACATTAATAATCATGTATATTTCGTCATTACATTTATCCACACATGAAATGTCGTTAGCTGACCGATTCCGTTAGTATGTAGGAAATTTATTTCATCTCCCTTTATCCTGAAGGAAAGCTTTTTGTTTCAATTTCGTAATACACTTTCGAGATATTATTTCCATGTGACAATCACATTTAGGTAAAAACATGTCCTAAAGTTGAAACAAAAGATTCAAGTATCTTGCATAAACTGTGATAAAAGTTTTCAATATTACAAAACAGTCTCGTGAAAACGTCTTCACCGTCTAAAAGCCAAAAGACCTTTTCTCCGACTCTATATAGGCACAGGCTCAGCAGTCTGGGCATGTGTATATATAGGCTAGATTTGATATCTCTGTTGAGGCTTGAAACCGCTCGAAAGTGATGTTCAAATATGCTATTGGCGTCTATTAAGGAGGTTCTTAACTCAGAGAAAACGGGTAAGAATGATTCTTAAATTTGAGGGGAGGTTTGCGCTGGTACTAGGAATACACCGTAATTATTTCCGATTTTTTGACATGACCACGCAGTTGAGGAGAAAAAAAAACATTAAATATGCCGTTTATACGTGATGGGCTCTTATATAGGAGAAGTATTCGAAGCTATGATTGGAGATTATTTTGAGAGTGAAAAACGGTAACATTTCCCCGAAGAACCGCTCAAACGATAGATTAGACCTTCATAGATATAATTTGCCCATAAAGAAAGTTTTCCACCGTGCCGATTGTGAAATATACTTGTAAACAGAATTAAGGATGTATGAGCACTAGCTTCACGATCATATAAAAATCTGAACTTTTTATATGGTGTAGCAGAAGTGTATATGATAAAACCTGCAAAATTTCAAAATGGGTCAACGACTCTTTACGCGAGTAATTAATTCGTGAAATCAAGATATTTATCCCACGCCATATACGAATTCTGGGCTGACGCAACTTTGAAACAGAAATTCGTATCTTTCACGATCAGATACGATCAATATTAAAACTGTTAAATGTTCAGAAAACTATCACGATTACATACGTTCCATAAAAAATGGGGGTTAACGAACCTTTTGACATACAATTATCGATTTTAAGGAAATTTTTCGCGTGTGTCGCATAATGAGCGGTCCGACTCTCTCTTGTTTCATGCGTGCCCCTCGCTCACCGCGCTCACCCGCGCCCACGTTTCCGCTCATTTCCCGCCACCTTGTGCTCATACATTCTTAAGCGTGAGTATAATGATAAATTAATAAAATAAAAACGTATTTGGTGAAACAAATGCCGAACGCAACATTCCCCGCACGTCGCCCGCGCCGTGCCATAACGTTCCCCTTGCCGCACCCAATAGATGTTAAGAACCTCCTTAATCCAACCGGTTAAAGCGTGGAAGCTTCGACTGTAGTGACAGCGAAGAATGTTCCCGAGTCTAATGAATCAATGAACCCTAACACGCTGTCTTTGTGGATGTATTATGATGTATCAACGCTGAAGTGAGCGCGAGCAAAGTAGGAAGCCCATCATACACCGTATCTGGGACGTTACCATCATCATATAATTGCGCTACAACTCAAATTGTCCATATATGTGCATTGTACGCGCAGCAGGTGCGGTCAGATCGAGGTACGGAGGGTAATAAATCGCCCTATATGTAACTCACTACACTTCAAGTCCTCACTGACTGATTCGCTGGACCAGCTCCCCACATATTTTTATTTTCCCATCCACAGTTTACAATCCAATTTTCCAACATAAAAGATCCGATTAGGGCTTGCTCCGTTCTGTGCCATCATCGCACGATATGACATTTGTTCATACGAATGATGCGTGTTGAGATATGCATCGTTAATCGTAAAGGTTTGGACACTCAGCTTTAAGGTAAGTTCTGCATCACCGAGAGCACGTAACAATAACACACATTAAACCTTCGCGGGAATATGAGATAGGAAAGCGTTAAAATTGATCCCACTGCCTCCGGCTATCACGAAAATGTCAGTCCGGTTGGAACGACAAATCCAGTGGCTTGAAGCATAGGAGAGTTTAAATTGGAAATCGCAACTTTTTCAAACGAAAATTGAACAGCATAGCCAGGAACGGCACAAGATACAGTTAAAAATAAACTGGTGGACGTAAAAATGTGAATCGCTTTCAACGATGATTCTTTATAACTTTCGGCAAAGTAGATATTAAGAGATAGGGGTAGACGTGTACTGGTTTGGCCACCTATACCGTTCCAGTTTTGAGTTAAAATGGAAGTTAATAGCTCTACTTCCTCAATTAAACATATAGAAAAAGTATAAAATAGTCTCCAAATGATGATCGAATATGATGGAGACATGACATTAATATCCAAGAATTTGGAAATCCTTCCCATATGAATTGGATAACCAATGCCCAAATGATATCAATGACGTTTATCAGCTTCGCCTTCCATTCACAATCGCTAAGTTTCGAGATAATTTCTTCAACTCCTGCATGCGGGCAGTTTGATTAAAACGTCAAAGTCTTAGCGGCAAGATACCGCTCTTAATTTCCTACATCTCTTATTGTAGCGTGTAAATTATTAATAAAAGAGCGAGCGACAAGCGTAATCGAGATACATCACGCGGAAGATAATTTGAATCGTATATACTGGAGCAACATTGATATAGTAACATATAATTAATCGTTGGTTGGGGCTCTGTGAGCCGAAGAGTTCCCTCAATAAATTGACGTGGCATCCATCTGCAGTAAAGCCATCCGAATAAGACAGCCGAGACACGCTTCGGTCGCATGATAGACTCTTTTTTTTTCTATCGATAACCACACACAGCTATGCGAGTTCGATCTTTCAATACGTAACAAAGTTCTGACATTTGTCGATGGAAATTGATCTCGCGGTCATTTACCGCGTGCAGCGTGAAAAATTATTTATTGGCCATTCGCGCGCGATGCAACGTTTATAAATGCACCTCAATCTGCGTCACGTTTCAGTTCGCAAAAAAAAATTTAGTACAATCGGGCCCGAATGACTTTCAAGAGGCTCATCTTTTGCATTGTTTTCCGACAAGTTTTTCGGCCGCACGAGATCGCTAATGAGGACCCATTAAAACCCCCTGTGGTCTAAAACTTATCGTTAATTTCGGTTAAGGTGACTTTTTTGAAAATCATCTGCACATCATTGAGGCATTGTTAATTATATTCGCGTGGAAATTAGGCCACGAATACGATAATAATTATGGCTCGATGAACAGGGTTGAATGGAATATGAGATTTTCGGACTATATACGCGTTCACAGAAATTGGGATAACCTTCCATGGAAACATTGCACTTTGACAAGGACATATTTCTTCGTCGTATCTTAATAATTCTTCTACAAAATTTGAACATTATATTTACATTTCAAAATTTTTTTATTTCGTGAAATCTTCTTTTCTACATTTTTGCGAAACAATCTAACGTCATCAGAGTGTAACAATTTTTGGTTTTCATGTCATATGCGGTTACACACATTCGTTCTGGGACCATGGCCAATTGTGCTGTAATTTTTAAAAAGGCCATTAAGAATGGCTGTGCGAAAGGAAACTACGCAATGCACATGTAGTTCATTGTCAAGTATGAAGTACATAGTGGCTCGTACGCAAGCATCAGTATTGAATTCCCACTGATGCTTGCGTACTTCATTAGCGTTGAGTATAACTTATCGTTGTGAAGAACCGTACAGTTATTTCCTCTCAGAGATAGCGTAACTACGCGATACGTTAGACAATTCGAGAACAAAAAAAAAAAAAGAAAATTGATCTTTGTATACCCCATGCACAAATTTTCGACGACTACACGATTGCTCTTGTTAAAAATACTTAATCATTCAAAGATCAACAGCTATGGACTATTTATTGTTTTTATTATTTCACTGTTCTCGCGATCAATGTTTCAACGATTCAACAGTCAGGAGTACTCTTCAATTAGTTTTTGAAAATTCTGGAAAAAAAATGTTTCTTTCTCTGCGTAGCCTTTCGTTGGGTTAAAAATTGCTTTTACAATCGCGTTTTTTCATCGCTGGCGTCAGCTGGTCTCCCGTGCATTGTCGCAAACTTTCCGTTGATATATATGAATACGCACGTATTACAGACAGACGACCGCATGAGAGTACATATATCGATAATGGACTTTGGTTACTCCGAGCACACGCGAACAAATTATAAACTGTCGGGCTTCCGTGACTTATTACGTTCTATACGTGTGTGCGTAGGTATACTTGATTTTCGCATTCTATTTTGTTTCGCTCATGCATGAAAATTTAACGAACAATAGCCGAGGCGAGTCTCGAGAAAAGACTTGAATAATTGTTTTCACAATAGAACCAAGAAATGCGTAAATAATTTTTTGTGGTCAGTCCGATAATTAATGTTTAATTCGAAATAATCGAGGATCATAATTTCGATAGAGGGTCGCCCACGTTTGTCGCAAGGGTCTTGAAGGTTTTTTTTTGTATTATCCATTGAAAAATCGATAAAATTGTCCATTGTAAAAATACGCTATTTTTTAAAAGATTATCGATAAATTTATCAAAGCAGATGTTCAGTAAGTTTCGTCCTTTTCTCATTTCGGTGGCACATTATATCGTTCTCGACTTTTCGTATCTGCTTCATCCATATCTTTTTCAGCGAAATTTCAAGTTAATCGATCGTTCACTATACTTAAAATTTTAATCGGAAGATCTCGTATGGCCCGCAGAAATTATTCATCGTTAATCAACGATTATACAATTGCTATTGCAGCGAAACATTTAATTTCTTTTTGCATATTTTCGTAATTCAAGCGCCCGGAAATACGTTTCGTATTCCTAGGGCTTGAGAAAGGCGCAAATTTTTTTTTAATAAATATAACATTTTTACGAAATTATGAAAAGCGTTTTTTTGCACCAATAAAGTAGGAAACTATCGAGAAAGAGCACTTTCTCGCGGAGTAAGCTTATACCAAATGTCTAAAAATTGTATGACAAAGCCAATACTCAAGTCCCATATCTTTTCAATTTTTGTTTTACCTCGGGCGATAATTTTTTCCTAGCGTGACAGTCCAGCGATAATAAAAACAGTTCATGCACTGTATTAAATTAATACAATATAAATTACTCCTGCAATCGACGTCGTTGCGGTTGAGTGTAAAGGTCCCCGAGAACTTTGCGACGGTTTTCAAGGAAAAGAATGAACGAATCGCACGCTAGGATCAGCTGTTAATCACGTGGTGTCCGGCGGTACATCACGTTCTGATAAACCAAAAATCACGAAACAGCCACGTTGAGAATGAATGTTGGAAGACTCTCCCGGACCCTCTCGCCTGCATTTTTGCCTGCTTCTTTGATTCCATAATGCATGAACTGGTACTTTTCCTCGGGGAATGAGATTGATCGACGTTCAAAACAAGCAAAAGACTCCAATGTGATTATTATTTTTGTAAAGTTATGTTCGATCAATTCGAGATTGGTAAAAAAAAAGTTTAAAGCTTGACATATCGTCCGTGATATTTCTTGATTCAAGTTGACGAAGCGAAATAACCGTAACAACCGGTATCACGGAAAGATTAACAAAAATATGTGATGGACCTTGGGTCGAGGAGGCGACCGTGATAATCAGCGCGCAACGCCACTAATGGACCTTTCCTCCAACCGATCTCAATTAACATATTATACTCAACGACAGATCACGTCGTGTACCGAAGTGTCTCCGAGTCGTGTACCGAAATTCAAAACTCAGCATCTTTTTTCCTCGTATTTTTCGTTCATTGCACGTCATACCTCCCCGATCTATGTACCCAGATATGTATACATATATGTCCAAATTCGTTTAAAATTGGTTCCGTTTCGTCACAGGAAATTTTGCTTGCTGGGCAAAGTCCATGTTGACACTGCGAACTTTACATTACAACTATATACGAGGTATTTGTTTATCATATAATATGGTAACTCAAAGTTCTTTTCCAAAAGTAATTTCCATACGGCCAATTATGCAAATGTCGATGGACCAAAAAAACGTCGTACATCCTGAAATTTGAGCCTGTTGTTTTTTTTAATTATTCATTTTTCTTTAGTACACGCAATGAGAATGAAATATTTAAATAACGTGTTTTCGTGTCGATGAACTCGGAATTATTGAAAAAGTTCGAGTGAACGAAATTGAGGTGATTATCGGAAAATATTAATCAGTGCATGAGAAACAGCGATGATATAAAAAATCTAAAAAAAAAAAAATAATCAATGCGGAAGATACAAAGAATATTGCTTTTCAACTTCGACAATGTCTGGGGATCTGGAAATTCTCGAAAATAAATTAAATAAAATTTCCTTCGTCCCTTGATATTATCGTACGATTTTTATTAATTTTTGAACAATTTTCATCTCGTAGCCGGGCATTAAAAAATCACGTAACGTAGTACAAATTCAATTTGTCTAATGAATTATTGGAAATTTAAAAAATAATAATTAAAAAAAAAAGTCGTAGTTTTACTGGAAATTTATTTCGTGACAATTTTACTTGCACACACAAAACGGACGTGGCGAATTTAATGGCGACCGATTACCGTAGATGTGCTCTTCGATAACATATATATATATAGTCGATCAACAAAAATAAAAAGATTCTTCGTAAAAAGTGCCCTATCGCGCAGCAATCAGCATGATATCGACGAGCGATACAATTATACATCTTTATACGATAAAAATTATATTCCTGTAAACCGGATTTTTTCAAAGTCGATGATTATAATTGCGATGATTCACGAATGAACTGCGCGGGCGTGCTCTCGAGTAACTTTATCTCATGCACACATGCATGGGGTGTGACAATAAGAAAAATATTTTTCCACAAGATAATATATATATATATATATGCGCGGGTGATTATTTAGACAACCCGCGATAAACTCGTGGACCTCGCACGGTTCTGTGACCACACGAGGTTCACGAGTGTCTCTTTTGTAGCTTGCAGAGGGTACTTTCACACAGATCGAAGAGACAAGAGCGTATATTTTTATTTTATTTTTAGATTTCAAAACTATCATCTATTCATCGTGATTTTTTTTTCGAAAAATCTTTTTTTTTTTAGAACGTAAAAGTTTGAAATAAAATAAGGAGAAGTTTGAATAAAATAAATTAAGGAGGTTCTTAACCCAGAGAAAAACGGTAAGAATGATTCTAAAATTTGAGGGGAGGTTTGTGCTGATACTTGGGAATACACCGTAATTATTTCAGATTTTTTGACCACGTAGTTAAGGAGAAAAAAAAACGTGAAGTATGCTGCTTATACGTGGGGCTCTTGTGGGAGAAGTATTCGAAGCTATGATCGGAGATTATTTTAGGAGTGAAAAAAACGGTAACATTTCCCCGAAGAACCGCTTAAACGACAGATTAGACCTTCATATAGATATAATTTGCCGATAAAGAAAGTTTTTTCACCGTGCCGATTGTGAAATATATACTTGTAAACAGAATTGAGCGTGAGTAATGGCAAATTAATAAAATGAAAACGTATTTGGTAAAACAAATGCCGAACGCAACCTGCTCCGCACGTCACCCGCGCCGGTGCCATCAGCCATATGGAAAATAAGTATATTGCAAGATATATACGAGATATATAAGAGATATCGAACTTATTGCCGCAAAGTATATTTTTATAACTCCGTAATATATCTAGTATATATCTGTTATATATCCTCCCAGATATTCGCTGTGTGCGATGCCATACTATAGCGTCTGGCTAGGACTTAAGGTGCTCATGGTGGCCGGAATTCGCACATTCTAACGGACAGTCAATTGTTGTCTTATAGAGCATAGCAATGGAAAAGCCACGCAAAGTTTGACACGAAAGTTTGACAGTTGTCACCCAACCTCAAAACAGAACGAAAAGTATCGAAAAACGTATTTTAAGGAGGTACGACTAGTATGAAGAATCCAACTGACGGACTTGAAATTTTTATATGTTTTTGCCGAATACTTTATGCGCCTATTGCCAAAATTTGAGCTATATTGACCGTTTAGTTTATTCGTAATAAAATTGCAAAGTCGAGCAGTTTGAGTTACTAAAGCACGTCGTCTTATGGAGACGGTTAACCGGAAGTGCTGTGATCACGGTTTTGCTGCTCACGTATCCAACTACACCCGTTGAAAAACTGAAACTTGATAGATTAGATATAACAGATATTGTAAAAAATTGAAAAATTACTCTTCACCGTGTAGTTCTGGCACTACATCATAAAAAAGTTTCAATTTCCGGTTGTAAATGGTCAGAACGATCAAATAGCACCCACAGACTTAGCAACGTCGCGAGTAACAGCTGATGGGTTTCGGCGAACATAACCTAGCTTTGTTTTGATATTAGCAACGAGGATAGAGTCATCTTCGTTGGTCACGTATACCAACTTATAGCATCGCCAATGCGACGTTGCCAAGTGTTTACTTCAAATTCCATCATGTTATTTATGGAGTTTTATTATTTATCACGTATCAATTATATGTATAATTATCATTCTACCGATCATATTAATTCCACTGAGGTAATTCAAGTCTATTTTAATAGGTTTTCGGCTGATTTTTTAAAATGTTTTTTAGTCCGTTTTTGTGGTAGACATGTCATTATTATTATGATGGAGACTACTATCGAGTCGTTGCCCACACAGCATTAGATATTCATTGTACATATTTTGCATGTTCCAGAAAAAATATTCGAATGTTCATAGAACATTCACTTTTATCTGAGGTATATGTTCTGAATGTGTAATGAACATGACAATGTCACCCCAAAATGATATCTGCAAAATGTCGATGGGAACATTTAAAGGATATGTATACTATATACACGAATATACACGAATATCGTGTACATAGTATGCATGTCCTTTAAATGATCCCATCGACATTTTGCAGATATCATTTTGGGGTGACATTGTCATGTTCATTACACATTCAAAACATATCCCTGAGATAAAAGTGAATGTTCTATGGACATTCGAATATTTTTTCTGGAACATGAAAAATATATGTACAAGCATTATTATTATTATTTTCAATGCCTTGGGCATGGTGAACACACAATCAATAAAATACAGTTTAAAAACTTAATTGAGAAATAATAAATACGACGAATAAACGTGGTGAATCACCTGATGCATAAAAGGTTAACAACGCGCGAGGACTCGTCTAACATAACCTAACACAAATTATAAACTAAAAGAGGTGGAAATAATATATCAAGTCGAACTATATTTACAATTCCTATTATGAATATAATACTCTCGTACGTACACGCGTCAATATGTAAAATAATTTTCCTGGTTTATTCTTAAAACACGTGCGGCGACAAACTTTCGTGCGCGGGATTGAGTGAGAATGAAGCCTTTATTCGCACGGTAACAGCACTGCACTTCCACTGGTTGCTTTCTTCGCTGAAAAGTCACGTGAGCAGATATCCTCTTGGATTGGCCGTCGATCGCAGCGCAACTCATATTCTGGCGCGAATTTTGAAACGTAAAACAGCGAAAGCTTTCTGTAATACGTTCTCAAAATAGATAAATAGCTCTGTATACCTTCTATCTTATATTATTCATCGTACTTATTCATATATATAATAATTTTATCAATTTTTTTTACTCGTTTTTCAACTAAATTATTAATTGATTAAAAATGTACCTACATAATTTTTTCCAACCCAATTGAACGTAGTTATTCGATAATTATTATATATACTGTTTATAGTGAACGAATATGCTTCAGAAATCACACTTCTATGCAAGTCCGTGAGCTGTGGGGGTATCAGAATCTTCAATTACGGATTCGAACATTTGAAAACATACGGGGAATATATAACGACGAATATCCCGGAATGTTCTAAAAACGCATATACATATAATATTCATGATATGCTCGTAAATGAATATCCTTCCGGGTATGTACATAAAATATCGTTTTCACATGCACGATATTTTTTTCACATTGTGCACTTATTTTGTACATACGGTGAATATCTAATGCTGTGTGGGTGACAATCTAATTTTTCAGTTTTTATTAGTTCATGCGCAATAAATTAATCATTTACCACAAAATTTTTCACATTATAATCGATAATATGAATAATCAATGCAAATAAACATAAATCAGAACAGCTGTGGGTAAAATGAATTTAGACTTTTTTTTGACTCCAAAGAACTAGTCGTACCTCCTTAAATGTTTGGTACGGTAACACAAATTTTTTATATTGCGCTGCTGTGGTTCAACTTACCTTAAAAAAACTATTTTATTAAAAATATTCAAATTATTGAACGTAAATAAGTAACTTTAATGTTCGTACGTTTGCGTGTGTGTAATATTTCGTCCGTAGAGAATTTTCATATTACACCGGCACGCGGCGCCACTTGGTTCTGCGCGCACAGCGAATATCGGGCGGATATATCCAAGATATATAAGAGATATAGAACTTATTGCCGCTATATATAGA
Source organism: Rhorus exstirpatorius (assembly GCA_963564615.1). Taxonomy (NCBI): domain Eukaryota; kingdom Metazoa; phylum Arthropoda; class Insecta; order Hymenoptera; family Ichneumonidae; genus Rhorus; species Rhorus exstirpatorius. The sequence goes on from OY751320.1 coordinate 26,204,664, forward strand.
GATATATTTTTTATATATCTGAAGTATACTTTTTTTTTTCATTCGGGCACGTTCCCCTTGCCGCACCCAATTGATGTTAAGAACCTCCTTAATTAACTCATAGAAAAATGGGCGAAAGCTACAGATGTGTACGATTTGAAAAAGCAAGTCTGGGAATGGAATATCAATGTATATATATACATAGTCTTGGGGACAATTTTTTTGAGCCGGAATTTAATATCGAAACTCAAATGTATAAACCGACACGAATACGTGCAGGAATAATGGGATCTTGGCATGGGAATATCAATCGCTGAAAACCCAAAGGCACATCGTAATCATTTTTTTTTTTTCAATCATTTTTTAAATTAATCGAGACCCACCTTTGATGTTTCCTTTCGTGCGAGTCTCGCGCTCGCTCGTTGCTTTCCTTATCGGCGGCTCCTTTTATCCATTCGTTGAAATGGATAAAAAAAATGTTCTTTTTTCTTTTCGTATGTTTGACTAAATTTTATTAGTGAAAAAGCTTTCGTAAAACAACTTATTACATTCACTTTAATATCATTACATAACGAATACGCGCCGTAATTTTCGTTTTAACGCTGGTACAGTATATTTTCAGTTTCAACTTATAGCTTTGTTTATGTGTGATTCGGTATTATTTTTATTTTTATTTTTATTTTTATTTTTTTTTTTCATTTTCTTTCTCGATGTTACTCTGTAATTTTTTTGTCAGGTTGCAAATTTTTTCTGCAACAAAAGAACACTCACGTGTATGTCTTTTTATTTCATGTTTTTTTTTTTTTTTTCTTCCTTTCAGCTCGTGTATGTACATTTACACACGCATTTTTGCGCGTATACGTGATTATCTCGGGAACAATAAAAAGTAAAAGAACAATCAAATGACAATGATAATAATAATGACAATCGATAAATCGTGAAATTCGATTCGATAGATTTTTATCTCTCATTTTTTTTCTACTCGGTAGTTTTTTTATTTTTTTCATTTACGAGAGATCAGCTTCGACGAATTCACGAATATCGATGTCAATCAAACTGACGATAAACAATAAATGGCGAATCGCGTTTTTTTTTCCTTTCACAAGAAAAAATAAAACAACAACGCCCGCTTTTGTCTTGGAAATAAAAAAAAAATTGTTTAAAATTTTACGCACGTTTTCTCGTGTGTCTTTGTTTTTTTTTTTGTTCTCGATTTGTTATTATTATTATTATTATTATTATTTTTCGTCCATCTCCCTTCGTTGGACACGGTCATTCTCGAGTTTTCACAATCCATTAGCCATTCTCAATGAAATTTTTCTTTTTCCTCTCCCCCATCGTAATTTCATAATTGACTAAATTTTATACTTACGTTTAAATTAGCTAGAGAGATCACGTGCGCGCGGGCTCTTTTTTTTTTTTTCTTTTTCCCTAAACGCACCCGTTCGTTTTTTCTAAATTCACTTCCTCTGCTTTTGTTCTTCGTATTTCCTTCATTTTTTTTTCTCTCAAATTTCTCAAATAATTATTTATAATATTTATATTTATGTTTATAATATATTATGATTTTGTTGTTGTTGTTGTTGTTGTTGTTGTTGTTGTTGTGTCATCATTCTCAATAACATCGTATTTACAAAAAAAAATTGCTTTATCCTCGTTTATGACAAAGTTTATCCTTTCAATTTTAACTACCTAAATTCATCGACCTACGAAAAACAATGTTTCATTCAGTCCTCTCCGTCGCGTATTACAATACTGTCTCGAGACAAAAGTCATTCCTCTTTGCCCTTGAAAAACTCGAAGATCAATTCGAGCTTTGTCATCTCTGTCGTGGCAAGTTTTTAAAACCATTCGAATTATCATTGTGATGAAATAATTCGAAAAAATTATTTCCGAGTCATGGTAATAATAATAATTCCGAGGGAATTATTTTTATTACAAAAATACGCGTGTATAAAGGGGGGTTTTTTTCTTTGTATATATAAAATTTTCGTAGCTACAGTACGATCTCGATTGAGGGAACAGCGTCAGGACGAGTATCGCATCGCGCTTGCTCAGAACCAGATTGCGCACTTTACTCTGCGCAGCCAAGGTCATAGCCAGCGAAGCAGCGATAGGCTCTTCCCCCCCACCGTAAGCTGCGCCGATCGATATGCGCGACGCACAGGTGGGGATAGTCGTTTGAATCAAAGTATACTCGGAATTGAGAACCTGAAGCAATCGATACGGCAGCCGTTGTGCCCTGACGGGCTCGAATCAGCGCATGATATGGGAAAAATTAAAAGTCCCCGCAACTTCTTTGCTATTCGATTCGGAAGAATGCGAGTAAACTTTTTTGTTGACAGCAAAAAAAGAATGTCGTACTTCCCGCTAGAGTCCTGCGAGTAACTTTTTTTTTTCGGTGGACCGATTGCCATTGTTTTTTTTTTGTTTCTGTAAATTCTGGGCATGATTGGCCACTGCTGGATCAATCGATCTTTATGAGGTCTCAATTTATTCGTAATTATCTCCTCTGCAAGACGAGCTTGACAGACTAGGTTTATAAAAAAAAAAAAAACAGTAGAGATCTCATGGGACTTTAACGGGAAGTGAAAAATTCTTCGTTCAACTAATAAGCAACGCAGATTCTAGTAATTCTTCTAAATTAAAGGGCAAAAAAAATTAGAGCACTTTTTAATTGGATTCGAACACTTCGGGACACCTGTAAGTGGCAGTTCGCAGCTTCATCGACTCTGATCGCTCTATGAAATTTTTATGATACACGAAAAAAAAAAAAGAGATATTCATAATTATTTCGCGACGATAATTATACGAATGATTTTTTTTTTCTATTCGAAAATTATCATTCCCCTAAGTGCGATCTTTGGCTATCTTTTTTTCGCTGAAAGAATCAATTCTTTTTTTTTTTTTTTTTAACAGGAATGTGTGAATGTTCGAGTCTTCGTCGCTCATTTATTTTCATCCCTTGCTATTAAACGTCTTTAATTTTTTTAATCCTTACCATTAAACTTTAACTTCGAGCACGGTACATCGTCGATGTTTCTCTTGTCTCGTGAATTTTTCTATTTTTTTTTTTTTTCTCTTTTCTTTTCGATCTCATTAACCGACGCGCGCGTCCCGTCCGAGAGGAGTTTCTTAAATCGAGATTACCAAGCGAGATTGAGGAAATAGCTATATTCAAAGATGCAATATTTCTACCGTGTCAACTTTGTACATTGGAAATTGGTGTATCTCAATTAATAATTTACGTTTTTTTTGTGTCAGGGGGATGTCTTTTTTTTTTTGTCCTTAAATTCACGAAGGAGGGGGGGGGGGGGGGGTGGAAAATGATTGATGTCGAGTCGCGAGGATCTTTGAACGGAAATTTCTCAAACTTCACACTCTATGGCGATATCGTCCATTCAGCATTTCCCATTTCGCTGGGAATTTTTTTTTTTTTTTCCTCACTTTTGAGCTTTCCCCGCGAAACTCCGAGCTCAGTCGTCGTCCGCTCTTTTGTAAATTCATCACGCGATTATTTATAAAGCTCTCGTATATGTCGACGCGTCAATAACGTATTTCTTCCGCTCTTTTTTTTTTTTTTTTTTTTTAAATTTATTTCGTACAATTGTATTTGTTGAAGGGATAATATCCTTCGTTCTCGTTCCCAAGGTAATGAATCACAGGAAATATTTCAACGACTCTTATAGTCGTATATATCGCGTCTCTCATTAAAATTGCAACAACCGCGAAGAATTATAAAATTCGTACAACGACGCCTTGAAAAATCGATCATGAATGTTTTTTTTTTATTTTTTTATTTTTTTCGATTGATAAGAAAAAAATGTTTGATGTATTTTTTTTTGTTGATTGGGAAGAATTTTTTTTAATGAATAGCGCAACTCTTGTTTGATTGCGCAAGCTCGAATGTCAAAAAGAAAAACATTCCCGATTAATCCAAATAATGCAAAAGTGTTCCGATCGATTCTTTCACACTTTATTTGTTTCTTTTCTTTTTCTCAATTTTTCTAAAATTCTCTCGCAAAGATCCATTCTCATGGTCGTTCAATTTTTCCCTAAACATGCGTTATTTACACGTTATGATAATGTTTGTATGACGATAATCGAAGTTTACGAGTAACGAGAACTGATCGAAATTTTTTTTTTTTAACTCGAAGTGCAGAAAATTCGTTAGTGACAGAGGGCCATTTGTAGATTATACAAAAGAGAGTGAGATTCGTCTCTTTACTTTTCTTTTTATTAAAAAAAAAAAAAAAAAAAATTACACAGAAAAGTATCCGATCGACGTGAAAGGCTCTGTGAGTTCTTTTTGAATTTGTCAAAAAAAGAAAATAAAATCGATAAACTCAACTTCGAGACGATTTTCGACGAGCAGTGAGATGAGAATATTAAGATCGGATTTTAGAAAATTGTGAGAGATGCAATTTTTCGAATTTTCATTGTCAATAGCCACTTTTGCCACGATTTATTTAGTACCGATTTTTTTTTTTTTTTTTTTTGCACAACCTGAAAATCATTTCGAGCAATCTGTCCTCGAGGAATTTTTATTTTTGAAAATGAAAAAAAAAAGCATCATCTTTTTACCGGTTTTAAAGAATCACTTCCCTCAATTTGACAAAGAACAAGCTTTAATTTTGTAAAAGGTCAGCTTTGGATCGAGAATTCCGATTCGGAATTTTGCAAAATTGCAAGGGAGGCAAAATTTCACGAGACACGGGATCGGTAAAATTAAAATTAATCCCAAAGAAGGAAGAAAAATGAATGAATTAAAATTATCCGTTCTTCAAATTAGACGCGATCAGCCGATTCTCAAGGCAAAAAAAAAAAAAAATTCGTTGGTTTCCTGCTTAAATTTCTCCTCTTCGGGAGCAAAAAAATTGTCATTTTGCGAGCGACCGATCGACGAAATAAATTTTTCGGTATTGACAAATTTTTTTCAGACTCACCCTCGATCGATCGTTTCATCGATCGAAACGAATTCCCCTAAAATGTTGTTTTTTTTTTCTTTCTCTCCAACTATTTCGGACCGACGCCAAAAAAGGATATTGAACGAATAAATAATTTCTTAAGTATCGGTATTTGGAACACACTTCTCCTCTGGTCCCTCGACCAATCTTTTCCCTAATTTCATGATTCTTTATGATATAATTATACGACTAGAGGCCACTCTTATACATATACCCTCGAAGCTCTCGTAGTCTCCCCAACGCCGAATTTACATGCTTAATCGTTTTTTTTTTTTTTTCACCCTTTTCCCGCTCGTTACATCAGCCGATTTTTTCACTCGCCTCTTTCGCTTTTGCCTCGTCTCGTAATTCTATCTCGCATGGCACACGGGGACGCGCAAAAGCTCGCGCTAACGAGCTTCGATGCGCCCCTCGTCATCTGGAATGATCTCTTATATCACGACACGATTCTAAGGACTAGATTCTATGGCTCGTCATTCCCCACCGTTAACCTCGTCGTAGTGCGAAAATTTCAGGAACACCTGCTCGAGGGTCGTCTGACTGAAGCTGTACTCCTCGATGTCGAGCTCGAGTTTGGCTAAATCGCGAAACGAGATCACGCGAATTGTATTGAAGTTTGGGGGAATATTTATTTCATATTTTGTGTTCAGAATGTGCGAAAAAAAAAAATCGAGAAAACACATCTGGGAAAAATATCTTTGTGGATGTGTGTGTGTGTGTGTGTGTGTGTGTGTGTGTGCAAAAGGTCTTTGAAAAATTGAAATTGCAATATTTCTTGAACTGCTTGAGCTAGCGCACTGAAACTTTATACATTGCTGAAACATGGAACCCCTCTTGTTTGCTCAAATTTTCAAAAAAAATTTGTAGCTGTTGTCCGGTTTTAGATGATTTTGATTTTTTTTTTTTTTTTTCAAAAGTGACGTGAGAGGCTAAGATTTCATAAAAAATTTTAAATTTTCGACAAACGTCTGTGTTTGCTTTAACTTTTGTGAAATTTGAGGTTATTGAGCTAAAACTTTTTATTTCAAATGAATGGAACGAGGATATTAAATATATTAAAGTTGGCAAGAATCGCTCAAGGAATTTGGATTTTATAAAATTTTCAAGTTTTTGAAAAACGTTTAAGATTGCCGTAACTTTTGTAAATTTGAGCTAAAACGTTTACGATTTTGCTATAACTTTTGTAAATTTGAGCTAAAACGTTTACAATTGCTATAATTTTTGTAAATTTGAGCTAAAACTTTTTTTTTCAAATGAATGGAACGAGGATATTAAATATATTAAAGTTGGCAAGAATCGCTCAAGGAATTTGGATTTTATAAAATTTTCAAGTTTTTGAAAAACGTTTAAGATTGCTGTAACTTTTGTAAATTTGAGCTAAAACGTTTACGATTTTGCTATAACTTTTGTAAATTTGAGCTAAAACGTTTACAATTGCTATAATTTTTGTAAATTTGAACTAAAACTTTTTTTTTTATGAATACGCTATGGGACAAGAATCACTTAAGGGCTTCAGATTTCTTGAAATTTTGTAATTTACGAAAAATGTTTACGATTGCTGTAACTTTTGTAAATTTGGAGGTCATTGAGCTAAAACTGGTTTTTTTTTTTTCATAAATACAAATACGCTATGAGGCAAGGATATTCCGTACTGAATTTGGCAAAAGAATCGTTCAAGGGACTTTCATTTCATAAAATTTTGAAATTTTTGATAAATATTTACGATTGCTTTAACTTTTGTAAATTTAAGGGATTTTGATTTAATAAAATTTTGAATTTTTCGAAAAATATCCGTGATCGCTCTGACTGTCGCAAATTTGAGATTATTAACCGAAAAAAATTTATACAAGTACGCCAGGAGACAGGATATTAAATTTCGCAAGAACAAATTCGATATTTACGCATTGATTTCTCATTGCAAAGCTTTCTCTAATGAGGAAGCCAAAATCCACATATTTATAAAACTACGAAAACTATCTATGCTCACTTTTTAATGAGAAAGCAATGTGGAAGTCTCCAATTTGCGCGCTTTCTGTTTATTTATTTTTGATACTTATTATTGTCTTTTTTTATTTGGAATAATAATTTCAAATTATTGCTAATTGAGTTGGAGAATAAAATTGCAATTAAAGTCAACTGCGAATAATTATTACATTGAACGATCATTTGAAGTGGCTCGATCTGTATAGAGTCGAATGAGCTTCATTTATTCGTCACTAGTCGTCGCTACGCATCATCTTGCATATGGCGAACAAGCGGATAAGGTAGTTCTCGCGTTACTTGTAATTCACGATACTATTTATAAGGTAGTACTGTCGATTATAGAATTACCGTTCAGAATTCAATAAAATTTGGTGTAGTGGTAGATTACGATAAGAAAAAGATTCAGTTAAATTTTTAAAAGTCTCCAGAGAACCAGAAAAAATATATTGGCATTTGTAATTTCGTGCATTTAGCATTGAGTCTTATATGAGAAATCACAGTTTTCATCGTATTTTTCATAATTTACCGTTCAGATTTCAATATAAATTGGTACAATAAGAGAAAATATTATAAGGAACATTTAACATTTTTACAGGTTCAGAGCATGTGAGAGTAGTAATTATAAATACTGCGTGAGTCAAACATGACGGTGTATACATTTGACTCTTGCATTATCGACAGTACTAGCTTAAAAAAATACGAGAATATTCCAAAAAGTTATTTGGTCATTAGAAAGGAAAAAAAGATTTTATCGTTAAGAAAAGCCTTTTATCGTAAAAAAAAAAAAAATGATTTCAACGTTAAACATAAACGATATAATTTAAATCGAAAAAGCAATCATTGTCTCTCATTTGAACTCGAATTGATGCGAATATTTTTGTTTCAATCTCACGCGAGAATTACCTCAAGACGTATGAGGTCCTATCAGGGATTGGGCATTATTCGAATGAACAATCATATATATGCTACTTTTTCAATCAATTAACTGGTACTTGAAAAAAGCTTTAATACTTATTAAAAAGAAAACTATCCCAAACGATACGTAGATGTAACAAATAAGTTTTCGCAAAGTCGTTTATTGTTCGTGCTGTGTGGATCAAGAGTATATATGGAAATTATCGTCAACTCACCCTTCTCCAACTGGGTGAAGCAATCGGCAAGCGATGTTACGGCGTGCTGTGGCACGGCGAACACGAGCCTGTCGGCGAAGCTCTCCTCGAGCGTAGCGTCCGGAAACATTCCACCAACGAAATCCTTGAGGCCTGTTATCCTATCGCCCGAGGGTGTCGTTGGCGTACAATCACCACCGAGAAGCTTCATCTCAAGTGTATAACCGGCGCCATAAAGATTCTTCAAATGCTGAGTCGAGCCCAGGCATCTCAGCTCGCCTTTCACCATTATACCGACTCTGGAGCACAGAGCGTCCGCCTCCTCCATGGAATGAGTCGTGAGGATTGCTCCTCTTCCTCCCTGAGCCGAACGAGAATTTACATTGAACGGAGGAAACAATTTTATGAATTTGTTTTTTTTTTCCCCAGAATAACTCAAAGATATGGTGCAGACTGTAAAAGTTACGATGCATTATCATTTGGTTACCCGCGAAAGCTCCGGAATATTTTACGCTTCCAATTCCTATATCCAGGTAATCGCGAGATACTAAAGAGGTTGTGATCGGTAATTCATCCTTCTCCGGTCACTCGCTACCTCTGAGATTTTTTTAATTGCCCTCTAACTATCCGATGATCGAGTTCGTACTCGTACACTGTCTCAATCAAACGAGCTGTATCATTCATTCAACCCCGCCTCAGAATGGTTGAACGAATGATCTGGGATGTTCGGGGGCTAGGCAGTTTGCGGTGTGCTACGCGACAATCTCAAACTATTTAAGAAAAGTATCGGTAACCCCATGTCGTCACGTGTACAAAATTCTTCGTCGGAAGTTTCTCGTAGCATCGATCAGCGTTTTAACACTTTAATAGCTGAGTTTTTTTTTTTTGAAGCGTTTGGCAAAGTTGGTACATGATGAATCTGAATTCATGAGTACCCGATGTGAGAAAAAAAAATATTCCCAAATTTTCCTACCCTCATAAACTACCCCCAAATGAAAAAACCACCCCGATCGCTTGAAAACATCTTAATTTAATTCCCATCGTTCATTTCTGCTAGAAATTGAAGAAAAGTCATTCCAGAACACGTAGTATGGGATTCTAAAGAACTTACGGAACAATCAACCCACATGAACTAGCCCTCAATTGAGAGAAATTCATCCCCCAATGGATAAAATGTTATCATATAATTTTCTGTTATTTTATCCTGATCTGAATCGAAATATTAGTGTTCCAGAACGCATGAGCATATTCTGAAGGATTTTCGGATAATTCCAACCCTTATGAACAACCCTTCGGCTGGAAAAAATTCACCCGCAAAGCATAAAACGTTATTACTCATTTACTATTATTTCATCCTAATCCAAATCGGAATATGAGTATCCTGGAACACGTGAATATATTCTGAGGAACTTATGGATCATTTAAACCGTTATGAACTTCCCCTAAACTGAGAAAATTTCACCCTCAATGCAAAAACCCGTCCCTGAAATAATTGAAGAGTCGATACATATTGGAGGGCACCATCTCTTTCACAACTTCTAGGGGTAGTTTTCGATGTTTTGTTAATGTTGGGGGTAGTTTTCGATTCAGATTTTCTTGCTACAAATTTTTCATGCATTTTCAAAAATTTATGTGAACTCAACATCAATAAAAGTATATTTTCAGGCGCATCACCACTGCTAAGGGCGGTTTTTGATGTTTTGTTACTGTTAGGGGTAGTTTTCGATTCAGATTTTCTTGCTACAAATTTTTCATATGTTTTCAAAAATTTATATGAACTGAGCATCAATAAAAGTGCATTTTCACGCGCATCACCACTGCTAGGGGCGGTTTTTGATGTTTCGTTACTGTTAGGGGTAGTTGTTGATTCGGATGTTCTTGATACACATTATCCATGCGTTTTCGAAAATATATATGAACCGAACATTGATGGAAGTGCATTTTTGGGCCCATCACCATTTCTAGGGGTGGTTTTCCATGTTTCGTTACCATTAGGGGTAGTTTTCCATTCGGATATTCTTGCTACAAATTTTTCATATATTTTGAAAAATTTATATGAATCGAACATCAATAAAAGTATATTTTCAGGTGCATCACCACTGCTAGGGGCGGTTTTTCATGTTTTTTTTTACCGTTAGGGGTAGTTTTTTATTCGGATGTTCTTTATACACATTTTCCATGCGTTTTCGAAAATATAAATGAACCGAACATCAATGGAAGTGCATTTTTGGGCCCATCACCATTTCTAGGGGTGGTTTTCGATGATTCGTTACCATTAGGGGTAGTTTTCCATTCGGATATTCTTGCTAAAAATTTTTCATGTATTTTCAAAAATTTATATGAACTGAACATCAATAAAAGTGCATTTTCACGCGCATCACCACTGCTAGGGGCGGTTTTTGATGTTTTGTTACTGTTAGGGGTAGTTTTTTACTCGGATGTTCTTGATACACATTTTCCATGCGTTTTCGAAAATATATATGAACCGAACATCAATAAAAGTGCATTTTCACGCGCATCACCATTGCTAGGGGCGGTTTTTGATGTTTCGTTACTGTTAGGGGTAATTTTTTATTCGGATGTTATTGATACACATTATCCATGCGTTTTCGAAAATATATATGAACCGAACATCAATGGAAGTGCATTTTTGGGCCCATCACCATTTCTAGGGGTGGTTTTCGATGTTTCGTTACCATTAGGGGTAGTTTTCCATTCGAATATTCTTGCTACAAATTTTTCATATATTTTAAAAAATTTATATGAACTGAACATCAATAAAAGTATATTTTCAGGCGCATCACCACTGCTAGGGGCGGTTTTTGATGTTTTGATACTGTTAGGGGTATTTTTTGATTCGGATGTTCTTGATACACATTATCCATGCGTTTTCGAAAATATATATGAACCGAACATCAATGGAAGTGCATTTTTAGGCCCATCACCATTTCTAGGGGTGGTTTTCCATGTTTCGTTACCATTAGGGGTAGTTTTCCATTCGGATATTCTTGCTACAAATTTTTCATGTATTTTCAGAAATTTATATGAACTGAACATCAATAAAAGTATATTTTCAGGCGCATCACCACTGCTAGGGGCGGTTTTTGAGGTTTCGTTACTGTTAGGGGTAGTTTTCGATTCAGATTTTCTTGCTACAAATTTTTCATGTATTTTCAAAAATTTATATGAACCGAACATCAATAAAAGTGCATTTTCACGCGCATCACCACTGCTAGGGGCGGTTTTTGATGTTTTGATACTGTTAGGGGTAGTTTTTGATTCGGATGTTCTTGATACACATTATCCATGCGTTTTCGAAAATATATATGAACCGAACATTGATGGAAGTGCATTTTTGGGCCCATCACCATTTCTAGGGGTGGTTTTCGATGATTCGTTACCATTAGGGGTAGTTTTCCATTCGGATATTCTTGCTACAAATTTTTCATGTGTTTTCGAAAATATTTATGAACTGAACATCAATAAAAGTGCATTTTCACGCGCATCACCACTGCTAGGGGCGGTTTTTCATGTTTTGTTACTGTTAGGGGTAGTTTTTTACTCGGATGTTCTTGATACACATTTTCCATGCGTTTTCGAAAATATATATCAACCGAACATCAATGGAAGTGCATTTTTGGGCCCATCACCATTTCTAGGGGTGGTTTTCGATTATTCGTTACCATTAGGGGTAGTTTTCCATTCGGATATTCTTGCTACAAATTTTTCATGTGTTTTCGAAAATATTTATGAACTGAACATCAATTAAAGTGCGCATTATTGGGCGTATATCACCATTGCTAGGGGTGGTTATCGATATTTTATTACCGTCAGGGGTGGTTTTTGGTACGGACCTTTTTGCTACAAAGTTTCGACGTTATTTCAAAGCGCATACTTGAGATCGCGACTCTAGAAAAAATTTTGCCTGAAAGTTAAGCTCATTTCTCATTTTTTTCGCAGCTTTCGCACTTTTTGACAGAGTTTAAAACTGAAGGGGTGCAACTCTTGCGTTCGCCGATTTTTTCATGATTAGATGCATCCTTCATCTTCAAAATGCGACCTCAACGATGTCGATATATTTATTTTTCTGGAAGTTACGATTTTTCAAAGTCGGCGGGACGTCAAAGGGTTAAAACATATCTCCGTGTGTCTTCGTATCTCTACGTTGGATATTGATCAGTTGCGAAAGAGTTTAAAACTCTCCAATGAGCCTCATGCCAAAGTGTCCAGCTTTGACGACGAACAATTCCACGACAAAATCAAAAACCTTTTACGCGAGAAGTTGCAGGATAGACAGTTTTATGGATCGCTGCAGAAGTTTCGAGAAAATTTTATCGCGCGCAAACAATTATAAATCGACAATGAAGAAAATCGACTGACCTGAAAACTTGCGAGTATCGTGTCCCAGAGGAATCTCTTGGATCTTGGATCCATTCCCGTGCTGGGTTCGTCCATCAAAACGACTTTTGGCCCACCGACCATCGCCATTGCGAAGCTAAGCTTTCTTCTTGTACCGCCCGAGCACTCCTGCGTCTGTTTGTCAGCGTGCTCATGAATCTGAAGACCCGAGAGATAAAGATCGACGATTCTGTCGATATCGCCCCATGGCACACCGCGTATAGCCGCGTAACACTCCAGATGCTCCCTGACCGTTATGTTCTTCCATTGTGCATCGTGCTGCGGACAATAGCCCATTTGCCGAAATGCCTCGGTCATATGAGAATTAATATTGTGACCGCCGATCTGTACTCTCCCGCGTGTCGCCGCTTGCTCGGCAATGATGATCTTCATCGTTGTCGTTTTTCCAGCGCCATTGTGACCGAGCAGACCGAAAACCTCGCCCGGCTCGACCGCAAGTGACAAATTTCTCACGGCTATCTTACGCGCTGGCTTTGGCTCTTCCTCGCGTTTCGAGCAACAGCCGCAAGAACCGACCTCATGATTGCGATATTCTTTGCGTAAATTCTGTACCAGAACGACCGGTGGCTCTTGCACCGATGAAGATGTTATGAAATTAAAGACACGCTGACGCTCGTTCTTCACGTCGGTGTCCTCGTGCTCGCCCACATCGGTATTCTCCATTATCTCCTCGCCGATCGAGCCCCCGTTACGCTGTAAATTAAAAAATTCGTTCGCAAATCCCTAGCGAAATTCATGCGTTGTCTTTTGTTTTGCTTCCTGCATAGAGGAATATTTGAATAGTGGATTTTTTTCGTCAGTTTTCAATGCCAATGCGTGTTCGGTATGTACCAAATCGTCAGAAAACGCACATTTGTAAAAAAATGTTCAGACGTTTTTGTGCGCGCGCGCGTGTGTGGGTGATGCTTAAAATTAAAAGCGTCTATAATATTGGAACGGCTTGACCGCGATCAGGCTATAGAAAATTTAATTCTCTACAAAATTGTACGCATGCAATTTGCTAATCTTGAATAGGGTGACTGAACCAGTGAATGAACACCTACCAGTGAATGAACAGGCTTAGTATTTTAATTAAACGGCAAAGATATGATTTTATTATTATGAAGAATTTTGTATTCATAATGAAGTGAAAATTCTGAGAAAACATCTAGTAGTGATATTATTTGACGCTGTGAAAGATTTGCGATGCTATGGATTTTTTTTCGTACTTGGGGCGTATATTCATAAGAGAACAGCCATGTTGTTATAACCATCTGACTGTGCATCGAATACCAGAATATTCCATATCACCTCGATAAATCTTTTTAAAAGATATGCAATAATTTTTTCAACGTTATACATTACTAAGCTTCAATTATATTAACGAATTTTTGGTCAAAAACCCAATATTGTTTGCGATATATGGCCGTTTATTCACTGGTCCAGCTTTTTAACCTATTTCCAGTGATTGAACGAGCGTTGAAAAGGCTTTTCATAACCTCAAAACGCACGAGTATGCGTACGCATCTCTGGTTCCATTGTACGTTCATTCACTGGAAAGATAAGAGTTCATTCATTGGAATTTTTGTTCATTCACTGGGAAATTGGTAATTTCGTTCATTATAATTTTTTTTTACAAAATCCTTGCGAACAGGGCACTTCGAATATTTTTTTTTATATTCTGTGAACATTGTTCTATAAGATCTAATTAGCTCATAAAGAAATTCGTAATAAGTTAAATTATACGGCTTTATCGAAATAGAAAAAAGGCTTATGCGTTCATTCACTGGTTCAGTAACCCTAGTTCGGACAGCGTTTGAAGTTGAAGCTCGAAAAACGTGAATTTTGAATTTTTGTTTTGCAACACAAACGTTAATACTTCAAAAACTTGCGGGAGCATATTGCTATAATTTTTGTAAGTTGTCATCGCAATGCTATTGAAACTATTGAACCAGCGTGGCAAACGAAACCTTGCAGTTCTAATTCTGCACGGAAAAAAAGACATTTCAAAAAATAATAACTGAAATTTGAAAAATACAACGATGAAGAGAAAAAATGCAGTTTAACACGGTAAATTAATCTCTTTACAGTGTTTTGATCACAAAGTAATGTGCGGATTATACTTACGTATATATATATTAGACTGTTTCAAAATAAATCGATAATTTTTTTTTTGCTTTACACAATCTTAAACTATACTTGGACATCAAAAAATAATCCTCGCGAAAGGAAGGGCCGGTCCTTCAAGATTTAGAGGTGTCTCATCGGACTTTTGTCATTTTTATTTCGTTAATACGTGAATAATTAATTTGCATGGATGGAACAAACGTTTTTCTAGTCCTAAAATGATGAATATATTCCAAACTTATGTATAAATACTGAATATACTAGAAAAAACAATCTTGATGATCGCAGCAACAATTATCGGTCGATATTAACGTCGATAAATACAAAAAAAAAACAAAAAAAAAATACAAAAATCAATATTAATAATCTCCTACTTTCCTTTTGAGGTACTTCCTACTTTGTAATTTCTCCTACAATTAAGTAGGAGATTATTAACTACTGATAAATAACGTTTTTAAGAAAATTTTTATAAAAATCGTAATTAATTGTTTTTTCATTTGCTAACATGTTTTTATTTTGTTCAATCAATCATAAAGTCCTGTTTGCTAATAATAATAATAATTTGTACTCGATTGACAAAGTAGACTAAGAGTTGAATAATCATTAATGTTATTGAGAAAAACGATGTGGGGTTAGAAAAACAGGCGTGCAAAGGTACCCGCGCGCCGATACGACGTGCCGCGCTGGATAAATTAATTTATCTCTACCAGTAAACATGATTTCTCCATTAATAAAAAATACGTTTTTTATGGAAAATTTGACGTAGAACACGATGGTTGTATTAAGAAATCGTTAAAATTTGGGGGCCATGGTTAAAAAATTGATTTAAACATTTCAATTGTATATAACAATATGAAATTTTTTATAAATTTTTTTGAAAATATTTTTTTCTCAAAATTCACTCTTTTATCTTCAAAATGAAAAAAAAAAAAGTTTTCTCTAGCTTAAAAATAACCGGAATTATGAATTTTTGAAAATGAGTCTCCAAGGCACAAATCACGAAAATCTCAAACTTTCAACCCCCTCTATTAAAAAAAAAAAAAAAAAAAAAAAAAAATTCCTCGAACGCGTATCTTTTTTTTCGACATAGAACCCGTAAAAAAAGTTTCAGCCAAATAAAAAATGTGTCAGTCAGAATGGTGTTCGGATTGTAAAAGAATTAGTCATTAATGAAATAAAAAAAAAGACAAAAGTCCGATGAGATACCTCTAAATCTTGAAGGACCGGCCCCTCCTTTCGCGAGGATTATTTTTTTATGTCCAAGTATAGTTTAAGATTATGTAAAGCAAAAAAAAAATTATCGATTTATTTTGAAACAGTCTAATATATATGATATATATATGTATGTATATAATATATATGTATATATATATGGAATATATACGGAATATACTATACGGAATATGTATATGGAATGTATATACGGAATATATATGTATATTATATATGGAATATACTATCTGTATAACCATACTTGTTGGTTTAAACTGTAAAAACAACTATTTCCACTTTAAAAAAGTGACACTGTAAAAATTCAAAATGCTCGCAATGAATTTTGCTATAGATAAAATGAAAAACCAATAGATTTGTACAAGAAAAATTTAAAAACTGACGCATTAAAATGAACTGTACAGAGAGAGAGTATTTTTACGAATGTAAGACATAAGAAAAGATACTAAATTCTCTATGATAAACAGAAATTGAAATAAAGAAAAATTGTAGCACGCTTTCGTCGAATTCAACTGTGTAAATGATGGAAAAATTACAGTTTTAAAATGCGTATGGAAAATACGACGCAAACAAGAAATTCATAAGGATCAATAAGCGTTCATAAAATCAATAGCGTGTAGTGGTGTATAGAGTGTCGGTCGTTGGGTAGGTCGTTGGGTAGGTCTCAGGTAAAATCTCAGGTAGGCTCAAAATTAATTTCGACGGAAAAACGTCCGGACCACCGAGCCGGTAACACTCGTAAAAAAAAAATCTCCAAATCTTTAATTTCTCTTTTTTTAATGATTATTTAAGGATCGAAAGTGTTGAATTCGTTTACTGCGGAGGATCGCAGGTTCGAATCCCGGTCAATGACGATTTTTTTTTGCAAAATTCACAGTATTTTCAAAGATAATGGAACAGCAGTTTTAAATTCGTTCATCGATTTAATTGCTAATTTATAGATAATAAACTACATTTATCATGCTAATTCGACCCGCGCTTTTCAAAATCTTCTAAACTTTTATTTTTTTACCGTTCACTTTGCAATTTCTCAAACATTAAACCCAAAAAGATGCGCTATTTCATATTATAAATGATTTCACAATTTCTAAAATTTGTCACAGTGGTAAACTCTATTTACACTTTTATACCGTAAAAATTCATTCTATAACTCATCAAAGCTTTTTATTTCAAATTCTAAAGAATTTCCAAAGTTTTCCTCCCGAGAGGCATTCCCTATTAACAAAACTGTAAAACATGACGGAAACATGACTATAGAATTCATAGAAATTTTTTTTTTTTCCCGCGTGGATTTCGAGAACATAAATTGACTGGCCGAGATGAGTGAGAATTTGACATTTTGCGACATCACTGAAGCCTGCCTGTTTATTTAGCTTAGGGACCTCACCCTCGGACGGACTCGTCCAGCAAACAAATGTAGAAAAAACTTCCCAAAGCTCACCAGAAAGTATTTGAAGACGTCACTGACGTTACCGCCGCTCTTCTTGACGTCGAGAATCAGCAGAACGAAGAACCACAATGGACAGTGCAAGAGAACACCCAGCGCCATCACGATTATCTCCGAGGTAAGATAATCGGACATGGTGAGATGATGACAGGCCGCGTTTATCGAGCACATGAGATGAACACGATCGACGTAATAAACGGCCGCGTATGGCACGTACATCGTGTTCAACAATGAGAATACAACGTGAAGAGCGAATGCCGCTGTGCCGCCTTGAAGAGTACCACCTTTCCTTAAAAAATTTTTTTTTTTTCAAGCCTTCTTATGCATTCGCGGGATTTGCGCGGATCGTCGTGTGCAGGCCCCGCGATCGTAGAATTTTGATGTGTACTCACCGAGTCCCAGCATATCGAGTATCATAACGAGGAGAAACGGTATGAGACCGAAGAACGTCGCTATGTTCGGCAGTATACTCTGTGCCGAGTCCATTTTATCGAATATATAGCTCAGGCATGTGGAGAATAGAATCGAGGAGGGACAATAGAGCATCAGAAGACCACCGAGTGTCATCAGAGCTGGTATCTCTTGGAGCGATGGAACATCGAAGAGAAATATGATACCGAGGATACAGAGGGATATGAATGACATGAGGCCAATTAGGACAATGAAGTATGTCAGAAAGTACATTGGGAATGATAGACCATTGACGCGAAGTTGATTCTTCGTTTTTATCTGGAAAACAGAAGACACCCCCCCCCCCCCCCCGAACTCGTGTAAAACTGTGAACGCGAAAGTTTGGTTTTTTTTTCTTTTTCTTTTTAGGGTTGGTATCGTTGATTAAATCAAAATGAAATTGAATCAATGCGAACAAATAAAACTTTCATACGTATAGATAGTAGTAGTAAGTTTTACTTGCATAGCCTTTTCGGCTTTTTACAACACTTTCATTCACTATATCACTCTTACACTGGGCCCACTATTTTTTAGTTTTTCTGTTCATTTACGGAACTATTTTTCTCTCTCGATTTTTGCAACCTCATTGCTATTTGGCCCAGTGTATTTTTGTGAGAACCTACAATTTAAGGTGGGTTTCGAACCACCCGAGCTCGCAGAAAAAGCATCTGGAAAAATCCATTGGTGCGCCGGCCGCGGGATCGAACCCTGGCCGCCTGCGTGGCAGTCCAGAGTCGGACCAACTGGGCCACTGCTCGCTCTTCATACGTATAGATATAATTGTGAATAGAATGAAAAATTGATATTCTCAACGCGATGTCTTTGACTCCAAATTCAAAAGGGCTAAACATGTTCAAGTATGTCTTTCAATCGAATCTTCAAATATGACTTGTGATTTGGAAATTAAGACTGGAATTACCAAAATTCGGGGGAAATTTTGACAACTGTGACATTTGAGCTCTGTAAAAAAATTATCAAATTATCAAGTAAAGCTGGAAAAACATGATATGATCTGTTAATCTGTTTTTTTTTTTTTTTTTTTGCAACTTATAGAAGCTCAAAATTATTTTAGTAATTTTATTTTTATTTGAAAAAAAAAAAAAAAGAAAACAGATATTTCTATTTTTAATGGGCGTTTTTGTTTTGTTTTGTTTTGTTTTTTTTTTTCCCTCGCAGCAAGTGTTTGGGTGCAATGATTTTTTACCTCGCGATCGTAAACCATGTCGACGGCAAGAGTAATCGGCACGAGAACGAAATCCATTCCGATGAACAGGGACGAGCTGGCGATACCGATGTTGAATTCCTGGGGCTGAGAAGTCTGCTGAAACGGATGAGTCTTGACTTCGATAGGGGTTCGACTGTTCGTTCCCGAGAGAAGTCTGAAAATTTTTGAGTCGTTGAATTTCTCATTTCTCATATTTTCTTTTTGCCTCAAGCGGATAATCAAATTTTGAGAAAAAAACAACAACAACAACGAAAAAAGAAAACAAAAAAAATGTTTCGAACACGATTTTTTCGAACTGAAAATCATTGCAAACGAAGATTAGCCCGGATCAAAGAATTTTTATATTGTTACAAATTCGATTCATCCAAATTTATCACTCGTGTCTCTTCAATAACTTGATTACCTTTTCCTAATTAAAGAAATTACCAAGTTTTCGATCAAATGTCATATTTACGAGTTTGAGTGATTTGAAAATTTCGAAAAATCAGATTTTTCGTTGCCACGAGCAACGATTCAATTTATCTGTTTGTGAAAAAAAAAAAAAGATTTCCAAAAAAATGTTTAATCAATTTTTTTCATGAAACATTAAACTTCAGCGAGTGCATACGATGATTATTGAATGAATAAAAATAAATAAATTTTAATGCGAACGAAAATTCTAAAATCATTATATTTTCAAATTTTTTCGTACACGTATTTGTTTTTTTTTTTTTTTTTATTTTGTACACAAATCTTTCAAAGAATAAGCGAAAAAAAATTTCAAAAATATTATATTTTCCGAATTTTTTCGTACTTTTTTTAAATTTATTTCGTACATAAATTTAAAAAAAAATATAAATGCGAAAAAAAATTCTAAAATAATTTTGTATTTTAGAACTTCTAAAATAATTTTGTATTTTGGAATTTCTAAAATAATTTTGTATTTTAGAATTTCTAAAATAATTTTGTATTTTAGAATTTCTAAAATAATTTTCTAAAATAAATTAATAAAATAATTTCAATAATAAAATAATTTAAAATAAAAGTTATAAAATAATTTTCTAAAATAATTTCAATAATAAAATAATTTAAAATAAAATAATTTTCGAAAAAAATTGTATTTTAAAATTTAATAATTTAATTTTAAAATTCTAAAATATTATTACGACATACCTGTGATACGCGTTCGAAAGAATATTCATGAATATCGGCAGCGAGTGCTGCATCGTGTCGTTGTAAATCAGGGTGAGATTTATCCTGTGACGCTTGTAAACGTCGATATTGAAAGCGGCCATGTGCGGAGCCATGTTAAGCAAAGCCGACGTGTTACCGTCGTACTCGACCAGAGTCTCGACGCTCTGACTTATGTGATTTACCAGAGGCGATATATCGTGATCCGTGCTGTTTGTATACAGAATTTTCGTCTCCGCTCCGTAAGTGTCTGAAAGGTGGATTATTATATTATTTTTTTTTCCCCCCCAAAATTAGTACGTCAAAGGAAACAAAAAAAAAAAAAAAAACAAAATAAATTGAAGTCACATTGGGTATCATCGAGGATGTGTAAATTACGTAAAATCGGTGCACGGGACACTGAAAAAAATCGAATCGATATGCAATTTTTGGTGCATCGCAGTGAAGTGAAAATAAAAAAAAAAAAACAAATCATAATGCCAACGATACTAATTTAAAAAAAAAAAAACAAAAGCAATTGAACTCTTCTCAAATATGCGGAACGAACTTTTGTTTTTTTTTTTCGACTTTAGTCCTTTTTCAATAAACATTATTCGAAAAAACAAATTTTCCTAATTATTGAAAATTTTAAATTTATTCTTCGAGTATATTCGATTTTTTTTTTTCGTCTTGCGAGTGAATTTTTTATTCCAAGGGATTTTAATCATTTTTTTATTATAATTTTTTTAAAAAAGTGAAGTTTTTGTTCCAAGGGATAATTTTTTTTTACAATTTTCGAAAAAAAAAACAAACAAGCAGCGTGAAAAAAATAAATGATTCGAAAGAAGCATTCTCAAGGGTCTTTGGGAGATTATATCTATATGAAACTGATAAGTGGATGACCTTGAAACTTTGCAAGTGTAATATGAAGTCTGTCTACTGAAACATAAAAATGAAAGAAAAAAAAAAATCCATGATTTTTTTTCGGACAATTTTTTCGCATCGATGCCTGCAAATCCTCAATGCTTTTTCATTTTTTTTTTTTAATTTTTTCATTTTTTTATTACCATGAGGCATCCGTTACGATGAAACATGACACAATGACAGCCATTTTTGTTTTTTTTTTTTTTTTTTTTCATCAGAATTAGAATTCTCATTGTCGCCAATGATTACTTACCGTTGTTCAATTCTAGCGACTGCATCTTGATGTCAACGGTCTGTATGCTGTTCATGTAGAGACCGAGGACAACGAGGGCGAGCGGGGCGAAAATCGTGAAATACAACAATTGAAGATTTCTAAATAGTCTCAATACGCGAAGTCGAAGCATCGCGTACAGAGTCTGAAAAAAGTTAGGCCTTATCTTGATCGGATCCAAGCCAAGACCGAGAATCGTTGGATTCTTGTCGTTTGGCATACCGTCCGGCAAGTCACCGGTTCCTTCGCGAAAAAAAAAAAAAAACAATATTACACGCCGATCGAAGCGTTGCTTCGATACGAAAAAAAAACAAAAGATTTTTTTTCGACATTCGAAAGATTCGATCGATGCTTATCTTGGCGAATCGTGAAATTCGTCTCAAAAAATATTCAAAAATCAATCGGAAGAATTTTCATAATGAAATCCATTGTTGAGTTTTCTTTTTCGAATTTTCTCGTTCCAAAACATCAAATTCGTCACGATTTTCATAAATTTCCTCGAAATTTATCTTCTGAGCCTGAATTTCAATGTATTTGTGTGAATTTCGCATTGTTTATTGAACAATACTGTGTCAAATCACCGTCGAGGTAATTTTTTTTTAACTATAATCGTGTGACTATAATTGTTAACCGTCAAAGACTTTAGAAAATAATTTTGAAAAATTCCCACTGGCTCGTCGACGCATTAAAGATTCTATTTTGGTTTTTATTTTTTTTTGTAACACTTCGAGAATGAATTTTTTACTTTTAACCAATATCGTTAGTTTCTCGATATATCTCGTGCAACAATTTTCATCAATTCATCGATCCGAATCTCCCGGAATATATTACAACGAAACGACGTAAAATGTATTTATTTCGCTCACCTTTGACCTGTCCGTCGCCCTGTACCGTCGCGCCCTCGTTCTGCAGGCTCTGGTAAGAAGTGCTCTTGGATTGAAGCGACAGTGATCTACTGAGTGCACGATTTCGTACCATTTTCTTCGAAAGATTGTCCATCGTGCACTCGGTCTCGTCGTCCTTCTCCAGATGCAAGAAAACTTCCTCCAGAGTCGTCATCGAGACCCCGTAACTGCTGATGCCGAGTCTGCTCGTTCTCGTCTTTATTTCGTGCTCAATCGCCGAGAAGAGAGGAGCAAAACTCTCCACCGAGTTGTGAGGGAGTATGAAGCTTAATTCGCGACCGTGACGACGTGCCTTCTCGGCTTTGGCAACGTGTGACGTAACGAGACGCGTTATCGCGTGAATACGTCCGTTTCCTTCGAGCACCAAGCTACGGGGAAACGATTCGGGGGGAGGGGGGAGGGGGGCATTTACGATATAGATGTGGGATACAATTGCTTAAAAGAAACTTATCAAAGTCAAATTGGAACATCTAAAGCCTGTCGCGTACACGAATCGCGGAGACTTGGCGGTTGGACATACTGATACATGGCTCTGCACGGCAAATCCAAGTGTGTAGTTTTCACACACTTATGTGCGTAATTTCTTGTAGTCACTTTTTACTCACTTTCACGTGTGTAATTATACAAAATAACACACTTTAAGTGTGTTATTCTACAAAATAACACACTTTAAGTGTGTTATTTTGTATTTTGTTACACACGTGAAAGTGAGTAAAAAGTGACTGAGCTAATCACACTGCAAATCCAAGTGTGTAGTTTTCACACACTTATGTGTGTAATTTCTTGTAGTCACTTTTTACTCACTTTCACGTGTGTAATTATACAAAATAACACACTTTAAGTGTGTTATTCTACAAAATAACACACTTTAAGTGTGTTATTTTGTATTTTGTTACACACGTGAAAGTGAGTAAAAAGTGACTGAGCTAATCACACTGCAAATCCAAGTGTGTAGTTTTCACACACTTATGTGTGTAATTTCTTGTAGTCACTTTTTACACACGTGAAAGTGAGTAAAAAGTGACTGAGCTAATCACACTGCGAATCCAAGTGTGTAGTTTTCACACACTTATGTGTGTAATTTCTTGTAGTCACTTTTTACTCACTTTCACGTGTGTAATTATACAAAATAACACACTTAAAGTGTGTTATTTTGTAATAACACACTCAAAGTGTGTTATTTTGTATTTTGTTACACACGTGAAAGTGAGTAAAAAGTGACTGAGCTAATCACACTGCGAATCCAAGTGTTTAGTTTTCACACACTTATGTGTGTAATTTCTTGTAGTCACTTTTTACTCACTTTCACGTGTGTAATTATACAAAATAACACACTTTAAGTGTGTTATTCTACAAAATAACACACTTTAAGTGTGTTATTCTACAAAATAACACACTTTAAGTGTGTTATTTTGTATTTTGTTACACACGTGAAAGTGAGTAAAAAGTGACTGAGCTAATCACACTGCAAATCCAAGTGTGTAGTTTTCACACACTTACGTGTGTAATTTCTTGTAGTCACTTTTTACTCACTTTCACGTGTGTAATTCTACAAAATAACACACTTTGAGTGTGTTATTTTGTAGTAACACACTCAAAGTGTGTTATTTTGTAGAATTACACACGTGAAAGTGAGTAAAAAGTGACTACAAGAAATTACACACGTAAGTGTGTAAAAACTACACACTTGGATTTGCAGTGTGATCAGCTGCGGGGTCCGTGTATCAAAATGTCCAGCCGGCACGTCTCCGCGGTTCGTGCGTTTGACGGCAAGCCGCACACACGTCGTTTCGTGCGCGAGAGGCATTGCTGTAAAAAAAAAAAAAAAAAAAAAAAACAAGAGTGGTAAACTTACGTCAGATGATAGCCGATTCCGAATTTATTCTTGAGGAATAGCGAACTACCGCAACATCGAAGTTTTCCTTTGCTAATGACGGCTTTCCTGTCGGCCAGTATATCAGCCTCGTCCATGAAATGGGTGGTCAGTAGAATCACCTTGCCGTGTCTTCTTGACTGCAGAAACGACCACATTTGCCTCCTCGAATAAGGATCGACACCTGCCGTTGGCTCGTCGAGAATAATTATCTTCGGATCACCGATTATCGCTATGCCAACTGATAATTTTCGCTTCTGTCCACCGCTGAGATACTTGGCGAACGTGTCCGCTTTCTCCGTCAGATCTATGTCCTTCAGAGTTTTCTTCACCTGAGCGGCAAAGTAGAAGAAGATTCAGGAGAGAAAATTTCACGCGTGCTCGAAGCTATCAGGATTATTATTTTGAAGGGCTTTAACAGTTGAGCTTTAGTTTTTGCTTCCTCAGGGAGTTCCAAAACTCGAATTTGTTTTTCGTGGAAAAACAAATTCGAGTTTTTTTTAATGCTAATGTGTTCAGAATATGCGCCAAAACATCGAGAAAACACATTTAGAAAAATATGTCTGTGTGTGTATGTGGGTGTATGTGCAGACGGGCCTTCGAAAAATTAAAATTTCAATATATCTCTTGAACTGCTTGCGAGCTGTCATGCTAAAACTTTGCGCACTACTAAAACGAAAAATCCATCTTGTCTGGTGAAATTTTCGAAAAAAATGTATAGCGGGTATATGATTTCTAATGGTTTTGAATATTTTTTTAAATGTCTGTGCGATCACTCTAATTTTCGGTAAATTTAGAGATATTTGCCTAAAACATTTTGCATAAATGGGCAATGGGACAAGCATGCTTGATATTGAATTTGGCACGAATCGCTTGAGAGCAGGTTTAAGGTTTTATGAAATTTACGAAAAATGTTTACGATTTACTTTCGTAAATTTGAGGTTATCGAGCCGAAACTTTTTTTTTTTTCAAATACGCTATGGGACAAGGATGCTCCATATTTAAATTTGGCAAGCATCGCTTAAGAGCTTATTAAGGGATTTCATGAAATTTTGAAATATTCGAACACATTGCTGGCTCATTACGGAGTTTTTTTTCTATGAGGAAACGAAAATTACGAAAAGCCATCTCAACATATAAACGAAAACCATCTTCTCGTAGCGGTGACTTTAAAATAAGAAAGCTATGTGTGCAAGTTTCCAATTTGCATGCTCGTTTTTTTTTTTTTTTTAAAGCTCGATTGTAGGGAAAAAAAAACTGAATAACACTCACTTCCATGTCGATCATGGTTCTTGGGATGCCCCTGACCGCCGCAAAGAATTCCAAATGTTCGCGCGGCGTCAGTAGATCGAACAAAATATCATGCTGCGGACAAACGCCGGTCATGCTTCTTATCATTTGCATGTCATTCGAATCTCGTACGTCATAGCCGAATATAAGGGCGGTTCCCGCTGTTGGGGCAGTCAGGCCGGTGAGTATATTGAAGAGGGTCGTTTTACCAGCGCCATTGTGGCCGAGAATAGCCGTTATTTGTCCCTCGTAAATCGTCAAATTAATTCCATTCACGGCTTTTATCTCGGGCCTACGACACTTGTGATATGACTTGTACAAATCGACTATTCTGATCGCTTCGCGACCCTTCATCTCGCGCACCATCGGCTCGACGTCACGATTCGCCTCTTCCTCCGGTATGAACGAGTTCGACTCACCGTTCGACGAAGGAATTTGTTGCTAAATTTTTTTTTTCAACATTTTCATTTTTTTACTTCAGTCGAACGTACTCGTGATCGTACGTTTATCAATTAAGGTAAATCGTGTGTACGCGTGTTTTTTTTTTTTCGTTCAAATTTTGAAAGATTGTATCAATAAAAAGATGCATAATTTTTTTAAGGATGTATCGGACTTAACTTTCCCAACCAAAAGTGACTTTCTTCGACAATATTGCATACTTTATGATAAGATAAAAATCGGAAAAAATTCACCCACAATAAGCACGATAAGAAGATTAATTTTCAATAATAATAATGCCAAAAAGTTATCAATAAATTATTTAAACAAAACGTTGTTTAAAAAATGTTTAGGGAATGTTTTTTCTTTTTGACACGTGAAATGAATTCGTTGATTTTTCTTACTACACATGAGCTTTTTTTTAATTTTCTTATCATTTTGAAATTTGGGTTTTCGAAAAAATTTTAATTTTGAAAAATTAAGGGAAAATCGTGAATTTTGTATATATTTTCGTAAAAACGTTATATATTACAATTGAGAAGTTTCCGGAGCATTGAACCAATAGTTTCGTAAATACAATCTTTACAAATTTCGGAAAACCGAAATTTCAAAATGGTAAGAAAATTTTCAAAAACTTCATCACCTCCAGTCAGAAGAGTCAACGAGTTTATTTCACATGACAAAAAAAAACATTCCCTAAAAATTTTTCAAGCAATGTTTTGTTTAAACAATCTATTGATATCTTTTGGGCATTATTGTTATTAAAAATTAATCTTCTTATCGTCTTTATAGTGATTGAATTTTTTCCGACTTTTATCTTATCATGAAGTATCCAATATTGTCGACGAGAGTCACTTTTGGTTTACGTCCAATACATCCTTGAACGAATCGTCAGATGGAAATATATATACGCTCGTTTGAATGTAAAAAAAAAAAGAAAAGTAAACTTACTCGTTGAACTTTTTTCTTGCACCAAAAACTCGGTGTGAAGCAGAACCATGCTGGCCTCTTGATTCCGTATTCGCTTGGTATCACCGAGTCGAGATAATAAGCCATTACGGCATAAAGAAATATATCGAGACTCATCATAATTAGGCTACCGCCGAAAGGCATGCCGGGACCGGACCAAAGATTATCAAAATTCACCCCTTTGCCCTGCAGATCCGCCACCAGAGCCTTGAGAAGTAACAAAAAAAAAAAAAAAGTTTAAGAAAAAAAACGAATTTTTTTAATCGCCAATTATCATCGACAAAAGTTTGTGAATTAATATTCTCGGATCAAGTTACTTTGTCCATTGCGAGGGCAGCTCCCGTGGGACTCAGTAATGACACGACCCAGAATGATATTGAACTCGAGTCGTCGACGAAAACGTTAATGAAGTACATGAAACTGAGTATCGTGACGGCAAAGTTTCCCAGTACACCGGCAGTCTGATAAATTATTATTTTTATCAACGAATTCGTCCGATAAAAAAATGAAAAATTAAAACAAAGTTTTTTTTTTTTTCTTATTGTATCGAAGAATATATTTATTTAACGTATGACGAAAAAAAAAAAAACATTTTTCGATGTCCACTTACCCGAGATTTGTCGAAGAACGGCGTGATCATGAAGGCGAACATAATTACGGAAAAACTGTATAGTACTACGAGCAAGAAAATTGGCAAAAAGTGAGTATGCTGAAACATTTGAAGGGTAAATAGTAGAATAACCGCCACTGCCGACAGTACAAGTACGAATATGGCGTAGATGATGAACCACGATAACCTGAAGAAGAAAAAAATTGAGCGATGAAGAAGAAGAAGAAAAGGAAATGAGAGGAATGAGAGAAGACGGTGAATAGCAACGTTTTGAATTTACCAAAAGATCGAATCTTTAAGGCCCATTATCTTCATTCCTTCCTTGATTTTATTCTCCTTCTCGCCGACGATTAATATCAGAAGATACGTGATGAATTGCGACATCGCCATGACCATGTATAGTGGAAAAACTACCCTGAACGCTACCATCCAGTCTGCAATGAGATTATTATCATTGTCGTTGCGAAATTAACATTTCGCGAATTTTTTCTCGTAAGTCGTATTTGTTTTAATTTTTTTTTTTTTTTTCGTACCCGCGGTGTAAGCAT
Organism: Rhorus exstirpatorius; assembly: GCA_963564615.1. Lineage (NCBI taxonomy): Eukaryota > Metazoa > Arthropoda > Insecta > Hymenoptera > Ichneumonidae > Rhorus > Rhorus exstirpatorius. The sequence goes on from OY751320.1 coordinate 26,232,556, forward strand.
TTTTCGGAAACATTTCCAGTTTTACGTCGGGCACGGTGACGTCACTGTTTCCCGTGTCGAGCTATCGATATAAAAGTAAAAATAATGAAAGATAAAGGTAAATATTTGTCATGAAGTTTTTTGGGAAAAATATATTTTTTTATATACTCGAATACATTTCGACCAAAAAAAAATTCATTTTCAAATATATTTCATATTTGCTCATGGGGTATGTAAAAATATAGTTTATTTACATTCAGGCAGGAGACGATTTATAATTAAAATATATTTTTGGCGAAATTTTCTGTAATTTAAGATTTTCATTCCATTATGAGAAAAAAAAATCTATATATTGGTTTACCAATCGCTTAAAAATTTACTATTTGAGAGAGCAATAGTGATTACTGTTAATGAATATCATTAAGCTTCAATGAAATCATCGAAAAAAGTATTAACTGTTTGCATTGTTATTTTTTAGGATAGTTAAAGTTGAATGTTAACGATATTCAAAAGTGCTCACAATTATTATTAATACTTAAGTTTGAATAAAAATTTCAAACAAAGTGTATTAAAATATTGTTCCTCGTGATTGAATTTACAATAGTTATAAAGAAAGCTATCAAACATTTCATATCGGTAGACGAATTTTTGTTTTTTTTTTTTTTTTTTTCCAATAATTCTCGATATAGTTTTTTTCCCCTGTAAGGTTTTACGTGCTTGTTAGTTTGAGAATAAGAACGTACCCGAATTTTCGTAATATCTATAATCATTTGGAGTGCCAAGAAACCCGAGTAGAAGTAATTATTGACAGGGCACGAGCCGCCAGTCTCGATTGATAAGACACCGCCCATCCAGTGGCTCGTATCCTTGCGACATGTCACAGGTGACGAGAATAACTCGGTTGGCGGTGGTGGCGACGTGTACGATGGATTAGTTCGTATCTCGTATCTGTTGTACGCGCGAAGAAACGTGAACGATAAAATTTCAGGTCTCCTCGATGGAAATTAATTGGACATACTTTTTGCGAAAACCTCGTGCATAATTTGTTCCAGAATTGCAATTTCACACCCCCCCCCCCCCCCCCCCCCCAGATAGAAATAAAATTAAAATCTTTGCAAAAAAGTTCAACTATACTCGAAGCAATCTGTAAATTGAGTTTCAGTGACGATAACGTGCTAGAAATATCAATGCAACAATTCGACACTTTCTGTTATCTAAAAGACTGTCGCAAAAGTTTCCCACAATTTTTCTCCAAAACCTATTCAGGATTCAATCAGATGGCATAGTCATAAAAAATTTTCCCTGCTCAGTTTCTCATTCGGAGGGCTGGAGCTTTTATCTCGGGAATAATTGACGAAAAAGAAAAAAAAAAAATGAAACGCAGCACGATAATTGAGACTGAAAAGAAAATTCGTAACGATTGAGCTCAATCAGGAAATTGCAGAACAGGTTAAGATCAGGCTCGAAGCGGAGATGCTAGCGCGTCGGGTTGCACGAGATTTTCGAGACCCGAATTATCTCGGGTTGTAATTGGATTGCTGCAGGGGGAAAGGCTCGATGCTACCTGCGATAATGATTGAAGACCCGAGTGCGAGGGAGTGAGCCGATTAATCAACGCGAGATATAAGTGCGAGACGCCATTTTTGGCTTTTAGCTTCGGGCTTTGTTGCTAATCGTCGTTATTTCCGCAAGAGCCATTTGAGATCTTGAGAAATCGTTTGTATCGATGAGCTAATCGGATGAGCGTAAATCGCTTTCCCTAAAACGTTTATGAACAATGTATACTCAATGGAATTTTAAAAAAATTAATAAAAATAAGAATCCCTATGCACATTTTTTGACCTTATAATTTCAAACATGACCAAACCAAAGAAGCCCTGCATAACGTCAAGAATTTGAAAAATATAAAGCCTCGAAAAATAAATTAAAATTGAATCTTAAGGGGGGGGGGGGGGGGGGGGGGGGGTAGGGTTTTGAAGGCAGAAAAAAACAGGTTTTTACAGATTTTTTTTTGGGCGTACGGTGAAAGTAAATTTATTTCTGATTATTGTACATTAAAGAGTAGTAATTGAACTATATTCTGTGAAATATTGGTTGAAAAATATTGAAAATTGACCGAATGACAGCAATTCTTCGCAGGCGCCTCAGAAAATATACATTTTGCGGTGCACGTCATACCTCAGCACTGGATCATTTGAAATGAAATAACCAAAGTTTTTCCTTTAATTTTTATGTCCCTCTAGGTATCTCTGTCGAGTTTTTCCATTTTTTTTAAATTTTTGAACTTTTTACAAGACTTGAAAGTGAAAATACCGATTTTTGGCCTAAATTCATGACTATTGTTGTTAATAATAAAAAAAAAATAAAATCAAAAACGAAAAAATCTCAACAGGGTTACCTCATAAATTATGTAAGGAAATACTGTAAAAAATTTGAGAACGATCGGTTGAATAGATTTTGAGATACAGAGTGCACCGACTCAAAAAACATCGATTTGAGAAAAACGCGTTTAAAGTTTTTCGTAGCGAAAAGACCCTGATAAAACTTAGTAAGCTATTTATTTTTTATTTTACTCACATAGAATCATTGACTTCCTATTAACAGACAACATTCTTGAGTTACTATACTTTCATAATATGCAATAAAAAAAAATCACTTTTTTTGAACCCTCAAAACCCTACCCCCCCCCCCCCCCCCCCTTAAATTAAAGTGAATCTTGACAACGAAAACTCTGCAAAAAAAAATAGCCAACAAAGAGGCTGATGGGTCTGTGTGTATACCTATGGGATACACAAGTATATATACAGATGCTATACCGTCTAGACGTACTAAATGTCATTAGTTTAGCGAGAGCCGAGACTGGGGGGCGAACAAATAAGGGCTAGGACGAAAATCTCCTCGCAACAGCAGCAACAAAATCATAATTTCAACGAGCCTCGAGGACCACCCCGGGCTACATGGGGATTATTATCGTTATGATAAACCTGCGTAAATATAAAACCGAGCTCTCTCTGAAATTAAAAAGCTCTATACTCGTCAGGATTTTCCTAAATTTTTCTTTTATCTCAGTTTGCTTTTCTCTCGTATACATCGTATACATCGTCTTTGATATCTTAATATCATGTCGCAGTGTAAAAATTTTGTTTACCTATATATATGGGCACCGTGAGAAAAATAAAAGGAAATATTTTTTCATGCAATAATGTCAATGCACTCCAATCACTATAGTTAAATCCAAGACAACACTTCTCCCTGTTCTCAAATTATCGTTCGACAGTCCGGAAGTTATTTATAAACAAAACAAAAAAAAAACCAGATGACCCCGAACTCGGAGAATTTTTTTCAATAATCAGAGTGGAGCGAGAGGCGTCCTTTTAGCGTGCAATAAACTCACAGAAGTCGTTGAGTTATCGGTTGAGGATCCTCGAATATGACAGCCAGAGGTACGCTGTAAGGATCGCGCCAGTACGCCGCCTGAAGATCGTCCTTGGTGTCGAGTACCATGAAGTTCAATGGCAACTTCTCGGGATAGTCCCACATCGATAACCAAAGATTGTTCATGGCGTTCAAGAAACTCTGCGAATTAATGGATATTGGCTCTATTTGAATAATCATCATCGAAGCATTGCTTTTTGATGAATTTTCATTCTCTCCTAAAATAAGAATCCCTTTCATCCGGCACGACGGTAAATCGCGCTGAAGACTTTTTTCCTGCAAAATTAACTCTTAAAAATTTGTCCAAAAATATGACAAGCGAATTATACTGACATTGTACGCGTTATTTTTTTTTCGTTTGTAAAAATTGATCGTTGTGTATTTCTTTTTCCGTGGGACGTACACATTTTTCAACTCAAGTTTCAGATTTACCGTGCGATTGAATAAAAAAAAACCCCCCTCTTCTCTTTCTCGACAGTCTTGAAGAAACGTTAGGACATCGTAGCTTCGCTTTATATCAACTTTCCTCGAAGTTTCAACCTGTCTCGAGTATTTTAATTCGTAGCAGTGTAAAGATTTCTTTTTGCTGGGTGGGAAAGACATGGCTGGAAGTGCATCAACGTCTGGAACTCTCGAGGAAGGTTCTACCGTGAACTTATGAAGTTGAGATGTAAAGGAAAATTCAAGGCATCGGCTGTGGAGACGTTGTTGGAGGAAGGAACGAGGGCAAGTACTCGCATAACTTCTTGTTCTTCTCGAAGGATCGAGGAAATGCAGTTAAAGGGATGGCGGGATAGTGAGGAGGATCGAAGCCTTTCGCGGGGAGGTCTCTGAGGTCTTAGCTTTTACGAGACAACGGGGTAAGTGATGTACGAGAAAAAAAATAGGTCAAAATGTATATAGAGATATTATAATTCAATCGAATGGTGTTCCAATGAAATGAGAATTTGTACGATAGACAAGTATATTGTCGGGGTGAAAAAATCATCATTCACCCTCGTTGTCAATAATGGTCTGCTCTTTTTTTTTAACTTTTCGATCACAAATTGGTATAAATAGAAGTCATTAAAAAATTACCCCTCAGAGGTAATATGAAATAAGTAGTATAAATAGTCAAACTTGCAAATCACAATTTTTCTGAATAATAAAAAATTTGCAGCAAGTTTAATTTTATAATAAATATTTTACGAAAACAATGTTTAATTATTGTCCATTGGAACACAGCTTATCTTTTCAACATCATATTCGTCGTTCGATCAACGATAATTCACAGACTCACGTAAAATGTCTTATAATCTTGAACGATTATATTTTTTGAATTGACATTGTATATTATATCGATATAATAATATTTTAAACTTACGAGAGTCTCCGTGGAATTTGGTACTACCGCTATCGTGTTGTTCTTGTAACCGTTGAAAAATTCAAATATATCACCATCCTGTCGTTGCGTTCCCATAGACGGATAGTTCGGATTTGGTATAAAGACCTTCGCCACTATGAGTATCCCCAGGGTGTAAAGGGGTAAGAAGACTTCCTGAAAAATAACAAAATAATATTTAAGCCAGATTCAAGCAATGTTTAAAAAAACCCTAACATTTAAACCATATATTCTATGTTATAATGTATCATTTACAATTTATTATAATTATTTATTAAGCTCTTCTTCTACCAGAGGGACAAAATCGATAAAGTTATCCTCCAAACGAATCCAGTGAATACGTATAACTATGGAAAAAAAACAAGATTGAATCTGTGAACAATTTCTCCATAAAAGTGCATTGTCATTTTTTTATGATTTATTCTGTTCGATTCCTGATAATTCATCCTTGACATCGAATTCGCCTTCGAATATTTGCTGTTAATAATGGATGAAAAAAAAAACGAAGAGCTGCATGTGGGATCGTACTCATCGTACACATAATACATATAGACATGCATACTTACACTCATTCCACCCTAGCATGTTCATATCTTATATATATATGAATGGCAGGCCTTGCACAATCACAAAAGTGAGCGCAGGAACTGGGCACGGCCTCTTCCTGGTTGCTATGGAAGTAAACGAACCTCTGAACAACCACGAAATCAATGCTCGCTCGATGAACATAGAACAACAACTCATTCGGCAGTAGCTAACTTCAAGTTCTCGGGTAAACCTTTCCTCAAGAGCGCACCCTCGTAACTCGATCTGTCTCTATTACGCTTTCTCGATTGACGTTAAAACTGGCTCATATGTCATTTTTGTATTATAGCCTGTAGTGTCAAAAAAAAAGAGAGAGGGGGGGGGGAAATATATGAAATAGGGAAAATAATTATGATACTTGAATTGATGGACGCACACGAATGAGCTAAAAAAATTTCTGTACTTAAAAAAATGTCATTTTTCGTGGACATCGTTACGGAGGATTCGTTCTACGAGAATTTGACCCTCGGAGTTGTTCGAATTCTCGAGAATAGTCCTTGCGTGAGAAACGTTAAGGTCGAGAGGCGTAATGCATGCGAGAGAAGTGCATTGTCAACTTGGGAGCAGCGTCATTGCTGCCTACTGCCCGAAGACCTGAAGAGCTTTTATGCTTCTATAGACGGCTTTGAGCTGACTTGGAGCCTCGACATTTCAGGCAAGTACATTCGCAACGAAGGAAAAAGATTTGGTAGCGCATATGGAAAATATTACACCGATTCAAATTTTTTTAATTGGATCAGCAGATACGAAAAAAAAACCCCTAGCATCGATAAACTTTGATAGAAATATCTTTTTATTAAAGAATCTGCATTTATAACTGAAAGATATGATTTATTCATGAGGTAACTCCCATGCTCTTTGTAAAAACTTGCTGAAAAAAATCGTATTTAAAATCACTAGAGACCGATTTTTGGGTATACTTCAGAGTGATCATGATTGAAAGTATTCAGATCCGAATCTAAATAAATCTAGGAGGTCCTCTGAACTGAATTTTTTTCACATCATCAGAAAATTATTTCCAAAAATCTCTCACTTAACATTATCCCTACTTTTTTATTTCGCTGATGGAAAAAAAATTTAACACATATTTCCACACTTATGAAGCATGAAGCTCCATCTTAGAAGGCAGTAATTTTCGGTAAACGAGCGTGCATACAAATGTCATGTAAAAAGACAATCGTATCGAGATTGGCATCTGAAAAAATCATACGATATATAGGCGAAGAGTTTCCCGTTGGAAAAATGTCGATCGGTGAGTTTGCATCGCTGAAACGTTACGTGGGAACGAAGGAGCATCAGACAGAGGCGGAAACGAGATCGCAGCATCGTCCGCTTGATAAACGTGAAGTGCCGTCGCTCGGGCCTCGATCGAAGCTCTTCGAGCTTGGCCAGTGTGCGAACGGAAGAATCCTTCTTACATATCAGGTCAGACCGGAGCTGAACATCGAGCCGGCCGTCTGGTTGTATCTCGAGGATAACGACAATGCCACTGGCAATTGGTATCATCTGGCCGATAGTTTCACCAAGTACCTGAGAATGATGCTTGTCCATCTTGGACTTCCACTTTGGCAATTTTGCGCCGTTGGTATACCTCTGCCTACGTGGATCGAGCAAGTTTACTATCTCGTTGGACCTCATCTACTGCCTAGCACGGCCAAACCAATGGAGACCGTTTCGGGAAGCCTCTGGAAGGACGGTCCATTGAATACCATCGATCCAGCGATATTCAAGGGTCGCGAGAACAAGCAGAGAAACTCGAGGAAGAAATAACGTTTTTTTTTTTATCTCCATTATCTCTTCTTTTCTTCCTGTTCCTTTATCACAGGACTTGCCGAGACTAGTAAAAATATTTATAGCGAATGATATGTGTATGAATCTTGAGGCGAATTATTTCATCGTATATAGCCCAAAAGATTGGACAAAAATTTTCATGAATATAATTTAAAATCAAATGTGCACGTGTGGATTATTTCTAACGTAAGAAATTCGAGTAAAAGGGAGCTCGGAGCAGGGCCAAATTTCTTAGCTCCCTATATGTATATATACGCGCTGGACGACGGAGCTTTTTCCCGCCAACTTTTATATCAACGATTCAGCATTACCCTCTAGCTTAGCACACATACACACGCATGCATGTACAACGAGAGGTTTCCCTCTATACTGATATACGATAGTCTTCAACCGACTTTGGCGCGACCGACCCTTGGCCTAATTGGCACAGAAATCGGGAGAAAAACTGGCTCTGGACAAATTGGCGTCCCCCGATTTTTCGCTTGGCATGGAACGATAATACACTTCGATGCCCCGGTATACTACCGAGATTCCTGGCTCTTCCTCGTTCACTGTACCTCGGGTAATACGCTACCGAGATTCGGCGGGTTGGGTGAAAACTGAGACATTTCGTCGCCGATTTGCTCCACCGACGAATCTCTCCACTATACGCATTCATAATACTTTTATTTTTTTTCTTCTCTCTCTGCGCGACTGCGCGGTCAAAACCTGAGAGCCGTATACAGCTCTGAGACAAAATTCTCACATGCATCGCCTGGAAAGGACTCGTGAATTCATTCGTATAGGAGTCACGTGAATGTAAAATTGAGGAGTGTTCTTTATCTCCGGAAGAGTGCCAAAATTTCTGAAAACGCTATAGGTCAGAGTACATAGGGGGTTCTTGAAATTATGGAAAACTGAGACGGGGATGGTTTGATCATTTACTTCATTCGACAGTTGCCTCTCGTCTAACAAGAATAATGCGCGTCATTGCGGATTTAATCTTTCGATGTTGACTGTGTAGAGTTTACATAAATTTTTTAACCTCTCTAGAGCACCGGAAAATCTTATATAAGACGCTCTCCCAATAGGCTATACAATCATCCTCAAATTGCAACGAAACTTACTATTAGGTCTTTGCGTTTCAGAGGTCGCTGATCACGACAAAAAAGTCTTAGGGGTTATCGAAAAAAAAAGACCACCCCATGTTCTGATATCGAGATAACAATGGGTTTTGAGAAAAAAAATAAAATTAATTTCATATTTCATGTGTGATATAGTCTCTGCACTGTGAAAGGTGTGGCAGCTAATACCCTTGAGGGAACATCTCGTGGTCGTTTCTGATAGTAAACGGAAAAAAAACAAAACCCAGGGCTTTCAAAATGAAAAGGGGGCAGTTTCTAAAAGTCGAAAAGGGTGCATGGTTTTTGAAGGGTAACACAAAAGTTACCAACATCATCGCATCCCTCACCCTCGAAAATCCCTATAGAAGCATTTTACTTGGAATTTAAAAAAATCAAAAATTTTCCCCATTGTTAGCCACCGGAAAGTCTTATATAAGACGCTACCTGAGGTTGGAATTGCATCGAGGTCGAATGTAAGAAACGGGACTAAGTTACGAGGACTTTTTAAGGGAAATAAAGTGCCCAAATCCCGGCAGCCTAGAGGTTAACAACAGTATCTCGTCTAAGAGCCAAACTCTCCAGCCAAAGTCAGCGGAGTCTGGCCAATGAAACATGTAAAAAATTCATGATTTCTTAAGCATCCCCCCCCCCCCTAAATCCTTTAATCACACTCATCGAAGTTGGAGAACTTAATTTATCACATCATTTTTTTCCTAAACATTGGCTTGACTCACATGTTGCCATTTTAGATAGACGATGTCTCTCAAGCTCTATATATTTTTTCAACAAGAAGAGAATAATAGCATCATGATTCCGATGACTAAAACATCCTTACGAATTATATCGGATTCTTTTCACGCGCCACAGTCGTGTCACGTTCGAATTCCGTTCTCATTGACATGTGTCTCGTGTTCGCGAGATGCGAAATAGGAAGTAAACGAATATTGTGTATGATAAATCGTAACGATAGAACGAGAGAGACAGGAGAGAATGTCAATCCGTGTTACTCCAAAGTGCTTATACGTATTAAAATGTATAGCAGAGAGCGAATCATCGACGCGTGGTAGAAAATCTTTGACGACGACAGGGGCTTTTTTCGAGCGTGTGATTGGTTCGCGGATAACGAAACGTTATTACGTTTCCGTCATGATAAATCCATACAGGAACCCATAACTAGAGAGGGATTCATCCGAAGCATAATATATAGCAGGGATGATGTTGTGATTCCGCGAGGGTTATTGCGTGTTTTATAGCGTGGAGGGTGAATTACTGGAAAACATTTTTTTTTCATTTTCTCATTGATACCCCTGTATTATCTTTTCACGGACACAAGAAGAAAAAAATTGATCACAGGACGACGAATGGAGGGTGAAATATTTTTGAAAATTTCAACATCGCTCTAGTCAGAAGTAAAGAAAAATATCGTACGGCTTGACGATTTGCACAACTGTTCTGCCAGGTAAAAGCGAAAATTCTATTGCTCGATATCCTGATATCCGGTTTTGAAAATTCCCGAAAACCTTCCCTTTTTTCGAAATTTTAATTTAGACGTAGGGGGAAAAAAATCAGACACTATGAGAGGTGTCTTGAATCACAGATATGGTTGGTATACACGAAAGAAAATTGCAAACAGAGTACGTATGTTAAAGATGGGTGTGTTTCGCGTCAGCACGTATATGTACGCGCGAGAGGGGTGGCTGAAATCGTGTTAACGTCTCAAGCCGATCTGGTAATACCTCTGTAATGGGAATTATAGGTATTCCTCGACCACAGAGCAACAAAGTCCTGAGGCCACACACGTTACAGGTCGTTCCTAATTCCCCTCGAACTGTATTTTATTACCGTCGAGTTGCAACTATTTTATCCAACTACGTATATATAAATAGCGCGTGTATGGGTCATTTCAGGCAGCAATATCGATCTAGGCAATTGTAATTTTTTAATTTTTTTTAAATGAAATTTTTTCGAGATATTCGTGCCTGAAATATCCGAAGTAGTTAGCAAACAAAATTTAAAATAAATTTCGCGATGTATAGGGATTTTCCTATCGTATATTTGAACATCTGTTCATGCTGGCCTCACAAAATTCGACAGTACTCATGAATCAAAGTTTAAAAAAAAATCCTCTGCTCAGAAATGAAGATTTTTTAATGGAGACAAAATAATCAAGAAGCAATATGCAAATTTTTAATTTGCATGGTTTTTAGTTTAGATTTGCTGTAAAAAAAAAAAGACAATCGATAATACAGTTTAAGATTAACAATTTTGTGTACAAAGACTAATCTAATTTTCAAAAATGCTTTTGCAATTTAAAAAAAAACTAATGTTGAGTATTTTTGATCGTTAAGAAATTCTAAAAAGGCTAAAAATAGAGAGGATATGACTATCATGTTGATTCGGTCTGGAGTGCCTCGTATCATCGTGAAACGTTAATTCAACACTCGTCGAAGCCTTCGTCTTACTACGACGACATTTATACGTATACGTATATAGATGTAACATGAAATTTATGTATAACCCAGGTAATCGAACGTCCTAGTCGACTGTCACGCTGACTAAATTCTCTCAATCCCCTCCTCGTGGACGAACAAAAAGTACCGATTGAAACTTTCATATTGCTTTCTTATAATTTTCTCCCCCCCCCCCCCATAATTCTCTCATGGGGAGGGGACTATACTCCCGGAAAAAGTAGCTCTCTGAATTTAAGCTTCCTGAAAAAGGAGATGTTTCTGAAGGGGATCGAATAATGTCGAAGCAATATACAATTTTCAACTTTTTTTTCATACGGATAAATTATTAACAATCTTTGAGAGGGGAGTTCTGTGATCTTGACTAGAAAAGACTAACGAGTGTTTTGATGAGACAAAAATGTATATTTGTCGGATGGACGATGCCTTTCGTACAATTTTAGCATGAATCTATGGATCTGAGTTTCAGAATTGGTGGAACTTAGAATTTTACATAAACCATATGGGTAAAGCTCCAGCAACAAAAAAACTACAAGTTTTCGACACAAAGCTTTTCATATACATGAAATAACTTTGAAGGATTTAGATTTGTAATTTTCTATCCAACGATGCTTTCAATCCGAATGTTTGATCGATTCTTAAATTATATCGACTTGATGTAAATTCTTACCGCTATAGTCTTTCGCTTCTCGCGTTTCTTGAGAAGAAGATTTCGGACGAGCATAGCTCGTAATTGGCTAAGGTAAACTCCGCAGGATCCCATTTTCGATCCTCTCCTCGATCTCTCCTCAGTTTCTGCAACACATTAACAATCGTCGTTATCATGAGCATCTGTAATAAAGTTCAGGTATCTTATAATGAGTACAACGAGAAGTGGAAATTGATTTTTACTGAATTAAAAAAAAAACGAAAGGAAAAACTGTTTCTTTAGGAATTGTCATTGCGCAATTAACCTATATGCTAATAAATTGCCATGCAGTTGTTTCGTAAGTTAATAATGTTTACGACACTAAAAGATCGAGCCTCACTTATTTGCGACAGTCAAAATTTAACTTGAATACAATCCACCTCGATTCTATTTGAATTCAAACTAATAAATTTTTCTCAATTCTCATTAATACGAAAATCGAATTGCTATAAAAAAAAAGCCTCGTAAATAATGAGCGATGTATCATGAATCCAATAGTGATTATTCTGGCATTGACAAGTCCCGAGGGAAGACGAACATCGCGAAAATTTAACGACCTTAATTCACATATAAATAGAGATTATAATAACGCAATCGTGAAAATCTAATTGTTCATATTTCGATCATTAGCGTTCAAGTGGTATGCAGAAAAGAACCTTCGTCACCTAGTCGCTCGAATATTTATAAGCTTTTGTGCACCTTTGCCTCGATCTTGTCGTCCCATTCGCGCTAATTTTATATCGTATGAGTATAGCTAATAAAAGAGAGCTACCGACCAATAATAATGATAATATATATTCTCAAGAATATGTGCGCGATAATGATGTTCGCATGTCAGTGGATAAATGGCAAATGTGTAAATCCGGACACGTGCTGTGACATTAGCCTCGTCATTTATACTGTCGCGTAGAGCTTTTGCCAATGCACACACACACACATATATATATATAAGTTATCTGTATACCAGGTATATTTACTTTGAGATCAAATACGCATTAAAAGCAACGAGAGATCAAGCCCCCCCCCCCCCCCCCTGAGAGACCGTTTCGCGATTCGCGTGTATTACCCCAGCTCAGTTTATGTATATACCCGCGTGGAGTCGAGGTCGCGACCTGAAAAGTACGCAAATCATTGCTGAGACGCCCACTGTATATATGATATACATATATATATGAATGAATTTATATTCATCAGGAAGTCGATTCGTGAGTATCTTTGTAATGTCTGTGTACAGGTAACTTTCGTATACGAGGCCGAGAAGGCAATTCGATCGCGACCACGTGACACCCTATCCGCACCATATAATTTCCCACTGGACTTTCAATCTGTTTTCCTCTGGGCAAGAGACTTAATTATTCGTGTTACGAAATTCACGAACATTGTTATATGACATCTACATAATAGTTGGCTAACTTTTTCACATTAAAATTCGGTCGATATATAATGATCGATAAGATAATGCGCGACGTATCTGTGTTATAAACTTAGGGATTTAGGGTTATTTCAAGAGACAAGGGATACCACGAAATACGAAATTGTGGCATAATTCGACGGAAGCGTAATTGGATGATTGAAAAAAAAGATTAAAAAGCGATTAAATAGTACGCGCTGGGTAACGCAAAGTGTCCTACAAGTCATCAGATTCAGATGGGAATCTATGTGGGAATTTAGATAAGAATTTTCGTGGTTATATACGTTCAAAACACACCGGAAAGATTCCCGGATGGAATCCGAGTTGCATTCCCAAGAGGATTCCTCGCGATCCTCCAGTTGCACGCTAGCATACGATTTTGTTGCGTTATCGCACCTTTTGCGGATATTTATATGCAGAATTTCTCAAGCCAAAGTTTTCATTACGTTTAGCTCTCCGAATATCTCGGGGCCTTTCAGCTTTTGGTCAATGATAATTTCGTTAATATATCATACCGGAAAACACGAGTCAGAAAGTTAAAGCTCGTCGTGAGATTCTCGATTTTCTTTACGGACGGCAAAATACTCAATCCCGTTATGTGACATTATATAAGAGTCAATCGCTATGCTCACCCCAGTACAATGAACTAGAGAATATTGTGCAAATTCTTCGATATATCATCATCAGGAGGTTTCTGCGGAACAAATATGCTTGATTGGCAAATAGTTTTTGTTTTTCCATCGTGAGAAATAACTGTAAAATGGCTGAACGAAAAATCAAAGCGTTTGTATAGGGTAGAAGATACAGCTCTCCGCCCGCGCGAGTATACGGTATTCATATTCGATGGCGATCGCGCGAATAAACGCGCATCGATCGATAATCACTGTCGTCTGTGGTCGACTTGACCCTCTCGTAGCATGTGTATACTTTCGAGTCAGGGACACGTGAACGACGCGCGATCGGAATTCTCACTCTCGCAATCAATAACGCGCCGTTTATAAGCTCCAAAGCTTGTCGTACGAGCCGTCAACAACGAGGGAAAGTGCTAATGATAAAATAAATAAATAAATATAAAAATAAAACCAAACGAAAACGGCATCAGAGAAACTCCAAGGAGAATCGAATGGAAAAAAGCCCGGGGCAGTAACCAACGGTGAAAAAGAAAATCATGTCTAGATCTCAATTTGCAGTGTGAAATCTGAAATTATGAGAATCCATGGACATGGTATATTTGGTTAGCCATTTTATTGAGCTCTTAACCAGAGAGAAAAAAAAAAACTATAAAAGGCTCAACAAAAAAGTAAAGTTATGAAATTCACCCCTTATTGAAGTCTGTACGAGAGGCTTACGGATAAAAATGACTGATCATGCCTTCCTTTACTTGCACGGTGTAGACAGATGAAACGAGTAATTAAAAGATTCGAGTCAACGGACATTGCGATGGTTGAACTTAAACTTCTCTTTACTCTTTCTCTCCTTCTCTCTCTCTCTCTCTCTCTCTCTCTCTCTCTGCGCGGCTGCTGAACGGCAAGCTGATGAGAGAGATTCGAGTGCTGAGAAAAAAGCACCTCCGCAATTAGTGGAGCCTCGCGGATGAATCGGAGTCGCAATCATTTTCCTCAATTATTCGTAATTAACTTAAAAAAAAAACGTCCAGCGACTCGTTCACGATTGCGCTATGGCTGGTGCAATCGTTGCTTTTATATTGGCCGAACTCGCCGGACTGTAGTATTTCTCTATATCCTGCTGATATAGCTAAAACCTCACACATTTCCAGATCTCAAAACAAAATTCCTCAATCTATCTATGACCTGAGTCGCCTTTGTCTTATCAAATTTTTACTCTCTCTGGTTAGATTATTTTTCATTGTTTTTTTCTTTTTGCAATCGGATGTTTTTTTTGGCAACAATAAACCCGTATCAAGTATCGTTGTAACGCTGTTAGCAAAAAAGCCGAGTTCGCGAATCGGGAGGAACGAAAAGGAGATCGAAGGGTGTTTGCAGGCTCGAATTGCAAGGAAAAACTTGCATCGTTCGGAGGGCGAGAAGATAAGGGCATCGAACTCGAACTTGTGCGAGGGTCGGTAGTCGGGACGTCGGGACGCGCCTAACCGGGCGACATACGTCGCGACGCTCGCCTGACAGCGTCCTCTCTCCTCTACTCGATAGATATATAAGTATGAACACCTGTCTGCCACTGTACACACTTTCACATACGTTTATTATAGCGTATATATATATATATATATATATTCGTACTTTTCGCAATTCTCGTTTGAATACCACGAGCAAAGCGAAAGTTTCGATTATGCATAATGAATGGACAAAGGGAATGAAACACACGTTGAGGGATGGAGAAATGTATTTTCAAGGTATACGCAGGACGTTGGTTATCCGCACCCTTCGCTCACGATATGACAGTCTGAATAGTCACCTGGCGGAAACTCGAATGACTCACCCCCCCCCCCCATGTGGAGCAACGAATCAAAACTCCCTCGCCACGTTGATTGTCAGGCTATATTGTGTCCATATTTTTGCTTGAGACGTTGTAAAACATTGACGTATAACTTTTGGCCCCTGGCTTTGCTTATAATAAATCAAATTTCCAATTTATTGAGTGCTTGTAATAAAATTTGGTCCATTTGCATGTCAATTGGGGCCCCTTTCGTTGCGTTATCGATGCAAAAAGCACGAATGTCATTATTTCTCTTTATTATTCTTAAAGCTTTCGTTGTTCATTTTATTTTGTTTGTGTCAACGTCATCACCAAAGCGATCACGAGAGGCTCATCGTATTACGCCTCAACGCTGTTCAAACCGACCGAAATCGATAAAACGACCGTGTAATTTGGACAAAAACTACAAAAATATATCATTTTATTTGTTCGTATTCGTCAGACTCGATCGCGTTCTGTTAAACTTTCTTTTGGCAGGAATACCTTCGATACTATAATGATGAACAAGGGGAGAACTTTCTTGAAAGTGCGTATACGGAATTAATTATGGATAAATCGAATAACGAGTTATATCGCCGTCTAATATACCGTGAAAAGCATTTGGAAACGATCCTCAAATTACCATGAGCGAATGACAATTGACTGTCAGGGTGGAAAATGCCTATCTGATGGAAAAGACAATACAATGGAAAAAAAAAACAACAGTCATCACGTTTGATGGGACAAAATATATTTAGAGCAACCAAACATTTTTGGTTTATAAAAATTTGACATTTCTCCGGACTCATGTCGCGTCGCATATTTATTTGATTACAATGATAATTTTCTATCTGCTGTGAATTATGAATGGAAATTTCTTTTGAACTCATCATTGAACTGTAAATAATTGATTCCAAACTAAATTCTCACCGTGCGATTGTTGGAATATCAATTTTTCATTGTTTTCGATCCAATGTCCATTCTGGCATTACTTGTGACGGACTAGATTTGCAAATTCATTGGGCTTTGTCTAAATACGTCCTGTACGTTGACATAACGGTGAATCATGTTGCATTCTCGACACCGCTTTATTACGTATGTAAGTATCGAAAATTTATAGTGGTGTGGTGATATAGATCTGGATTAGTCATCATCAATATTTGATAACACTCGTAGCGGAAACCTGTGCCTTATCCGCGGCTGCGCCAATCTTGGCTGTAACTAATTATTTATTGGAAGTTTTTGTCTGAAATATTCGGTGATTCTAATTTTTTTACGCGACTATCTATTCTTCGAGCTTTATTTTTGCATCGCCTGTGCGAAATATTACGACTCTTCGGGGCCAGTATTTCGAATGAGCCAGTAATGTGTGTTGATCTCAAAGCTTGTAGCCTTATAAAAATGACCTTAACGATAAAAAAAAATGACCAAACTACAACTTTCAGCAATAGGTGCCCAATAGGTACGAGGACTGCTATCTTAACTTGCCCAGCAGCCTCGTCGTACCTCAGTATCGTAATAAAATTTACTTTGCACGGCCACTTTACACTTTACCTAATGCTATGTATTTTCTTTACCATACTGCTATAATAAGACAAAGCTAACGGAGCGAAGCATCATCATCGACGGAATTGGCTATGATAATGACAATATCATAGTAAATTCTGTTTTCTAGCATCGACTAAGCTTGCTTAATTAAAAGCTAGAGATGGTTTGCTTTATACGAGGAATTTTTTAATAAAAATGAGAAATAGGGAGTATCATAAAAATGTAATAAACGCGTACATGGTACTCGAAATTTTGTTGAGATTTAACGTTGCAAGGGTGCAGGCCAAGCAGTGTTTCTCAATCAGCTCTGCTCTCATATCATGCCAGCCTCTGCTCCGAGGGTATACTCTCTCCCTCTCTCTCTCTTTCTCTCTCTCTCTCTCTCTCTCTTTCTTTCTCTCTTGCTATATCTATTTCTCGTGCTTTCTCCCTCTGATCCACGGTTTGCCAGGCCAGCGTCGCAAGTACCACCTTTCTCGCGAGTATCGACCGTGAAGGAGGGACGTGCACGAACTCCCCTCGTCCCTGCCCAACGTCGACCATGCTCGCATACACACTAACGCGCGCGCACACACACACACACATACACACACACACACACACACACACACATACACACACACACACACACACACAGCCATTCATATCGATGCCTTAACACCATGAGGGTGGGAAATCTATGCTCAGTGAGACTTGATACGCCCTTTTGTATTTTTCGGCATCGCTATGCACATATATGAACGGAACGACCCACAGTAAGGACTCCAACCCCCTGGCCATTTCGTAGTTTTCGCACTCACACCAACGATACCGGTTTAAACCTGTATATTTCGTGATTCTATCTTGCTCTCGCTCTTTCCTTCCGCTGTGCCCATTCTTCTTCGTGCTACAAACACCCACTAACACACCTATAACCATGAAGCCACCTTTACACGCTCCATAACCTCTCTTCTGACCATTCTCGATACTCCGTCATCTTCCTGACCCACGTGCAAGTATTTCGTGAGCTTTTTTTCCCCCAATTATTCGACAAGCGCAGAAATTCTTTAAGCTCTTCTCACGTGCCCTTAGATCGCCACTAGGCAGTCTATAGGGTCCCCACGATGTAGCCCAAACCCAGTGTCCAGTCATATTCAGGTTCAGATGACTTCTAGGTGAAATTGGATGATTCGAAAAATTGGATGATCCTGTCTGCAATGCCAAACCGAGTCTATAGTACTCATCCAGTTTCACACCATCAAATCGGTAAATATTTGTATTGTCAGTTCCGACTTATACTTTGATCAAATAAAAAGCAATATATCGCAAATGACGAAGGAAAATAAATGATCCTTGAATCGATAATACTGGAGGCATTCCGAGTGTTCTGTGTATGTGGTGTCAGTTTTGTGAAAAAGATATATTTTCTTCCAGTAAAATACACGCCCACGCGTTGCCTAAGCGAATTCTCCCCTGGAGCTTCTCTCGTGTATCTGTCAGTTTTTGCTTCGATAAGAGATGAGATTGAGTGCTTGTGCGGATTCGGGAGAAATATTTATATGAAAAAGATACCCAAGTCAATACGCGAATTGGTCGCTTGAGGATTGGTTATTCTGTGATTGCGTGTGTATATATTATGTGAGCAACGAAGAAATGGCAAAGAAATCGTAACATTGGATCAAAATTCGGTAGGAATCAAACTTAATGGAAAGTGGCCAAGTATTGAGCTGTTTCGGGAGTTACTTAATCAGCAAACAATTCGAGCTAAATCGCGGCGTTCCTGAATTAAATTCCATCCTGATATATAGAGCCTTGAAATAAAGGGCCGGAAGTAATATGGTGCGGAGTTACTAGCAAATCGGCAGAGCAGTGAGTGTCACTGTTTCCACAACTGGTTAATGAGGAACCGCGGATTAATATCAAACATAGTCCATTCTTCCTGCTTAACAACAGAAAGCAACCACGAGCAATTCATTACTAATCACATAATATATTAAATGTAAATTAGTTTGAAGCAAAAAGGGCAACCATTAGATCGCCAAAAACTTTTAAAATACTCACTGTAATAAATAATTATGACTAATGGTAGTGCATTAATAAAAATTATCACACTTTTGCAGTAATTATAAATAATTATTTCTTTCATATGGAGTATTAATATTTTCAGGAGTTATGATGCATGTATATAGGAGCATTCCAAATAGTTTTTCCATCAACTGCTCTAAAGCCCATCTTGGTTAGAAAGATACCAATAAACTAGCGACGAACCTAACATCATCGGCTCTACAATTTATCGATGAAGACCCCGAGCCGAAAAATACGATAGGTCTGGCTTTATTCTCTTATAAGATAGACCATAAGATCCGAGATAGGATAAATTCTTCATTGTGTCTTGTATCAGTCGATCTTCATAAAGGCTGCAAGCGTACTTCCAGTTTCGAGCAATATCGAAGAAAGGTTAATTTTTTGGATTCGAGAGATCTATTTTAATTTCAGTAAACTTTCACATTTGCAACCTATTCGCTAGGATTCCGCTCGGACGATCCAGTGATCCAGTGATAAACGAAATACGGATTTATACCGACACTTGAAGCGCACATTGAAAACCAAGCTGTCTGGCGAAACGCTGCTTTCACTACTTGGTGTGCAGTCGCAACGAATCGAAGCGGAGAGTACCACTACTCGCGTTCCTCTCGGATATCAGAGACGTTATACAAACGCTTCTCTCGTCACGTGCCCGGGTCGTATAACGACCGATAAAAAATAAATAAAAATAAAACAGTAGAGAAACCGATTCCTTTTGTCGCTATGAGGAATCAGCCCTCGCAGATCATTTTGAGTGTACATCCGGCTCTGCTAACGGCCCTACATAAAGGTTTTAAAACCAAAATTTGTGCCGAATTTGACTTTTGCGTCATTTCGTCCTAGCGGAGCTGGACGATTTCGCTCCAAATCTTTTTCTCAGGCTAGCGCATCAGTTCCTCAATGTTTCATATAATGCATTTCAATTATTTCTACGACCGAGCCATTGACGCATCGATAATCGTGATATTCACTCACGCATCTCGTCGGATTCGGCTCGAACCCCCCTGGACATTTTTTCCTTAGGACAGACGACTGAGGGAAAAAATAAGAGAGAAGAGAAAAAAAACGATCCGTCGTCCATCATTTATAGTGGCTCTAGAAAAAGCGTCCGTATAGGAAAATCGAAGGTGGCAATAATACTTTTACACTGTGCAGTGAGAGCTCTCGTTCTCTCGCTCTTGCTCGGCTACCGAAATCGATTTCGACAGCGCTTGCAGGCCACCACCACCGTCACATCGCTTCCGCTGCCAACGGGTGCATCAAAATTCCGTTGGTCCTTTTCTTTCTTTCCCTCTCATTTTCTCTTCGTAAATTCTCTCTTGATCTATTTTTAACTTTGGCCATTAGCTGCCATGGTAAGTTCATACATTATCCATCAATCAATCAAACAATATTTCTCTCCCTCTCTCTCTCTCTCTCTCTCACCCGCTCTTTTTCTCGTTCGGTGCTTTATCCGCGAGCATATATTCAAGCTCTGGTCACCGGTTATTTCAACTTTGGACGATATCACCCAGCATACATACATACATACATACATACATACATACAGAATTCACTCTGCGTGATGCAGGTGGAGCTAGAAACTGACAGGTGATACTGCAGATGCGGAATTTTACGTTTTATTCGTCACGAACGAATCTTGGAGTTAAACGAGAACACGAAAGAACGATTCTTTGAAAAAAAAAATTCCTTCTCACTCTATCGTCGTTATTTCATCGTTGCAACCGTCACGGTTATACTTGCGCAATATAAAAAATTACGAAGTTATATATTTCACGCATCGAGCACATTAAGTTTTCTACTATACATGGTCGTTCACCCCCGAGCCGGGGCAAACATTGATTCCCGTAAACAATGACGAAAAAAAAAAAACAACGAGATAACAATCGGCGGTGGAATGAAATTCGTGAAAATTAGCAAGGTGATATGGAAACGAGCGCAAGGGAGGAGCTGTGTGTTACAGGAGAAAAGAACAAAAATTCACCTTTTACGTTCACGTGGAATCCGATGTAGCCCGAGTGTACGGCACTGGCGGAACGATCGCAGGAAGGACCGCCATGTCCACCGCACTCTCACCGTCAACCCACGCGAGGGACGTACCCGGGCTCACTTCCGGCGCGCCTCCGCACACCCCCGAAACCTCGAAATCGGCGTTCGTTCGATTATAATAAAAGCACCAAAATCGTCTTTGACAAGCGATGTCGATAAATATTTATATTTATTTATGAGTGACAATCCCGAACGTTTTTTCGACTCGGAACGATCGGGAGTTGAAGTCGAAAATTACGAAAAGTTTCTTCGTCGTTTTGACAGTAACATTTGTACGTTTTTTTTTTCTTCTTCAATTTGAAGATAACGAGAGAAATTAACAATTCAAGATGTCTCTTTTTTATTATTTTCTTTTAGAAGTCACGTATCACACAGGCACTAACGACGTAACAACTTCGAAGGACCACTCTCTTGTCCTTCATCAAGTATTAAAAATCGTCAACCCTCGAAAATTATCGATAGTCGTTCTCTCTCTCTCTCTCTCTCTCTCTCTCTCTCTCTTTCTCTCGTCATTCACTGACATTTGCGATGGATTCCGATCGATTTTTCACGTACATTGTTCAACGAATTACAACCAAGGAAAGAAAAATAACATTCTTCAAGTCATCATTGTTCCGAATCACTATGGAAGGGGGAGGGGGAGGAGGCGCTCGAGGAAGCGCGCGCACCGCACATTACAAACAACGAATAAGAATGATTACAAAACTCGACGCCGATAAGTGATGAAAGGTTGCGCACCGAACATCCGGTCGTACCGATCGCGATGACAAAGAATTCCGTTTTGGAATATCTTCAATACAAATTTACGGTTATCATGAGCGAGAATCGGCGGATCAACGAGATGTCGTAATATGAAATAACGTGTCTCGAGGACGCAGAACGACAGTGCGAGATACGAAGATACGATGAAAATTTCAAATTTAAATCTATAATATACGAATGAGAACGACGTAATTTTGTTCACCCAGAGATTTAGTTATACCGAGGGGTGGTTTTTTCGTCGTGTGACGCCGCACGATTAACTTAATGTCTCGTTCCGCTTACGTCGACCAGCGACGACAGACTGCGAGAGCTGCTAGCTGCTCCGTTTCGTTGCCTCTTGGTGGTGAATTCGTTGTTTTTTTTTTGTTTCCCCTCGTCGTGACGCGACTGCGTCCGGACGACTGTGCCACCGACGCCGACTCCGAAGCAAGAAACGCGCGCCTCCAATACACCGAGCAACGGGGCAACACCAGCATCATCATGGACTCGTGTAAGTTCGCTCGTATGTCCTATTATTATATATATCTGTATAGCTCTCGATTCGCGACCACGCACCCAACATTTATATATAGAATCTACCCATCGGGTATATAGGATAACCGCACGTTCAACTATACTTTCTTTTCCATACTACGTATTCTCCTCTCACTCGTACTCGAACCTTTGCCCATCTGTCGTGTCTACCCACGTAGTAACATAATGTATACACAGATATATATATACATAAGAGTATATAGATAAGGCATACCGCACTCCTGGCCGATTGCAAACTCGCCTACCACCTGCCTGTCAAGCTCTTGCACCCCCGTTCACCTCTCGCGTTTCTTCCCTCACGGGCTGTGTGTCTATGTCCCGATCAACCGAGTTCACCCTCTCGCGGCGTATAAGCTCTGGCTGTGCAGAAAAGGTTTTTTTTTTTAATTTATTTTATCAGGTACAGCGTAGACAAGCTGAGTGTGGAATGAATAGAAAAAAAAATTTACAAATTTCACTGCTATTCGACGTAAATCTTATACATATTATTTTTTGTTAGTCGAGCGTTTTGGATTACACGAAATTTGGAACGTATTTGTTTTTTTCCCCCAATCTGCTGTTTTTCGATGTTTGGAAAACGCCGGATGTTATAATAAAGAAAAATTCTTGGGGGAATAAGAAATTAGAGATAGTGGTTGACGTCGGTCCAGCGAATTTCCCAAATTTTCCACCCTTTCCAACATTTTTTAATGATTTTTTTAATAGCCCTCATGGCCACAATAATGGTACTATAAGGCTACATCTATAACATTCTCAAAGTCTACTAACGGCGTTTTCAATATCCCCCTTAAAGATCGCAATTGATCTGATGAGAGCAGGGAAGGTATATGAATGGTTGAAATTTTGATATTTTAAGGTTTTTCGAAAATTCGATAAAGTTAGTGCAGCAACGAAAATGCAATTCGAGTCTCTATCGATTCGTAAATTTTTCTGCTCATCATGGATTACACACTACCGTTGTGGAAAGTGAAATGTGGATTTTCCGTTTATTAAATAAAAGAGATTCCATTTATTAAATAAAATGCATATGCAATTATTTAAGAACAGAGGCGTGGGCTCGTTTATATACGAATCTTTTGGGGCGAGAATATAGTTTTCTTCATAATCTCAAGAATAGAGGTAAAAAAAATTTTAGAAAAATACAGCAAGAAAGAGAGACTGCGACAAACGATCTTGGTACAATTCTTTTTTTTAAAGGCGCAGAGAGAGAGAGAGAGAGAGAGAGAGAGAGAGAGAGAGGATTTGGAGCGGAAGATGAAGGAAGTGGTGCACATAATCCCAAGACGGAATTTTACCGTGGAAAAATTCTATTTTCGCTTTCTCAGTTCCAACCTTCTTACCCTCCCAATCGTTAAACTCTGTTCTTCTTCTTATTTTATCTGCCATGAAAATAATTAATTGCCTTATTAACTGAGGATATTAATTCCCCGAACGAGGATTTATTTGGGTACATAGATGACGCGTGATGAGGGTTGAAGTGTCCTCACTGCCAGAAATTTGCACTTCGTCATTGTTATATCATTATATGACAATGAATAAAAAAATGGTCCATTAACCATTTTTTTCGATCATTCCCAGCAAACACAGTTTCAGTACAGTTACGAAAATGTTCTGTAACAGATGTTATATTGGATGTAACATTTATATCACAGGCGCCGTAAATGAAGCAGTGCTTGTTTTCAAATTTGTCATCCTCTTGGAAAGTCTTCGTTACGAAACAGTTATAAGTAATAATTATGGAAAATATTGAGCACATAGATGTAACTGTTACAGAACGCAACATGTAACATACTCAGCACAAAAATGTAACTAATCTGAAACTTAATACATAGCATTCTCAGCACATCGATGTAACTAATCTGAAACTTAATACATAGCATTCTCAGCACATCGATGTAACTATTCAGAAACAGAACAAGTAACTTTAATGCGTCATATTCGTAGCAATGATGTTCAATGTTACGCCATTATTACACGTAATTTACTTACACAAAGACGTCATAAAGAGGATTTGTTTTATAAATGAATTATAATATAAATATCTCGTGCTCGTGTGACGTGTTTTTTACGTATTACTGTTATATACTTGTGATGTCGATAATTTTCTATATTTTTTCCACATAAATTTTTAGGTTATGTGCTTAAATCATACACGCGTACGTGCGAGTGAAAATATCATTATTGATACACAAATATATATATATTTAATATATTTAGTAAGTGTAGTATATTTCGTGTACAGTGAACATTTTCGGAGGTAAGTTTCAACAAAACACTAGTTAAAATGATATAAATATATACGAGTATGTGCCAGGAAAAATACGCATGTATATATCCCAGAATATTTTTCTAACCTCTTTGGTTACTTGGCAAAAAAATTATTTTCAGCTGAACGGACGATGCTCTAGCCAGGGTCCTCTTCAGAAATTTTATTGTAATTATTCGTTTTTTTACTTTCGTTTGATATTTTTGTGATGTTATCACCAGTTTGCGATTTTTCTATGTCGGCGTGTTCAATTTCACCTTTTTTTATTTTTTTTTTAGGTTAGTCATACGGCGTCAAAGAAAACTTTTTTTGGTGGAAATTTATGAACATTTTGTGAATATCGATGGCTGTGTATGTTGTTTATCTTTTGTTGTTTTTTATATTTGTTAATTGTTGATTTTTTTGTTGAGATAGTGGTGGATTTTTAGATAATGACAAACTTAAAATTTTTCCTCAGCCACGATGCGATAGAAGTTTTCTTTTTATAAAAAGAAAACTTCTATCGCATTGTTCTTTTCATAAAAAGAAAACTTCTATCGCATTGTTCTTTTCATAAAAAGAAAACTTCTATCGCATCGTGGCTGAGGAAAAATTTTAAGTTTGTCATTATCTAAAAATCCACCACTATCTCAACAAAAAAATCAACAATTAACAAATATAAAAAACAACAAAAGATAAACAACATACACAGCCATCGATATTCACAAAATGTTCATAAATTTCCACCAAAAAAAGTTTTCTTTGACGCCGTATGACTAACCTAAAAAAAAAATAAAAAAAAGGTGAAATTGAACACGCCGACATAGAAAAATCGCAAACTGGTGATAACATCACAAAACTATCAAACGAAAGTAAAAAAACGAATAATTACAATAAAATTTCTGAAGAGGACCCTGGCTAGAGCATCGTCCGTTTAGCTGAAAATAATTTTTTTGCCAAGTAACCAAAGAGGTTAGAAAAATATTCTGGGATATATACATGCGTATTTTTCCTGGCACATACTCGTATATATTTATATCATTTTAACTAGTGTTTTGTTGAAACTTACCTCCGAAAATGTTCACTGTACACGAAATATACTACACTTACTAAATATATTAAATATATATATATTTGTGTATCAATAATGATATTTTCACTCGCACGTACGCGTGTATGATTTAAGCACATAACCTAAAAATTTATGTGGAAAAAATATAGAAAATTATCGACATCACAAGTATATAACAGTAATACGTAAAAAACACGTCACACGAGCACGAGATATTTATATGTACCCAAGACTTGTAAACATGTTACGAATTGGCCCGGTAACGATTACAAAACATTGGTATATTACTGTTTAGGAGGATTGAAAACATAACAAATACGTATAGCTTGTTACCTAAAAGTACCTTGTAACATTGATGTGCTAAATCATACGTAATTGTTGCGTTGTAAATCCTACTAAACAGTGATATACCAATGTTCTGTAAATGTTACAAAGCCAATCCATAACATTTGTATGTATCATGGGTGCACATAACAATTTCGTACTTGTGTGATGAAAATTTTACCTGTCGATGTTACATATTTGTTACGTCCATAATTTCTGTATTTTTTTCATCACACAAACAGAGGTAACATAGAGGGTTATTGGTTGCATCAAATTTACATATTTCATGAACGTATTTAATACATAACGCTCGGGCATATCATCTCCATCACATTTATGTGCTGAACAGCAAAGTTCCGACTCTGTGATGACTATTATATGATATATTGGTTATATTTTTTGTTACGTAAAAGTTCTGAAAATCAACCAAGTTGTGTTTGCTGGGTTGATCCCATAACGTTTTCATCCATTGTACATGGAAAAATTACCACCAGGATAACACCAGGGTAACGTGAAAACACACCACTAGGTCACGAGCATGCTAAAAATGTGTGTATGCTGATTCTCGATTTTGATAGCTCCACACAATCATACAGATTGCTATTGGATCTAGTGAATTCCAAGTCTTTTTTTCTCAGCTCTGGCATCCTTTTCCACCATATTATTCGCCCCAAATTGAGAAGTGGGTATACACACCAGAGTCTAGGAATCAAAACACTCTGCCTCTCTCTCTTTATCTCGCAGAGCTGCTCACTATACGTTCTGCCCATAAAGTTGAGCGGAATCTTTGACGAGTCCCAAGCCGGGTATCCAAAGAGCAGGATTGCGAGTTCTCGACTGAGATCACAGCATCAGGTCGACCACTTTGCGATAAAGACCGGGACACCGGTACCGATCTGCCACGGATATACCCTGCTCTCCATTCGCCTCTCCCCTCGGCGTTCCACTTTGAATTTTCTGCTGCGAAGAGCTGATAAGAACTTGCCGCTTTTGCACCGGGTGACATATATAATGAACGCAGTTTAAAACCACCCACCGGAGAATAGGAGAGAATCCGACGCTGTACTGAGTGAGACTCTCTCATGTGATATTAACGACATAACGAAAGCCTATAAGACGCGTGCGGGTATAAAGGTGAAGATTTTGCTTTTTTTTTTTAATTTTTATTTTCACAACATTAGACACCCACATCTGAATAACCGCTATCCTCGAGACCGTGGCATATTAGTTTGATATGTTCTGACGAACGGAGTTATACGTGTGTCGCCTTAGGTGTATAATTTCAATCACATGCTTCTATGACGCCTTCAGCTATACGCGCTATCAAGAGATATACACAAATCTGTTTACGCTTATGCGAATGCGGATTTATAAGACACGCATATAAGCGCCTGTGTTACAAATTACCGATTCTTGTGCTCGACCTCCGGAACACAACCGCACTTTACATTATGTAATTACAGTGGCTATATTCATAAAAAAAAATACTACACGGAGAGAAAAGTCCTAGAAAAATTACCGTGCTTGCCACTGTAAAGTGGGGGCAAACGACATGTTTGGGACATTTTTTTCATTTTTCGTCGAAAATGTCCCAAACATGTTGTTTTCCCCCACTTTACAGTGGCAAGCACGGTAATTTTTCTAGGACTTTTCTCTCCGTGTACGCACTTTGATATAATATGGGTCTACTATCATGATGTTCGATATAGAATGTATAGGAATAACAGTAGGTCGGTTTCGATAGCTCTGGCTGGGATCGAAGATGGGTCGAAAGTCTTCCAACGTTTCGTCATGGATCAAAAAACTCGTTCGGTGACGAGATCCTATTCACAAATAAATTATATTCCCACGGCTCGTGCGAATATACGTGATTTTCTCAAGCGCGAAAAAGCCTGAGACACTGAATAGGACAGTGGGTCCTATTACCTGCGGGCGGATGCACCTCTGTGGACTTTCTTCTTCACACAGCACGAAGATGCCATTTCGTGGCATAGAGCCAAGAGAAATATATAAATTGTGTGTATGTGTGTGTGTGCAAAGTGCTTTTCTCGACGAACTCGTGTCAACTCGAATTAAACGAGACTCCTATACAAGCTGGAGAGAAATTCACAAGTCAAAGGCCTTTAGCCAGGTGATGGACATCATCGATGAACTTAAACATTGAGACAATCAGTCTCTCACTCGATCTTTTCCGAAACGAACGATTATAACCCCTTTCTCTTTATCATATATTTCATGATAAAAAAATAGAGATTGCATGCAGTGAGTAAAAAGTAATATTTTTAATTGAACGACCAATTGGAAGATCGCCAATCTCAAGTATAATATATAGTGACTCGTTATGTCTCTGAAACATTGTGATGAAAGTATCGAAAAGTCTAAAGCAGACTTCGGTAAATTATTATTTTTCATTTAATCTCAAATTCAGCTGAATGTCATTAATTTAACATCTTGCAAGAATTTCACATCGTGAAAAGTTGCGTCGCACATTTTTCCTCGGGGATCGAACGTTTTAGCATGCGCTTGAGATCTCTCTCACGAATATTATAACGACAGCACGAGCCTGGCATATACGATATAAGAGGACAAAACGACAGAGACCCTGAAGTCCATCGATACGCTTTTTCATGCATCATTCAGCCTCGAACTTGATCGTGTGCAAGAACCACGCACAAGCACCATACCCAACGAGACGATGAGATGCGAAGGCCATTCTCGGCTGCATACATAGGCACAATTTCTATGCATGCTCTCAACGCAGTTTGTATATGATCTCGTGCTTGATCGATATGAAACACACACGGTGGCGCGCTTAGTTAGTTAGTTAGTTTATAGTCCAGAGAACACGGGAGCTAATTTAAACGCGCGACAATCAACGCAAATTGATTAATTGAATAAACCGTCGGAGCTGGAACGTCAGATCGTTATGCGCACACTTTACATGTGCAACGAGCTATGCATGAAGATAGAAAGAAAAAAAAACAACGGCTATTGATGCATATGCACTTCTGTATTTAAATTTTATTCTTTCCTTCCGAAGGCATACTTTTTGGGTGAATCCGCGAAACTGAATTTAAGCTTCGACATGTAATGGAGATTGAACAATTGTATTATTGCTAATTTATTATTTATCATATGAGCAGTACATAAAAATGGGGCTTATTTTCTGAGCTTCTCGCTTCTCTCTTCTCTATACGAAGGTGGAGTATATGCTGAATGCGTTGCAATTCATGTCTGTTAGGCAAAGTTTGTACTACAATGTATGTATATTTATATTTACATCGGTAAAGAATTTTCTGCCAAAAGAATTTAAAAAATCGGCTACAGATAGTAGGAACGAGGAGTGATAGGGAAATACGGCAAGCTGAAAATATAGTAATACAATTTAGAAGAACGGAAAGTGCGCAAAAAAGTATGAATAATGTATAATGCATTGCCAACTGAAATAAAAGGCTGTGAAAAAGTTGAGCAGTTTAAACGCATGTTAAAAAAATATATTAGAATAACAATAAAGTAACATATATGGAGATTGTAGAAATAATAAAATATGTAATAATATGTATAAAAATAGCTGAGAAAGCTAATAAATATCAATCAATCAATCAATCAATCAATCAATCATCTCTTTTTCTCTTTTGTTTTCACTCAGTTACCGTATAAATTATTGAAGCTGCTCTACATGAGGATTATGATGATCCCGCCGGTGAGATATTCAGTCCTTTGACCGAAGCCCTTCACTCATCCCTATATCTATCGGGGTCGTGCCCGAGGTAGTACATATATCTGATACTATACACGCCGGAGCTTGCGAGAACGAAAACGCGCAAGCTCGAAGGGAATAACTCATGAAACGAAGCTACATCACGGAGTAAGACATATCTCGAGAATACATTATAGATTATATTACTACATGTATACATATACAGTACATAGGAAGCACATGTGGGTCTTCTTCTTCAATTCACTTCCTACATTCTCGTCA
This sequence comes from Rhorus exstirpatorius, assembly GCA_963564615.1. Taxonomy (NCBI): domain Eukaryota; kingdom Metazoa; phylum Arthropoda; class Insecta; order Hymenoptera; family Ichneumonidae; genus Rhorus; species Rhorus exstirpatorius. The sequence continues at coordinate 26,262,410 of OY751320.1, forward strand.
GCCTCATTACATCAAAAATATAATACATAACTCGTGGTTTTTCACTATTAAGGCGAAGTCGCACATGTACCACGCGACACGTGAGTGCGAGAGAGATATAGCTGAAAATCCTTGACTTTCTCCCAAACGACGCAACTGATCGCAATAAAAAAAAAAGCTTAGCCACTTTTTGCCAACATACTGCAGTGGCTAAGCTTATTTCATCCTGATCGCTTGTATCATCTCGGAGAAAGTAGAATTCGCATTTTCGAGATGGTTGGAGGATACATCGCCTTAAGGAGGTACGACTAGTATGAAGAATCCAACTGACGGACTTGAATTTTTTATATGTTTTTGCCGAATACTTTATGCGCCTATTGCCAAAATTTGAGCTATATTGACCGTTTAGTTTATTCGTAATAAAATTGCAAAGTCGAGCACTTTGAGTTACTAAAGCACGTCGTCTTATGGAGACGGTTAACCGGAAGTGCTGTGATCACGGTTTTGCTGCTCACGTATCCAACTACACCCGTTGAAAAACTGAAACTTGATAGATTAGATATAACAGATATTGTAAAAAATTGAAAAATTACTCTTCACCGTGTAGTTCTGGCACTACATCATAAAAAAGTTTCAATTTCCGGTTGTAAATGGTCAGAACGATCAAATAGCACCCACAGACTTAGCAACGTCGCGAGTAACAGCTGATGGGTTTCGGCGAACATAACCTAGCTTTGTTTTGATATTAGCAACGAGGATAGAGTCATCTTCGTTGGTCACGTATACCAACTTATAGCATCGCCAATGCGACGTTGCCAAGTGTTTACTTCAAATTCCATCATGTTATTTATGGAGTTTTATTATTTATCACGTATCAATTATATGTATAATTATCATTCTGCCGATCGTATTAATTCCACTGAGGTAATTCAAGTCTATTTTAATAGGTTTTCGGCTGATTTTTTAAAATGTTTTTTAGTCCGTTTTTGTGGTAGACATGTCATTATTATTATGATGGAGACTACTATCGAGTCGTTGACAATCTAATTTTTCAGTTTTTATTAGTTCATGCGCAATAAATTAATCATTTACCACAAAATTTTTCACATTATAATCGATAATATGAATAATCAACGCAAATAAACATAAATCAGAAGAACTGTGGGTAAAATAAATTTAGACTTTTTTTTTACTCCAAAGAACTAGTCGTACCTCCTTAAGCATCGTTATAGATTTTCGGTACTCTCTATATTTTCGCCAGTAACAAAAACCATACTTTTTCATGTTTACTTTCTTATGGCATCTTACTTAAATTACAATTTGATGTCCAGACGTTATTACCAGTATCTGAATACTGAATAGTTCGATCAACGTCCTTCCTCGAATGCTGTGAAAAATTGCCATTTCAGCATGAAATAAATTCTACCCAAATTTTTGATTCACTACTTATTTTCAAGCTTATATCGACTTTGCGACATTGACGAATACCCGAGGCAAGTGCAATTTCTACGATACGCGTCTGTTCACGTCTTTCAACATCACGTTGCACGGTTGAATTTCGTTTTACTCTCGCATATCCACTGTCGCCATCCCGACCGCGATGAATAAAATGAGACAGAGCATATACGACCTGTGGCAAAAGCCGTTGCAAGTCGCCGCCTCGGAACTCACTCTAAAATTAACGAGACCCAACGAAAATATCTTTGCCGAATTTCATCGCGTTTATACTTATATACTATACCAGCATGCGCCGCATCAGCTGCAGCATCACGGAAGATTTGCTAGCGTGTATATTTCATCAGTGCCGCAAAAAAATATTACTGAAGATTCTTTTTCAATCTGTCGTTTCTTTCATGGATGAAACCCTCAATCATGATAATCCTCGATTTTGTCGTATGTATTTTCTCTTTCGAATTTTTTCGGGTATAATCCATTTCGCTATTTCGTTAACACGGCAGAGAATGAATCGGAAATTTGACACGGAGAAAAGAAAATTTAAGAGCTATACAGCATGAACAGCTGTTTTACATGACGAGATTGGCTTAATGGAGTGCCAAAGATAAATGCCGAAAAGCCCAACCCATTCTTGGACGAGCAAAAGGAATTTTAATGGATTATAATTCCGAAAGGATCCGTAGATAAATTATTGATCAATTTTGTAACGAGTCGCGTGCCACGCCACTTTTGTGCTTTATGAATCTCAAATATAATCCATATGCCTCTCTCATCGAATATATATCTGCCGGTATCCGGTCAATGGACTATAATGTAAAACCGCGAAAGAAGACGTGTGTGTGAACGACGACGAGAGCTGCGGACGTAAGCGATTGGAAAAAATTAGATCTCATCGCTGTGGCATGAAATCGCATGATTTCACGCAGATTAGAATCTCTTCGAGGAGATTAGACATATATATAGGGAGAAAGAAGCGAAGGGCAAAAATGAAATAAAGTGTTGCCTTTCGCGTCGAGTCTCGAAATGATCGTGCGAACTCTTTCACCCGGAGGATAATGGATTGGCTTTGCGCCGAGAATAACGTATGGCTATATTGGTGGTAAATGTACATTAGATATATAATAATATATCGTAGTTCAGTGAGGCTTATGTCGAATAGCACGCAAGAAGATCATAGGCCCTTTGGGCGTGTCTCTCCTGGACAAACAATGCGAGAGTGTGTGAGGCGAACGAGAAGATTGTATGCTCAATGTAGAAGAAAGCTACCAGGGCCAACCCTATGGTGCTCTTTCCAGCAGACTGTAGCTTCGCTTTCCTTGAACTATACGTATGAATAGAAAAAAACGAGGTCGCAAGACGACCTATCGGTTCGACTAGAAAGGTATCATGCTGCTGGCTTCCGATGCAGTGCCTTGTACGCACTGCTACCCAGCTCAATTGCCCCGAATGTAACCATTTCAGTGATATTTTGAAGAACTTGGATATACTATGCTGGCCTTTAAATATAGTAAGATAAAATTATTACCAATAATGACATAAGGCCAGGTAGGAATAGAAAGTGGTTCGTTCTTAACGTGAAGGATAAGAATAACGTAAAAGGGGTCAGAAATTTTGACTTGTTTTTAAAACCGGGTAAAAGAATTCGTTGGTTTCAAGTTTAAAAACTGAATCAACAAGGTAATAGAACCGATTGTTTATAGATTCATTGGGCTGTATTTGAAAATTTTTCCTCTCTATCCATACACACATGCTAATTGTAAATGGTATGAGCTCAAATAGTAATTTACGATCATCTCTGCATTTGTCATCTTTCTTGAGGGCCCAAATAACCATGTCATTGACATTTTCCCGCACACCACGGATATCACTCGTAATCTTTTGGGCGTAATGTCGGAATTTTGTACGTCAATCAACAACCTAGCCCTAGCTATTGGCAAGCTTTCATTCGTCCGAAGCTGTAAGCATCAGGTGCCTGTTCATTGTTCTTTGCGTTAGAATAATATACATTCAGTCATACGTCCATTAATAGAAGGGCCCGGAGATAAAAGTAGGATGAATCAATCAGCAAAGGGACACCTTAAGAAAGGTCAACAATAATGAACGGAGGATAACTGTCTTATTATTACGTTACAAAGATGGATACTTTGGGTGAACAATGAGTCCATCATTTACCAGGCTCCTCTCTATTCCGTGGCAGAGTAAATACACCTCGGGTCAAAAGCATGAAAGAAACGTATATTGTCGCATTTCGACAATACGTCTTGAAATTCCGAAAATTGTACAATGAAATATTATTAGAAACGCGGAATTGACATAAGAATAGCGCCCCCATATTCACGAATCGAAAAAGTCGGAAAGTCGTAGAATGAGAAATTCTTCAAATGTTCTTCAAGGCAAGTTGATAATTTAGAGCCATATTATATATTATATTACATATTATATTATACACCGCATCAAATATTGAATTATATATTATTTCGCCCAACATCAATATGCCAAATCATTAGTCCAGTCATTCTAGCCATTTTTTCTGCAATCTTCTACAGAATTTATTTTGATTTTGGAAAAAGGTTCAGGGGTGTTTCCTGAGCGTAAATTCAAAATGGCGAGACGCGGGGAGGTCGAGCTTCAACTGACATCTTGTAAAACACTTTTTATCAAATTATCTCGTGAACTGTGCATCGTAAGAAAAAAATAGGCAAAATCTTTTTTGTAGATAATAAAATTTTCTACAACTTTTATTTAAAACTTTTTCCTGTTTAGAGCATGGTTTTTTTATTTATAGCGTGGCAAACTTTTCCAAACGTGGTTATTTCTAAATGTATAGTTAACGGTTGATGTAACACTAAAAAATGATGTTTTGTAAAGTTTGCAACGCTTTAAATAAAAAATCATGCACTATGCAGGAAAGAGCTTGCAATAAAAGTTATAAAAAATTTCATTATCTACAAAAAAGATCTTAACTATTTTTTTCGTGCGATGAACGGTTCACGAGATATTTGATAAAACGTGCTTTCCAAGATGGCGGCTGAAGCTTGACCCCCGCGTCACGCTAACTTGAATTTACACTCAGGGAACATCTCTCAACCTTTTCCAAAAGCAAAATTAATTCTGTAGAGGATTACATTATATTATGGACCTACTTTTTTGGCTAGAATGACTGGACTACATTGTTTGACCGAAATAAGTGACATCAAATGATGGATTAACGAAATCATTTTCGGCCAAACATTGCAACGTTAAACTTTATCCCATTACATGCATATATATATGTAACACATCAGTTTTGTATGCTGTTGAGTTGAATGACTCGCTCGTGCATAGCGAGGAAACAAGTGTGGGACGGTGCGTGGTGCAGGAACTTTATATGCGAATAATGAGAAATTGTGTAGGTACATATACCACGTTGTACGAGGAAGTACGTATCTCGTGGCTCGCGCGGGCGAGTGCATTTCTATATTTTCAATGGATTCCGTCTGGTCCATACCCCGCTGTATGGATTGCTATAAGCTCCGTGGTGAGGTTGCTTGTGCTTCATTGAAAATGCCGGACTCGAATATCATTTGGTTGCATCGGCGCTTCACTTCTCGACTTCTCGCCAAATAATCCTACGCTGACGCCATTATTTTCCGTACATATAATACCATACCGCATATACGTATCAATGAACAGACAATGACGTAAACACGCGGCTCAAAGAGAACGAGAGCAGGTCCACGAGAAACGTGGGTGAATAATTTCTATGTGATATAACCGCAAGATATAATGTAAACATGAGCAATCTACCTTTATGGAGTAGAATTTTTCGTAGTTTATTCAACGGTATACAGGACAAATCCAATTTCACGAAGCTGAAATTTCGTTGAGTAATCGGCACGTGAATGATGCTGCTCTTACGTGAGAAGTTTCAAATATTTAATACGTTTCTGAGATACGCGTTGATGGGAAAAAATATGTAAATTGAGCTCTATATATACGAGCGTTGTCCGTTCGATGTCGTATATTTCTCGTCTTCTGGACGATAAAAAATGATGAACTTTTTACGAGATATTTTATTTTTGGAATTGAAAAATGCCACCGCACGTTGTGCCCCCCCGAAAGTACAATTCTTCGTCGATTTTTTTGCAACAATATACGAAAAATTCTACGCCTTTATTCTGTATGATCGTAAGTTGTAGAGCAAATATTTTTGACAACAGAGAAGTGTGGCGCTTAGTCTTGAAAATAAAAGTTATTGTAATTAGGAAATAACTATTGAGACTATTGTAGGATGGATCCCAATACCTTGACTTTCAAGTTCAAATTGGCATGAATAAATGACTCGTGTAATAAGTTGATACTAGGTAGTATGAGTATAACACCTGAATATTTTGCTGGAAATATATACTAAGCTCATTTGTAATCCGTGAGAATTTTAATTTGACCCGATTTCATGACCTAAGTTATTTTTATCACAACATTTTATATATATATTACATTACGTGACATACTGACAACTTAAAATATGATATCGCCAATAAATACCAATATACATTAATCGAAATGCAATTATTTAGCGAGTAAATATGATGACTATAGGGAGACTTCATAATTAAACTGGAACCGCCAGGATTGAGCAATGCGGTTAGCTTCTCAGTATCGAGAATGCCATGCGCCTATCCTCTGCTGTATGGATCGTGGATTCGGCTTATCAAACATAGGGATGAATTCCCGGTATGATACGACGTATACTCGTCAGTCTACTCTGTCATCCGAGCTTCAAATGCCACGATAACGTCCCACAGTATGTCATAATAGAGCTCGGAGATTCTCATACCGCGTTGTTCTTTTTTTTTTACTATTAATTATCAAAACAGACGCTATGGTGAATCGATTTTCCGCGGTAGGTCTACTTCGACATGGTCAATATTGTTACCTTTTAATTTAGATCTAATATTTATCCAAACAATAATTACGCAGATCCAAATTAAATCTATACGTTAGATCTAATCAATTTTTCTCCGCGGCTCTGTTGATCTTTTCTTTTGCCTCGAAACATTCGGAAACAAATTGTCTAGATCTATACGTAAATTAAATTTAGAGCTACGTATAGTTTTTTTTTTTAATATCAAATTTGATCTACGTAGATCTGAATTTTTTTAAAACCTAAATCCACCTAGAACTCCGTATATAATGGTAGACTTATGTACATTCGAGTCGATCTAATATCATGTTTGAACATTTGTTTATTCGATCTCCGTTTATCTATACTTAAATCTCAGCAGATTCACTTCGATCTGAATGGATCCGAAGGATATCTAGATAGAGCTAATTTAGATCTAGGTGGATCTACTTATCTAGATCTAGGTAAATCTATGATTGTCTAAAATTTAGTAATTTAATATTTTCTAAAATATTAATCCCTAAAGCGATTCTAGCAAAATTCAATACCAATAATCCTTATCCCCCGGACTATTAGTGTGAAAATTTTGGACTCGATAGCTTGCAATTTACGAAAGAGAATGCATACAAATATTTTCTTTGAAAATGTCAATATTTTCTAAAATCTTAACCCCTCAATTAATTCTAGCCAGATTCAATACCAATCGTCCTTATACTCTGGACTATTTGTGCAAAAATTTTGGGCTCGATAGCTTGCAATTTACGAAAGTTAGAGCGACTGATCTTATCACAGACATTTGTTATGAATATGTTTACTCGACGTTTTAAGACATTTTCAACGTATTAGCATGAAAATCTCGATTTTTTTTTTTCACGAAAACAATAAAGCTTCCTCCGTGAGGAAGCAATTAAATTAAGTATAGATCTAAATTTGAACCACGTAGATCTAAACTATTTTTATCCGTACAAAATATTCAAATAAAATTGAAAATTTTTACGTATAAATAAACTTGAAGAATTACAATTAATTATTATTTACTAAAAATCGAAATTGAATATTTATTCAATTTATGAATCGGAAAATTAAATTAAAAATTAATGACTCATTCGTCATTGTTAAATTATCGCATAAAAATGTCACGTGATCGAGTGAAAAATCTTGAAACTCATAAAACTTCGTATTATATGATCGTGATACTTTTTTTGCATGACCGAGGTGAGTCAAGTACGTTTTTTTTCACAATTTTCTCCAAGCCTTCGATAGCTCAGTTGGTAGAGCGGTGGACTGTAGTTGGCACTGAAACGATAGAAATCCATAGGTCGCTGGTTCAAATCCGGCTCGAAGGAGATTCATATTTTTTTTTTTTTTTTTTTACTCTCAAACCCTCATCTCATTGCTCGTTATTACATCCTCTTGGGGATAATATTTTTTTTTTATCACTTCAACAGGATTTTTGCCCTATGCACGCACACACACACACACACACACACATAGCCCCATGCGCATGCTATGTTAGTTTCCTTCGTTATGTGGCCTCGTGTCGTGATGGTTGACGTGCTTGTGGCGCCTGAATACTCTCTCGTGACTCTCCTTTTCTTGCTGTGTAGGGGGAGCTACGTTATAACGCGGGAACGCGCACGAATAGGGCTCGCAATATGTTTCACCACTATCGTCAAGTTCCGGAAGTGAGGTTTATTTATTCAGAGAACTTTTGAACGATTTGTGTACATTCGATGTTCCAAGCATCGAAATATATCGACTTTGTCAAAAATCAACATTAATATGGCTTCTCTTACTCGTATGCGTTACAGAGTCACCAATTGTCATGATATGGCAAGTTTGTAAAAAAAAAGTCTTATTAATGTATTATGATGTACTTGATAGCTGCTAAAAGTGTACTTGAATGTTTTATCACGGATTATCATTATCGATAAGCAGGAACCATATAGAATAGTGATAATGAGTAAAATTTTCGAAAATTCGACAATTTTATTGTCAATTTTGCCAAAACTTGTTACAAACATCTTGGAACCTTTTTTTTCGTAATTTCGAGAATAAGATGGGTACATTTTTTATAAAATTTTGAAAAATTCACTAAAGGTTTTAGTAAAATTCAACGAATATTATTGTTAATGATAGAAATTTTTCAATTTTATCAAATTATTTTCAACTGTACACACATAAATGCAGTAATTTGTCATAATTCATGGTCTCCGTGTGGCATGTACGAGTGTGGTAACACCTGTTCATGAAAATTGTCTGTTACACATCAAAGAAAGAGAGAGAGAGAGAGAAGGGGGGGGGGGAGCAAAAATATATATATATAGAGGGATATCACAGACAGGAAAATTACGAAAATTACCGGTTACATGGCAGCTCGTACGGTCACCCCTCAAAGCTATCTCACGCAGTGGGGTGCACTTTTCTCGGAATATTCGTATTTTATTCCACACGCATGCGTTTGTGCGCTGTGAGTAAAAAAAAAAGTGTTCGAACAAATTGGGTATATCGTTGAACCGAAATAATTTTTATTAAATTTTGCCGGTAAATTTTTTGTTTCTAAATTATATTTGTTCTTACGAAATTTAATATCCTGTCTCCTGGCCTACATATTTAAATTTTTTTGGCTAAATAACCTCAAATTTATGAACGTAAGAGCGATCACAAACATTTTTCGAAAATTTCAAAATTTTATGAAATCCGAACTCCTTGGGCGATTCTTCTCAAATTTTATACCAAACATCCTTGTCCACTAGCCTATTTTTTTAAAGAAATTTCGGCTTGATCTTTTCAAATTTACGAAAGTTAGAAACACCAACAGCCATTTTTCGAAAATTTCGAATTAAAAAAGAAATTTTAATCCCTTAAGTGATTCTCGCCAAATTCAATGCAAAATATCCCTGTCCCCTGGGCTATTCGTGTAAAAAAAAATTAGCCCTATAGCTCCAAATTTGCGGAAGTAGAGCGACCACGGAAATTTTTTGAAAATTTTAAAATGATATAAAATTTGTAATTTTCGAGAATTTTTGACGAAAATTTCAGTAAATGAAGGGGCTGTGCTACTTGACTTATTTACGAAACGGCAGTGATGTAGCTCGAAACGTTCTCAAGTTATAGGAGTTTAAATTTTGCAAGGCCAACACATACATCCGGACATTTTTTTATAAGTGTGATTTTGAGACATTTTGACACACTGAGAACTTTGCTATGAAAATCGCGAATTTTTTTTTCTATGACAACAAAGCTTCTGTATGAGGAAGCAAAAGAAATTATGGAATAAATGAAACCGTAATGACAATAATAATTTTTTCCAATTAAAAGTAAAAAATTCCCTCTCCGGGCTGCCTTATGTAACTTTATTATAAACATCAATATATTCACGATGACGAATAATTGAAAAATTTTAATGTTTTCCAAACAGCGATCGCACGAACCTGTACATTACGTACTTCTTTGATGAATTGTCATCTTGCGAAAGAATTCTATACATCTCAACGCTATACAGAACACTCAACATACACATAATCGATTCGTCACGCGTTTTCTTGTCTCGTTATCGTAATCAGTACAACCTCGTTCCTGTTCGAGTTCAGGAGTATATGTTTCGCACATGTTTCACTCTATATAGATATGTTTACGTGTCAGAATTCACATATGTACATAGTAGAATAGTTTCTCGAGTCTTTCATATATGTATAAGATATAAGAGTCGAATGATCTTGGCTTCGACGAACCTTGACCGAGCTTCGAAACGAACACCACACTTCTCTGTTCCTCAATATTATCATCCACCGTATACATAGATAAACATATCATTATTCCAGTATTGTTAAATTAAAATTTCTCTTTACCGCATTACCGTTTATGACAATATTTAGCTGTCAATCGTGTCAGTTTAAATCGAAATTTCGGCTTAAGGAGGTTGTAGCGCGTGGCTCATCAGTTCTCAGTGTTGATCGAATTCAAACATGGGGATGGGTAGCATGGTGCGCCGATTGTTGGATAGAGTCCGAGACATCCCGAGCATTTCCCTACGTCCGGTAACTAAATTTTCCCTCACATATCCTATCTCAAAAACTAGACGGTGAATCCTCCTCAAACGTTGACATGTCCTTTTTGAAAACATTTGCACGTTATAGAAAAAAAAAAATTATCACGTATTTCGTTCAAAATTGCCACGAAAGCGCTTTATATGTCGAAACATGATGCCGCTTCTATACACCTAATGTTAAATACCTCAACTTCAATGGAAAATATCTCGAAAACTAAACGGTGAATCTGCTTCAAACTTTGCACGTATAATGGTATAGTATTTTTATAGAACATATCCAAAATTTAAATCATAATATTGAATTTTACTCAACGACCCAATCTCCTTGAATAATGAAAAAGAAAATGATATCGCATTAAATATTTAATTTCGTGAAATCCTAAAAGCGTTTCATTGATCGCGCAGGAACAGATGGGCCACCGAATATTCAACTAATCGGATTAATGCAATCAGCACGACGTATAAGTGTAGTCATCATTAACACCAATCAGCTAATTACAGTGTTCTTTCCTAAAAGGTGCAGGAAAATTCGTGCGAATTTCGGTGTAAATTGAAGGTTTTCGAGCACGTCCGTATGAGAACTTGCGAGAAGATTGCTCGTAATATTCATTATCGTGAAGGTGTCCCACGTTTTAACGAGGCAGGCTGGAAGACAAGTATTCCGTCTGGGCACGTAGAAGTTAAATGCTCCTGTTCTTTCGTCTGCGCTCTTTTTGGCTATACGTGTCTGTCTCTCAATGTGAAAAATGCATAGTGTGTCCAGTGCCAACCATGTAGCGCAGTGGGGTGGGATATAATAAGTAATGTGATTCGTAATTATCAGTCGTTGACCTGGCGACCAACCAAAAAAAAAAAAAAATTCCCCAATTTTCACAGCCCATCACTTACCGTTGCACTTTCTTTTTACGATGCTCCTGCTCAATTTACGTATGCCATTGATTTTTAAACTTACTCGTCGAAAAAAATGTATTTTCTGGTTTTCCTGCGCACGAATAATTTTTTCAAATTCGTTTTGGAGGATACTTAAGATTTACTCAATTTCTCAGGATTCACTACGTAATAAATTACGTTTTTTTTAAATATAATTTGATATTTCTCACGACACTTCTAATCCTCGTTGAATCGTCGTTACAACAAAATACTTCAACTATAAGATTGTTTTTTTTTTTAATTATAACCTATTTGTTTAATAACACGTACGTAAGTTTGATACTAATTTATAGACATTATAGTTGTGAGGAAAGTGGCTGGGCATATCTTTCGTATTAAGCCTTTATCTTTATGTATGATTAATATAACACAGTGAACCTTATCTTATAATCTCATTCGCGAGATAATGGCAATAGTGGGAAAAAAATAATTAATTGCTGTCGATTCAATTGTCAATAAATTGCCATTACGATTTTACACAACATTGAAACGATTCAAATGTGAATGAATTGGGAAAAAAAATATTAATGTTCGACCGTGACAGGACTCGAACCTGCAATCTTCGGATCCGAAGTCCGACGCCTTATCCATTAGGCCACACGGTCAGTTGAAATAATACATCACAATTAACGATATGGCGTGCCTCGGAATAAATTTTTAAAATGAAAAGGTTATTATTAATCAATTTCACCGTTCATTTCGTACGTAAATTATTGTTTAATCGTAATAAATAATCAAAAAAGTTAATTTGTGGGTGATTTTTCCGTTACCGCGGTCGGTTAGGTAAGTATCGCTTTTATCTACAGTCGGCATAGAAGAAATCTGTCAAACAGGAGGATTAACAGTAGATAATTTAAGCGAGATCTACATTACCGAATGACTGCTTTAATTTTCAATGCTTTCGTGTTTTAGTTTCAAAAAATCGTTTAAAAATTTAATTATCCTTTTGAAGATTTAAATCTTCAATATCAATTCAATCTTGCTGGAGATAATTTAAATTCATGTAAAGCAACGAAAGGCTTTAGTGCATTAAAGTAAAATAATTTATATTTGCAAATCTCGTCATTCTGGATGGAAAGAATTCTTAATTTTTTTCATTTTTTTTCCAAAAGAAATTCAAATATTTAAAAGAATTGTGATCGTAAAAACAAGTCAAGTCTCCAGCTGGGGATGATTTATAAAGTGAAGATTTACGGATTCTCTCATAGATGGCGATGGCTAGCAGCCTTGGGATCGTGTCGATGAGTAATTTTTCCCTTGTTACCTTCTGCGGAATGAAAATTTTATTTTTTTCCGAATTCAATGTGCGATCGTTCAATAAATAAGTACACGCTTTTTGGGCAATTTTTACTTCTCTTTTCGTTCATAATAAAATGATGACCCTGTCCCGTTGTCGAGCGGAAATCCTGTAATTTTTTTTACAATTTTTTTTTCGCCAATCATTAAACAAAATAGAAAAAAAAAGTAACGACACTCTGCTCTTTTTTTACGAAATATTTTTTGGAGAATATGAATTTATCCATTGAATAAAATTCCTCATATAACTCTAGGGCTCTCTAGAGTAGTTTAATTTCATGCTCACAAACAAAAAAAAACAAAATTTCATGCCCAATCAACTGCATGTATATCGATCGTATATCTGCGCGGGATAAAAAAAAAATAAATACTTGTAAGCAGAGGAGGTTTCTCACTTTCGCTCATTATTATAACAGCAGCACGCTCGTCGCGTATATAGTCTCGATGGCCCCGGCTGGATGCCTATACGAACTCACCGTTGGGGTCTTTACCCTCGTTTAATGCCTGTGCGAAAGGGGATGAAACGCTCCGCGACGAAAGCCGCGCGATTCTGCTGTTTCCTCCTCCCGTGCTTGCCTTGGCGCGATATATTTTATCCCACGGGAACACCGGGCAAGCCAGGCACATTTCTATATATATGAGTAAAAACATCAATTATCGGCCAAATTTGGGCTTCACTATCGGGGATCTGTCTGTAAGTTACACCAGCTTGGTGTCTGTGTTGAAAAACACGTGCCATAACTTTTTCAGATTTTTTCCTCAATTTTTTTTAGCTACCATTGGCTATCGAATTTTTTCATTTGAAACTTTTTCGTTTTTTTTTTGTTTCATTTCATTTTGGTGGCTTGAATTTGAAAACAAGAAAAAAAAAAAAAACCAATTCTACATGTTTTTTTGTAAAAAAATCTCAACTTTCCGAAAAAAAAAAGATAACCTAATTATTACTACTAATTAATATACCTGTAGAAGACTTTCAAAATCAAGATTATAATCTGAAAAGTCGTTTTTTCGCCATTGTCCAAAGTTCAAAAAAATTTTTTCATATTTTTTTCAGAAAGCTTAAAAAATTTTACATAATATATGTCATTTTTAAGGTGGGATTTCTAAAAACACTCCTGGGATTAATAAAAATGTTAAAAAAAACATTAAAAATCTCATTTATTTTAACAATTTTAATATTTTTTTATTTTTTGGAGTGACCGTTGAAACGAACAATAGACAATTGTTGCGTACTGGTGTAAATACTGGGTTATTTTTTTTTATTATTTTACCATTACGGCAATATACAATCATTCCAGTTGAAATACATGTGCTAGAGAAAACGTTTCCGAGTTCGACGCAGGTTTGAGTATAACTGTTCCCAAATTATTTGGTACAGGCGAAATCGAATGCAATGATTGACTACCTTTTACAGTCTTTGAACGCCAAGATCTTTGTTCAATTTCAGTCTTTGAATGCAGATATTCAATATTTTCCAAAAACTCAAAACTTACATTTGGTAACTTGTTTGAAAGGGCTTCTACCAATTTACCGAATGTAACTTTTGAGTTTTTGGAAAATATAGAGTATCTGAATTAAAAAACTGAAATTTAACAAAGATCTTTGCGTTCCAAGACTGTCAAAGGTACTCAACATTGCATTCGATTGTCGAACTCAGAAACATTTTCTCTAGCACATGTATTTCAACTGGAACGATTTTATGTTCTCGTAATGGTAAAATAATAAAAACACTAACCCAGTATTTACACTATTACACAACAATTGTCTATTGTTCGTTTCAAGCCACTCCAAAAAATAAAAAAATATTAAAATTGTTAAAATAAATGAGATTTATAATGTTTTTTTTATACATTTTTATTAATCCCAGGAGTGTTTTTAGAGATCCCAACTTAAAAATGACATATATAAAGTAAAATTTTCTCAGCTTTCTGAAAAAAATATCGAAATTGTTTTTGAACTTTGGGAAATAGCGAAAAAACGATTTTTCAGATTATAATCTTGATTTTGAGAGTCTTCTACAAGTATATTAATTGAGCTATATTTTTTTTCGGAAAGTTGAGATTTTTTTACAAAAAAAATATTCAATTAGTTTTTTTCTGTTTTTTTAATTCAAGCCACCAAAATTAAATGAAAAAAAAAACAAAAAAATTTCAAACGAAAGAATTCGAAAATGCAGGAAAAAATCTGAAAAAATTATGGAATTTGTTTTTCAACACAGACACCAAGCTGTGTAACTCACAAAAAGATCCCCGATAGTGAAGCCCAAACTTTGCCGATAATTGATGTTTTTACACATATTCATGTTATTTACCCGAGCCAAGCGGACGATATTTGCTTCTTTTTCTTAAACAAGTTTTGCTTTGGCCATTATCAATAAAAAATAAATATTTAAATTCATGTAAAACCATGGATCTTTGAGTATACATTCGAGTTAAAGAAAAAACTGAGCTCTGGTATTCATTGATGTAATTATAACATACGTTTGTATGTAAAAAGATCGAAGAATTCAATAAACAAAGAAACTAAACATCCTTCATGCACTTGCAACCCCTTTACGCACTTGTTCATGAAGATTTTTTTAATACCACGAACAAAATCCACGAGAAAGCAAGAAAAAAAAGCATTCCCGTAATGTTTAATAGGGTTATTTAATGCAAATTTATGTTGGAATGTATATATTTATGAGGTAAAGTTATTGCATACGGTGGTCAAAGATACGGATCGAACGCCCCGCAATCCTATTTATGGGATTGACCCCGGGAATATCGTAGAAGGTAACAGGGTGGGCTTGGCTCGTAAAATTTGCGAGGCAGCCCCGAAACTTTTGACAAGGGTCGTAGCAGAAATTGGCCAGCTGCGTACTTTTCTTGCTATACACAGTTATATACCTGAATTAGTGATACATTCTTATGAGTGTGGGTGCGGATATTTAGGATTAAAATCGAAAAAGGGCGTAACGGCTATCTCTTAAAGCATTAAATTGTCGAATATTTACGACCTTTTGCTTGACGGAAATCGATATATACCAACACCGTGTGTTCGTTACAGCGCGTATTCTACTTCGTTACGCGTCGAGCACCAGCCGTTTCAACAATCGAAAAACACTTTAGCATTTTTCATCCCCTCTGCTGTATAAACGGCACCAAACGTGCCTGATGGCAATTATTATTTGCCTCCCGTACTTTTCTTTCGGTTCGAGCGAAAATTTTGCTTCAAGTATATAATATAGAACGAAAATTTGGAAAAACAAATTGTTTACCCCGTTATGGGGTAGCAGAAATCCCAGAAATATTAATATTTATGCATAAAATGTCAAGATCTTTGAATCAATCGAAAAAAAAGTTGAATAATATCGATTGCAAAGGAATTGATCGCGAGTAAAAAGTATAAGTATAGTCGAGCCGGGGTTTAAAAATCACGTAAAATATATTAAGTGTGAAGATACCTTACCTCATTGGATGAATTGATATACGCACATGTGCGTGAATGATTGTGGGTGAGTCACGCGGATATATTTACTCAAACTGCGCGTCTGTTTGGATCATGAGGGAAATAGAATTAAAAAAAAAAAAAATGTCTGGAACGTCGCGCGAGAGAAGCCGCGGTTGTTCGTCTTTCCACTCCGTTATGGCTTCATAACGGCTCCGCACGGGAGACAAGAACTTTTAGCATACGGCATTATTATTTGTAGTTCGAGGAACCATAACAGAGAGTCTGCGAGTATTGTCAATCGTTCCGTTCGATTGGCGATTATTTCGAATGGAAAATCATTTTATAGGGAAGCCTTTTATAGCGATTTGGTCGAATGGAAAATCATGTTGAGCAAGCATCGAGTGCCGTGCTGTTAAAAAATATTTCTGCAAACATTTGGAATGGAAAATTGGTTCGCTGGAGTGATGCAGTACGTCTGAATCGAGAATGTGCAACAGTTGGCCAAAAAAAAAATTGAGTTTTCATATGACCGATCTAAAAAAAAGTTACAAATTACGTAGTTTACATTTTTATTTGAACTTAAAATTTAAAATCTCTTTTTCTGATTTAATGGAACGATATTAGTATGAAATTATGCGAATTTCGGGAGATTCGGGATCAAAAATAACGTTTGCCTATTCGGCATGAAATTCGTCGTACGTAACTTGCTTAAATTCAATCGCTCACGGCTGTTATATATACAGGGAAGAACCGCGCGAAGCTCTCCACGGGTGCATTATTGAAGCTTTAACGAAGTTTCATGCTGGGACGATTAGAGAAGTGCCAATCGAGCAAATCTCAGCGTTAAATTCGCAAAAAAAGAGACCAACAAAAAGCGGCTCGTTCTCTTCAGTCTTCCACGACGAGAGACTGCTCTCGCTAATATATTAAATGTCACAAGAGATTATCGTACGAGACACAAAGGCAATCAACGATGTGCCTCAACATTATATTGACCCGTCCGACTAACGTCTAATTGGCTCATTGCTAAACTTATGGATGGTACAAGCACACAAGCTGGCAAGCAAAAGGGCATAATGAACATCACTTGCACAAAACGTGCCTTTGTTTGGCAGAAGTCGATATATTTGTAGGATAAATTTTGCAATAACGACTTTAATGAATAATCTACGCTGGGAAAAGTGATAGACGCAGTACGCACCGAATAGACATGAAATAAAAAATGTATACGAAGAGATTTACAACTTTTTGCTGCAGAAAGATGTTTGATACAAATGAAATCATAAATAAAATAAATTTTCATCGCGTAATTAGAAAATGTAAAAATATTTATATTTCGTAATTACAATCTGCGGTAACGCTCAGCATACTTTCCGTGTTTTGTTGACATGACAAGAAATTCTTTTTTTGTTTTTCGTAATAAGAGTGATTCCCATTCCCGGATGATCCCCTATCACCCCCGTTTTTTTTTTCCTGCTGAGAATAGGTCTCCCTTATCCAATGAGAATTCAAGAATCCCCTCTCCCCCGTCCCACCCTTATTCCTTTCCCCGAGTTGCGAGGGTGGCGATGGCGCGTTATATGGTGGCAACGCGCGGGTGTCGGAGACAGCGGGGCGCAAGGAGAAAGCCAACCCTCTCTCGTACATAACCCCAACACCAGAGGAGAGTCTCCATACGAGATGGCCTCTTCGCGATATCGGACTCTGTCGGCAGTCAAGCGCGGACTCTCGGGCCGCGAGGTTTGAACGCGTATATTACAAAAGCCGAGACTGCAATGGCCACGTGTCACGTGTCATCGGTCGATACGAAAAATACCGCGACGATCAACGATTCGGAATCATTGAAATTATCGCGCGCGAAGAATACCGGCTTGTGCTGGCAGCAGCGTCTGTTCGGCAAACAATTGTTGCAATGCAAACAGACGACTGGCGGTCAGGCGGACGGAACGCCGAAGCTTCGCGAAGTTTCCGCAACGTTGAATGGCGATTACGATACGGCGAAAGCACCAAAGTGCGAAGTGATCGGTGTTTACTTTAGTTTCATTAATCCCGGAGCAACGTGCGACGATTTTACCCGACAATTGTCGGAGCTTTACGCGAGTGTCAATAATCATACGGGATCGGAACGGCAAAAAATAAACGGTGATAACGGCGGTCATGGTGTTACGAGTGATAATGAGATCGAGGATATTAATAGGAGAAAAAAATTTGAGATCGTTCACGTTGTTCTTTGGAGCAATGTTGCCGATGTGCTTGATTTCGATGAGAGCTTTCGCAACCACGTGGATGACTTACCTTGGCTGGCTGTTCCGAATCATGATTACGAGAGAAAGGTAAATATTTGCATTTACATATATATATATATATATGCGTATAAAATCGGAACTTGGATGAAATTTATCGAAAGAACGGATTATATTTTTTACAAGATATAGGCGCACCAACTATAGCGTTCTGTATGATCGCTCTACGGTTAATTTAATCGAGAGTTATATCGGAGATTGTTTAACTTTTGCGTTGAGCTACTGAAATTTTGATGTTCTTTGCGACCTGAAATTTAGCACGCAACGTGCGGCGTCAAAACTGAGCGCCCGCGACAGCTGAAATAATAATTCTTCCAACAGTCGGCAGCAGTTGCCTAATCCTGTAGTGGGATGGGTGACCGTTTAGCTGCGCACTGACTTGCATACCGCACTGCTGAGAGGGAGGGCAGTTTTTCTGAATTTTTCAGTTTTTCCGTTGCATTTTTTGCCGACAATGCAACTGAAACTCAGTAAATCGTAGCTAACTTTATCGGGGCCAGGTTTTTCGGAGTTTCCCTGTGCCCTCGTGCAAATACGACACTGTAGTGCACTGGGATAAAGTATGTTCACGGAGAGTCTAATTGGGGGTCGTCTCAGGGATGAAAAGAAAATGGGAACAAAGGGGAACGGACGTTGTATAACTTGCAAAGTTACGTGATGGAGATACTAATAAAAATAATTAATTCATTAATTGATGAAAAAATCTCCAAAAAATCTCTTTAATTAATGAAATAATCTCATTTTCCGGCGTCTTGGAACAATATTAATCAGATTAGCATTAAAAGCTCGAAAAAAGCCCCGTTTGCAAAAACAAAAAAACAACTTTGTTCCATGAGAAAGCTAAAACAAAGAATTTTCATCCCTCGTTGTGTATTCTCGTGATCATGAACTGCATATTCATGCACTTCAAATGATTAAAAGGATAAAACATACCCAAGCCATTGAGAATAAAACGTTGCAAAAGATTCGAAGAGAACAGTACAGAAGAACATGATAAACGTTTGGAAAAAAATTGAAATGTGTCGTCAAAGGATAACCCTACAAATAATCTGCATACATAACTGCAGTGAACGTAAAAAAAAAAAGGTGGCTCGAAGTAAAGAGGAATTGTAGATTAATCCTTTGATGCTCGATCCTTTTCGATGATAATTATAAAAGAAATGAAATAATAAAAACTCTCGGATTTTATAATCTTCAATTTGTCGTCAGATTGGCTTTTCATAGCTCCGCATTTTATTGAATACAATTTTTTTTAAACGAAAAGTTTCCGTTTTATTTTTGTTTTCGTCTCGATTGCGCATATGTACTAGCCTGTCATCGTCGCTGCCATATATACGAGACTACTGAAGAATAAATAAACTTGTTCTCGCGGAGCAGAGGAGAGAAAAGAAAAAAAAAAGAGAGAACCGATGACGTCGCGATACCGAAGGCATAACCAAAAAGGGAAGAAGAAAAAAGAGAGAAACGAGCGTTTTAACCGTCTGGCGGCACGCATCATATGCCGTGAGAATTATAACCGAGTCAGAGATCCCATTGCCGGGCTTGCGGTAGCAGTAAGCACCACGCACCGTCTCGTTTTCGCGTTATACGAGCTTTTGCTTTATGACTTTACTATATATATACGCGCGAGAACCAGCCCTGTCTACCGTGTAGGATGTATTAAACCTTATATATACATATATGTATATCGCATCCAGACTCGTGCGATACGTTTTCCTTTAATTGGTGACCTCCCACGCGCCTCTACGTCACCCGCAAGCACCCTGACATGGCCCTTTACTTATACGGGCGTTACTAAGCCCCCCAGCCTGACACGACAGACATCCCTATAGGGACCGCGCACACTAATACACTCTCACCAAAGTAAGAATGTGTAGTCGTGTACATGCACGCATTATCCCCCAACAAAGTGTTCATTCTGGACTATAGATGTCGCAACTAGTACGCCTGTACACGAGTACACATTCTCACTTTCGTGCGAGTGTATTAGTGTGCACGGTCCCTATACCTGTCTATGATATACATAGACCTATACCTTCGACATCGACCCAATATTAAGGGAGAACATCAGGACTTTGAGAGGTGAGGTAGGCAGGGGGGAAAAATCAAAGGTGCCGAAGTTTTTAGCCAGCTTGAGAAAAAAAAATTAGATAGACCAAAACTATATGAATAAATTGGTATTTGCCAATGAAATATTTTTTTATTCAACTTTTTTTGTATTCACTATACGTCAGATGATTTGTTGATTTTTTTTATTCGTAATAATATTTTTTTTATTAGTCGAATTTTCTAACATAGACGTGACAACGCAGTTTATTTATTCTACGATTGGTATACATCAGTGGGTATAGCAGATTACTAACCTTCCGATGCAACCTCCAGAAATCCATCGTAACCTGTCATAAGTCATAACCTCAAAGTTCTGTGACAGGTGTCTTATTTTATCGTATTGTGACTCGTGATCGTCTATTGTGATCGTCCGTATTGTGAAACTTATAAAAAGTTGATAGCTTTCTTTGAGAACTATGATACCTGTGATACCTTGTAATTTTAAATTGATTATACGAAAGAAAGTTTGGCGTGACTTTTCGAAAACGTCGTGTTTTTCACTTCACTTCGTCGCATCTTATAGCGTTTTCCACTGGTGCACCGAGTGCGCACCGACTCAAGTTTTTCGGATGAGAGTAAGTGAGACACATATGTACTCAGTGCATCTCTGTCTCACTCACTCGCATGTAAAAATCTGCACTGAGTTCCCCAGTGGAAAACGCTATTACTCACCGAGGCTAGCTTCGCCTCTCACTGTCCTGTGATTTTTAAATTTTATTCTTATTTTACACTTAATAATTATTATACTTCATAGATATTTATTCAATTTCAGTAAAAAAAATTGATTGAAATGAAAATACTTATATTTTTCCTGCATATCGGGCTCTCGCTATAGTTCAACGTTCGTATAAATCGGAAAATTATGGAAGTATGAATTGTACTTTCTAATCAAAGCTAATCTCCAACCGAATGAAAAGATTCGTTGGACGATTTCAAATGTTCAGCGGGGCTGAGTCAATGAGACATTTGAAATGGGTTTTCCTCAAGGTGTGGAAGAAACTAGCAAGTTGAAATTTAAAACATTTTCCGTTTTAATCGTTTTGTCAATTTTCGCGAACTCTGGGATCATCCAAAGGTCATGATTAAAAATAATCATAATTAAAAATGTCGATCGTAAGATTGAAATTTACGATAAATCGATTTAAAACTCTGTCCGTATGCACTCTGCTGCCCGACGACGAGCATACCGCAATGCGGGAAATAAGGTGAGAAGAGCTACTGAATCTCCGAGGGTTCCAAACATGCCAGGGTAACATATATATATTCACATAAAGTCTCGTTGCAGCCCTTGGAGTGCACGATTTGCCAGCTACGACGACTTTAACAACGATGACGAAGGTTGATGAGGATCACCAGTGCTTTGGTACTTTGAAGTTCACTGACAAAAGGTGCGTCGTCGCCATCGTTGTCAACGTCGACAATGTTGAGAATAGACGCAAATATCTCACTCTTGAAAAGATACAGGCTTCACGAACCTCCAAGAAAGATAGAGAGAGAGAGAGAGAGAGAGGAAAGGAGTCAAAGTTTCGTGGAGAGAGAAACGAGTGGCTGTGCACATAGGACCCTTCCTCAACAGACTTCTCAATGTCACATAGAAAATGCTTGAGTCACCCTCCGCAAGAATTCTCGCGTACACCCAACGCATAAGTCATTATGTCCTTGCACGTTCGCAAAATGTTTGAGCGGAGATAAAGTACTCCAGGGAGAGGTATCAATAATCATAGATCCAGATGGATTTGGAAATTCAAGGATGAAAAGATTTCCCAGGCTCTTCAAACCTTAACTTCAAATCTTATCTGGCTGATTCGGTCATCATGAATCACGCAAAGTTTAACCTTGATCCCCAAAATGTGATAGAGAAAAAAAATCCTTAAAAAAGCATCCGAAATATCTTTGGAATATGAATATTGAATATCTGCTCCACGAAAGTTTTGTCGAAAAAGAAAGGATGCGAAATCGCGAAATAATGAAACGCCGAGTGTGCGTTCGAAGCTCCGTCATTGAGACATCAAAGTGCCGAAAGACGAAAAAGTTCCGGACTGCTTTCATTTATACGTTTTTTGCAGCCCGAATAGCTGTTCACCCCGGATTCGCGAGCTAAAAGACGATGAGAAAGGTAAATGATTAAAGGAAGAAAAAGAAATGTGACTCCTTTGAGAAATGAACGTAGAAAACGACGCGATGAAGGAATATATATAACAAGTATAATCCTTGAGAAAGTCGTGGAACGATGTTCTCGGGAGAAAAACTCATTCTCGCAGTGTACTTCATGCACCTTTATATGTATACTCCGTTCATGTAGTCCACAATAGTAAAGCCGAAGACAAAGTAATAATTTATATAAGTATATCGCAATGATAACCCCGTGAGGGTCTTTCTCGATGGAGCCTGTATAGAATTATATTGATCTCGATCGTTTATGAGGCAGATATTATATCTCAACTAATTTTATCGATAACGTTCTTTTTATTAATACGCGATCAGCAGAAAATACGATCTTATATCGTCTGACAGCGCGCACCTTATATTTTTCTCTTGTACGTATACGTTGAATCGAACATTTATCCTTTTTTTTCTTTTCTTCACCGGGTCTTTTTGCCCCGTCTATTATCGAGTTTGAGAACGAACGACGAAGCGAGAGAATTTGACGATCCGAGAATATAATTCCTGCCGGAAGGCGCGGAGGATGAGAGAGAAAGAAAAAAGAGAATGCGACGATGAGGTTCGAATAAAAATCGCTAATCGATAGCTTTTGCAGCCTCATACAAAAAAAAAAAGGCTTCGCGATTATACAGTCCTGGATAATCAGTCGTGTGCATGTATGTGCAATATATATATAGGGAGAACATCGCGGATAGAAAATCGGAGAGGACTGTTGAAATGAGAACGATAGTTTGCCGATATCGGACCGATATATACGAACTCTCAAAATTGTACAAGTCTGCGAGAGCAGCGATAAAGAAAAAAGCTTCGTTGACCGGAGTTTTCGGTCAGCAGTTTCGATCTTCGTTACGGGTGACTGCGAATTGAAGTCAGTGAAACCTTTTTTTGCCCCTTTCGCGTGATTTAAATTCTTTAATTTGCGTGAATTTGCACCTCTATTGGCACAGAACTGATTCCCCTCACGTTTTCTCCGTATGGGAAACACTATATTGCTATCTATATTATATGCTATATATATCTATATATATAATATATATATCTATAATATATGCTAATATATATGTATGGGATCGCTATAAATGTTTCATAATTATAAATGTTCCATTTGCAATGATAGCGAGAAAGATAACAGTTCCCTCTGTTGACAAATAATTTATACACGCGATCGAAGAGAAATTTTTACGAACGAACCGCATCCGGGAGCAACGACAGTGATCTTTCAAGTTTGAAAATTGACTCTTTCATATTCTCTTATTCTCTCTTCTTATATAGAGCTCTTGGCCAAGTTATCCCAGGGGGTATATTGTTCCAAAGAGAAACAACAGGAGTAGAAAAACCGACGAACAAAGATCCTGCGAGTGTATATACTGCGAAAAGGGCAAAAGAAGAAGGGAAAAAAAAGTTGGAGTTCTCGAATGTCTTTTTTAGCCTCGTTTCTTCTTTTTTATTTTTGCCTCTTGCCTCTTTTTTGTCTATATACCTCGAGCCGATACAACCCACTCGCAATTCGATCAGGCGATAGTGCTTCATCTCGTTCGTTTTGTCTTCATTTTATTTTCTACATTACTCGAATATTTAGTTTTTCTCATCGTGGTTTGGGTTCAGTAATTTGTAAAATTTTCAAGGAAGATCGTTTGCATTTATTAAGGGATTAATTATATTTTTCATTCTCATTGAAACAAAGCATGAATCAATAAGAAAATAAGAACTTAAAGCTTCTAGTTCTTTTTTTTTTTAATTAAACTTCCATGTTTAGTTTTCTCGTCGTGAACCAGCAACGACTCACGAGAACGAGAGAGAGAGAGAGAGAGATGAGAGAAAGCATCAGTGAACTAATTCGGGACTCGGAATAATATCGTTCAAGGCAAGGAAGAAACATCTTCATTTTTATATTTATTATTTATTTTTTAGTTCCCCCAATCTCCAACGATTTTCCTATTTTCACGAGCGTGCTTTTCCTTTGTCCAACATAACTCTAGGGAAGTATATATCCTGGCATCACAATGGCGCCGAGAATTTATATATATACATGAATGAGAAGTGGTCGAGTTCGTATAATTTTGCAATTCCTCGTGATACTGACTCACAAAGATCCCCTTTAAGATAAGACTCGAGTAATTTATATCAATAAATAAGTCTCCTCTTTCGTCTACGCTCTTTGCATATTTTCCGGCAATATTGTTTCTATAGAGCAATCCCCGGCGAACCTATACCCGGGAAAAGATAGATAAGATCAACGTAGATCTAATTTTATAAGACCGTAAATTTACCCAGATCTTAATTATATATCTATATAGATAAATAATGATCTAATAGAGTGTTTTAACATAATGTTAGGTTGACTTGAATGTACGTAAATCTACCATTATACACACATGGAGATCAAGGTAGACGAAATTTGATTTAAAAAAAATAACTAAGTATGTAGATCTAAACGATTTTTTCCCGGATACATAATCTTTGCCGGACGATAAATATGCCAATTAAATATCCATCAGTTATTTTCTAATCACCGAAAACCTCTTTACTGGCAATTTTAATCCCGATATAAGTTTCACCTGGATATAAATAATTGGGAACGTTAGGGAGAAAAACGAAACCGGAAAGAATTATACCATAAACGCGATTCTAATGATACAACTCGAACAATGCGTCTTTGTTCGCAGAAATTCGAACGATGAAACTTGGGGATACGACAGCCTTGTTCATTATTTTCCTATCCTATTAAACATCCACGATTCGTTGACGAGCTATTGGCAGGGTGCCTGATGGAAGCGACATCTACCGCCCGCACTAATTCACACTCAATGACAAATATTTTGTATCACAAATTTCTTTTAAACATTAAAAAAAAAAATTTTATCACAGTACAAATGAAATCTTGTATCATACAAGAAAGTTAATGAAATATACCAATTAAGGAACCAAAAAAAGTAAGTATTAAAAATTCGTTTAAATAGAAAACATACTTCATTTGTAATGAAATGAGGTTCGGTATAGCTGAAATATAGCAGTAATAATAAACGTAATAATAATACGAATAAAATTTAAAAAATAATATCAAATTTGAAAAATTTATTGATAGGAAATGTAATTATTAATTTATGTATCTATTTGAAACTATAAAAAACCATTTATTATTAGTAACGATTATAAATAAAATGATCACTACACATGTAACTGCTTCGTTTTGGGGTCCACGGTGATCCATCAGGACTAAAAATATCACTTTATTATTATTTTATTAAAAATGAACGCTTAAAAAATAATTGTTCAAGTTCACATTTAGTACAACGTTCTTAGTAAGCACGTTTCTTTGTACGAAATTAAGCTAGGTTATGCGTTACTGACTTTTTTCTTTTCACTGCATTAATTCATTTTTGCCTTTGTTCTAATTTCCAACATCCTACTGGAAAACTATAAAATTTACAATTGCTATTTCGACCTGCGTTCTTACAATTTACTACACAACAACTGAATGTAACCGTTTTCCAATAATTGTTATATCAATTCTGTCAAATATTAGTGAGATTTATTGCTCAGTTCGTCCACAGCGTGCGCTGCAGTCGATTCGGTTGTCCCCACCATATACCTCTGCACCCTGCCAATACGTCCCCAAGCTCACAACAGCTAATTACAGTACCCAACGTGTAAAGTACCGTGCTAGAAAAAAAAAAATATAGAGAAAATGGAAAAAATAGACGAACGAGCAAAGCATATCTCCATTTGCCGTGAATGAAGCGACCTACATTTTCCGAGGAACGGCTTTAAAAAATAACGGTCCCGCAAAGAGAGATGAAGAAGAAAAAAACCCCCGGGGAATGAGAGAATGAGAAAGCCTAGTAAAGATGGAAAGAGTATCTAGCGAGTAGATGAGACGTTTTAAACGGACCTGCTTTTTCCTTCTCGCTTCTTATTTCACATTGGGTTCATACGTAACACACACAGAGACTGAAATATTTGACGGTTTATTTCGCCCAACTGAGATGGAGAGAGAAGACGAAAAAAGAAGGAAAAAAAAAAACGAAGCAAGAAACCTGAAAACGAACCACTCGAGGCGAGAGGCTTCTAGAATCACAAAGATTTGCCGGGAATTCTCTGAGGCGGCACGGTGCAAAGAAAAAATCAGAAAAAGCAAAGAGAGGGAAGAAAAAAAATCCACTCGGCACGACCTAAATTATTCGTAACTTCTATTTCAACAGCCGCTTAGCGACTCAGCCCGATGGGGATCATGAATATCCAAAGATCGTTTAAAAATTTATTTACCCGCTTCGTCAATATTCGCGCGAATATATCAAAATAACGACGATTTACATTCATCAACAGGACGGGATTTCATATCTGACGAGACCGAAATTAAGATTAAGATGGCCAAAATATCAAAAAAATAAATGAAAGGCAAATTTTTACACAAGTATACCCTATAGAGTTTTTTTCTTTCTTTGAATCCTTCAAAATGTACTCAAAGCTACGAAAATGTATGATTTGAATCAAACGGCATTCTCTGATACGAGTCACGATGTTTTCGAATAAAAATTCAAAACCACCCTAATTTTTACAGAAACGAATGCTCACTTCAAGCCACTTGAATATTCGATATTTCTAATATTCGATTTTTCTTTAGCTCGAAATACTAACAGGGGAGTTACTTGACCCTTTTGAACAGCACCAGAGAATGCTAACGACATTTCAATCTGCGACTTTCCGGTCGATTGGAAAGTTGTCTTGAAGATCTCGTTCGAAATTTACATGGGTGTACTCCAAGAGACGAATTAGAAAGAAAACTACTCACAACAAGAACTACGCTAATAGTTACGGTGGAGTTTTCTCTTTCGATATGTTCTTGCAGAACTCCAGACCCTCGGGGGTCCCCTTGGGTGTATACAAACATAATCCAAGAGGCAGCAAGAAGTCATGCTGAACCGAGAGAGATCGGATGGAGGAAACAAAAATGTTTGTACTATTCGTTGAAAGGGATGGAAGATGCCGTGTGGTCGGAAATTTTCGTGTCTCGAAAGAAGATCCTACTACTTGGAGCATTCCATGCACACAGATATAGATACCGCATACTTGTACGTATATATAAGTGACTGAGAAAACGCTGTACAGCCATTGTAAGAGAAAGAAGGAGAGAGAGGTAGAGAGATATATAGAACGGATCTAAGAGAGGGTAGCTGAGAGAAGAGGGTTGGAGCACGCAGTAGCCGCGTAGTTACAAGCAAAGGCTATGGCAGTCGTACCAAGTCCGTGCAGGGAGTGTGGATAGCTTATCTGGGTAGGGATATGCTCGTGTTGGCGAAGGGTTTTACTTGGAGCATGGTGGAAGAGGACACCGGGGAAATATTCAGAGGAATAAGAGGGAGAGAGAAAGACGGGAACTGAGACAGAAAGTGGGGAAGAGTCACAAGTGGAAGGACTATACCGACGTTATCGACCCTGGTCGACGAAAGGAGTGAGATGAAATTCCCAAATGGGATATATATATATATATATACAGAAGAGTGGAAGAAAGAAAGAGATATAGGGATAAATACGCGAGGGTGCGGAGAACAGTGCAAGGGGTTGGTTCAGCGTAAAACTCTGTGTATAAATGTGCATATACATATATATTTAGATGTAATATAGATAGAGGTTTCAGACAGCATACCCCTCGCGGCATTCCCCTCTGCGATATCCTAATACTGCTGCAATGCACGTACCAAGGGCGTTCAGGTACCTATACGAACTTCTACCCTTCCTTCTCTCTCTCTCTCTCTCTCTCTCTCCCTCCCTCTTCCTCTGCATAGATGAATCTGTATAAATATGTTGTTTCAACATTGTCATGTAGATGCATCATATACTAATACGTCTGTGCCGGGAAATAAAGTTAGACCCTGGAACACCGATGGACTACACTGTGCATTTGTAACGGGATAATCGGATTATTGGATCGATGATTCATTATATACTTTCCCAGAACGGGATCAAGTTGTAAACCCTGGATTATGCAGAGGATTTTTTTACATAGTTTTAGACACATTGTTGCACTTTGAAAAGTGCTGAATCATCTAGGAATGAGGATTGTTGCGAAGAGCCTCTGGGAGCCTCATCTGGCAAATTTACGGGACATCGTAAGAGAGTTTTGATAGATCTGCTTGAGATTTTTCTGAATCTTTTTTCTCCCCTGCCTGAAAATTCGACGCTTTTTCTAGGACTTTTGATGGGACGGAACTTTTTTAGGAAACAGCACGGAGTTATTAGGGATGATGGAAAATTCTGACAGAAAATTCAACGTTCATTGGAGCCAATCCAAGATATATTTGATTCAACAGTGCAATCGGATTAGCCATGTTAAATCTCAAATTTTGTTGACTGTGAAGGATATTTTTTTCTATCAGTATACCGGTGCGCTTGCGCGTCGTATTCCCCAGACACTGTACGAGTATACAGCAGGAGGAAGTCATGCCGGAGGGCTACCCTCAGCACCTTTTTTTTTTGCGCCCCCCGTCGCGCTGTGTACGTTGCCGAGTGCACCAACCCCTGTATATATACTGCTGTGGGGAGTGCAGGACGCGCACGCTTCTGTGTAGCGATCATACAGGGTGTGCCATTTTAATCTTTGCACCCGAAATTATCGGGTACGTTTCGCGCAAATGTTGAAGGGCCGCTATATGAGGGCGAGAAGGGGACTTTCCGTACAGGCTTGATTTTCGTAGGTGAGACATAATTGCTGAAATTTCAAAGTCTATTTTCGAGCTTGTGTTTCGTATCGGTCATCGCCAGTTCTGTTCTCTCCTGAAGCTTGTATTTAGTGGGGAAAAATAGGACGCTCTTTGACTGCGAACCATGCACCTGGACTTGGAACAATGATCCATCCGAAATGCCTAAAATTAGGATAGGCCTAGTTGAAATCATTCGACCGTTCTCGCGAAAGTATTTTAAATATTTTTTTTCTAAAAAATGCGCAAGCAAACTATCAACCCGTTTTTTTCTAGAAGATGAATGTCTGAAATTGAAATTGATCTCATTTTTATAATATCTCCAATACTTTTCGAGATTTTATTTTAAAGAAAATTTAAAAAATTGCCCTTTTCACGTCCAATTCAGTAGACAATGGCCCGAAAGATAAAAATTGTACACCCCGTACATTTATATTTAGGATTATTATATACTGTATATAATATAGCAGTGTGATAGCCCATGGTACAAGAATTGCGAAGGCAGCCGAGTGTATACACGGCCCAGAGAAACGTGTGAGAAAAAAAAACAAACAGCTCGGCGCTGCTAAATGGGGGAGCGAGGCTCCGATCGACCAAAAACCTGTTTACCGTGTAGATTTTTCTGCTACAGATATAAAAAGTTGAACAGGTAGTTAATTTTTTGCTCTGACGGTGTTTTTTTAAAATATTGTCATAGCGGAAAAAAAAACTTGATACACAACCGTAAAGTGTATTATGTCTTTATATATTTCACGACGCATACGCCAAAAGTCACTTGGGCCGTCCGCAGTGAATAAGATATCCGGTTTTCCTGCCAGCCTCAAGATTCCCGAATATCTATCGGGCTCCCCCCAACCAATTTCCAATTTCATTTCGTTTGCCGACTCACGAAACCGAAGGTCAACAGCGATGAAGTGTTTTCTTGACTCTGCCAATCGTTCGACGAGCTAAATACATCACTGTATCGACTGTTAGCAAACAAAAGAACGTAGGTCCACAACTGTTTACGTTCTAGAACTTGCGGATTATGCCTTTCAACTTTCCGGCATTCGTGAGATGTGTATAGAGATCCTTGAAGACATTGGAAAAAGAACAAGAGGAAGAAGAGCCGTCGATCAAGCCACATGGCAAATGATCGAATCTCAAGCACTGACTGGCCCTACTGCTACCCTGATCCCAGACTGATCCCGTTTTCTTCATCTGTAGGAAGACCCGATCGAGAGACTTCTGTAAGATCGCCCGATCAAGAGACGCGAAGTGTACAATCGCGAGTTCGAAAGTTTCACCGCTTGCCGCAAAGCTAATCCGATAACCGCGGAAAAGGTTGAAGCAAAAAATTCCATTGCAGCTTCTGACCATACTCGCCCCTTCGATCATTCGGTTGGTTGTACATTTTTTAGAAGATGCAGATCAAAACATTCAGTAAGTATAGAATTGACATTTTTGTGGTCAAAGAAAAATTACGAGTTGACCAGTGTGCAAGTTTCGAAGCCATTTGTTTTGTCTCGCTCTCTTGTATAATCTCAAGAGTTTTAGCAAACAAAAAAAGAAAAATTGTCACACCGCCACAATGCTTTGTCCCCGACGAAACGATTAATCGTCCTCTGCGTATAAGAATAATAATTCCGAGGATGGTCTCAAGAACGCGCTAACTTCGAGTGCAAAGAGAACGAGGGTGATGAAGCGCACCCCACAGGCATGTCTGCGCGGATACTGCGACAAATCCCTATGGGTAACCCCGGCAACCCCGTCAGAATTCCCCGCCTGCGTGTTTGCTTATACAGAGGTAAGCCCATGTCACCTATATTGCAGGTCTTCAACAGGAGACGAAAAAAAAAAAAAGAATACTGCTGGATGAGAAGTAAAAAGGAAAATCTAAAAATGTCCTCGAGGTGACAATGACTGGACTGTTGAACGATTATATAGCCGAGAGAGAATAGCAAGAGGCAAAAGCAACAGCGTTGAAACACGCGATTGTGGTGCCCAACAGCAATCAATATTTTCCACGAGTCTCGTAATAGGCCGGATATGATGAAACTTCGTACCAACGTATATAACGATTCTCGCAGCAACTAGGACTTCTTTTTCATTTTTATTTCGGAATAATAAAAAAAAGGTGGAAAGAGTGCAGACTGACTGTCATTAACGCCGGTACAATCGCAATGACAAATATATATATATATATATATATATATATATATATATATATATTGATATGAATCTAGATAGTCCTTGGGGTGAAAGCGAGAGAGATTACTAGACACTTCATGACTGCCTTCAATGACAAACCCTCTTTACCGTGAACGAACAAAGCGACATTCAACAATAGCTGTTCCGTTGCTTGCACACCATCGCGTCTCTGCATAGGATTGTGGTTTTACGCTCACGACAATCGGGACATAGAAAGCACAGTTGTTCAATCGTCACTGATCTCTCCTCCCCTAGCAGATCGCCGATTGAGCCAGCGGATGTCATTTTCTCTGTTGCAAACATCGACGAATATTTTTTGTTTGTTTTGAAACCAGAACTCTTACAAGGTAATACTGCCAGCTCTGCTGCGCTGAATTGCCATCATTGGAGCGAAAGAGAATTTATAGAGTTGGCTAAAACAACTTCTCGTCGATGTGTACAGCAGTTATCGAGTTAATGGAAAATAATGAAATTGTGAAATTAGATAGCATTAAAGCTTATCTCGTTCATATATCGACTATACTGGCGAAGGAAAAGGTCTAACCAACATCGCTTCATCCGTTAAATCGTTTGGATCGAATCCTTTTGTTCACCAGCAGAAAATACTCCAGATACATATGTACCGGGTTAACAGCTTTACCGTAAAACTATATATGTATATCTATCAACTTAGGCAGCCACCGATATCGAGGTCCATATAACGCTTGGCCTCATACAAAATCTCATTTCCGGGGTAACCCATCCCAGAGAGCATCAGGGAGGAACCTCGTCGATCCTAATAAGCTCCATCTGTAACGAAGTTTCTCTCATCCTACGATATATATATATAACCGAGCATCTAACCCCTTCGTAGACCCCGGACTAATCTTATACTATATACGGCGTGGTCAGCAGTAGTTATAGCCAGAGGGCCCCGGACCCTTTCCACGACCATCGTGTAGATAGCCTAACGTTTTATGTACGAGGCATTTCATGCCAACTTCGTCAATCGTTGATTGGACTTGGTCCAACCGCAACTTCTCGGAGTTAAAAAAATCATTGCATCCAGACCGTTGCATATTACATTTACATTTAGTTGACACTTTAGTTTGGATTAGCTTGGAAGTTGAAACCACAAAAAATTTTCACCATTGAAAGACACCACCGAGTCCATCAAAAAAATTCCTTGGACAACTTTCGACACGAAGTTTTGGTGGAAAACTGTTGGCCGCAAGAAGCATTGACGAGAAGCCAATACTTCTGAAGAAAAAATCTCCGGGGCATGATTTTGGGATTACAATGGCATGTAGTTATAGAGAGATAAACAGCCTGATTGAATAACTATGGAGAGATCAACCGTAATGTCGGAATATTTTCATAATGGGTTAATCGTTTGCCGCCCACTGCCCATTTGACAGATCATACATAATCGAAAACCATCGTTCACGCGTGGTTGGCGAGCCATTGCCTTCTTTTCCCGGCTGCCGAAGTGGATTCGGACCAGACCGTTTTGAGTAAAGTATTCCCCTTTTGCGCCTACAATCTCCTGCACCTATAATTGGAACGCATCCGCTCTACGATTGAATACCAACTGGGATTATTCAACGTGGGTGCATTCTTTTATGGGCATGGTTATACTTTTAGCCTGGATTCTTGTTAGCCGCGCTCCCCATTTTGTGATGAAAAAACTCATTTCAAATTTTAAAAAAGTACATTTTCCTTCTATGTACAATTTAATTCGCTGTCATCACGTAAAATTTGTGTCTCTATTAATATGCCATAGATTAATTGCCGTGAATTTCGTTAGAGGTCCTGAGACCGTTAACAAAAGTTTCTTAGTTTTCATATATGTATACGAACCTCTCAGAGTGCCTTACTCGAATACATCTTTCACAAGGATACGTATGTATGTCACAGATATATAAGTACATGCGATGTATTATAAATCCTCGGAAGTTTTCAAGTGAATTTCCTCCGAACTCCTGTTCAGTACTTTGTGAGATATAAATGTATATGCCCTCCCTGAGGATCTCTCTCTGCCTGTCGAAGTCGAGAGTCCTCGAGAGCCTCTACCATGCAGAACTGAGAATCTCATGGAGGATTATACGAAAGCGGGGGAGTTGAGAGAGTTTGGAACGAGAGGTGTGTGGGTATACTGTGTATACAGAAATGGAGAATTCGATGCTGAGTCAGACAATATGCGATCCTCTGAGCTGAATAAATTGTTTTTAAATAAACAATTTCATGATTTTACTCGAGAACAGTTATTTCTCATGACTTTCAAACTCCCAAAAAAAAAAATTACCTTACCATTGTAGCGCTGCGTTTACGAAATATTAAAATGAAATTTACTCCTCCCCAATATAAGTCAGATATAATTATACGTCGGTTGGTAGATTAATTTAAGGATTTCTTTGAAAGGAACGTTCAGATGCTTCCTTTTGGATTAAAAAAATGGTTGGTCAAACTTTTCTTTTCAATTCAAGCTGCTTCAGAGGTGGGGAACAAGAAAAACATAACAGATGGGATGGAAAATGGTCAGATTCATGCCATTGAGGCCGAGTTGTTTTCTTTTTTTTATAGAATACCCCATACACAGTTCCTGTGGGTAGATACTCGAGTCGCGTGACTCCTGTGTTGGCGGAACAACATCAGAACTCGACCCCGTGTCACGTATAGCTGACTCGCAATTAGAATGCTGAGAGCGTTATGCGATTTCTCGACGACCACGTATTCGCATGCATATTAAACATTATCGAGGGCTTGAAATCAAAAGGTCTCAGCGAAAACGTGAAATTCCGAGAGCCTTTGCCCTTTTGACGTTAGGCTATCACTATCCACGAATAAAGACATGTTTGCGTGTATACCGAATGGACGGAGTGAATTAAAGAGATAGATCGCGCGGTAAAGCGTATAGATACGAATTATATGCGGCGAAACAACGCATCGTTCGGATCAATACGCGAGCTCGATGTAGTGTGAGATCTCCGTTTTCTCGTTCGCCCATCGTACCAGGACCTGCATAATCATTATTTCACAAAATGTCCTATTAATTTATTGACGAATTGGATAATGATCGCAGGCTGCGCGGTATGTAGACGCCATAATCGTATTCCTAATCAGACCCCACGCGACATATGTACATGTATATTCGGTTATTATATATCGGGCACACTCAGCGTAATTGCACTTCGAAGATCTACGTCATTACGAGAAGTTGGAAAGCGTCTCTGTCACAAGGTATGGCAGAGACATAGGTCTATGAAATCACGATTGATGAGAATGAGTATAATATACACGCGGAGGATGGAGAATTTACGAATGTGCGGGATAACGTCTCTGCGCAATGATACGAATATGTATATACATTGCTTGGCAAAGTCGCGACACGTACCCTCGTATTTTACGTCTCATGTTATATTAAACGAGAAAAGCCGAGGGGCGCGAGAGTCACTGAATAAGGCAAACTCGAAGCGAGCACCCGCACCTTATATCAGGAACTTCGAGCAAAATTCACGTTTACTTACTCTCGCGGTCATCCCCTTTCAGCTTCATACATTCTTATTCCGTGCAAGCTTTTCGTATTTTTTTTTTTTTTTTTCCTTCTCTTTTTTGGATTCGTATACCAAGCCCGCGGCTTTTGCACCGTAGCTGCAGTTTCAACGGTGCTTCAAGCAACTCTCAATCGAAATTCGAACATTACAGGGTTACATTGAAACGTGGATTGAGAAAATGAGAAAAAAAATCAAGTGCGCCAAATATGAAGTAACGTCAACAATCATACACGACTGTTCTACGAGATGACCCTCAATAATTTCCATACGATATGCTCATACATGGTAGACGTACCAGTTTTGGCCACTTTAAGCATTTTTCGAACATTCATTTACGAACAGTGTTCACGTTATTGCAAATTCAGAATTGAAAAAGTGATCGATGCAACCTAAAAGATACACAGAATCGAGTTATAATTTAATACCTTTTCTGATCCATGATAAATAAGAAAATGGGAAATTATCTTGTAGCTGTCATTTTCACCATTCGTGGCCACAATTGGTACTACTTTTGGCCATCCAAAGTACCAATTGTGGCCACCAAGTATAACTACGAAATGCCAATCATTGGCCTGTTCGTTCTGTCATTGATACGGGTGATGCGCATATTAGACCGTGAATAATTCGTTGGAATTTATGAAACATTCGTTTAACTTGCATCGGTTGAACGGGTTGGCTCCTCAAAAAATTTTAAATACTCAATTCTCGTCGCGATCCCTTTTGGTCTCTTTCCTCGCTATAATTCATTGACGCGGAAAGACGAGAGAAAATAAAAGAGCAAAAGATCCCCGGCGAGCATGCAGAAGTGCAACGTCGTCTGCGGGTTAAAACTTGTGTACATAAAATCTTTTATGTGGCACACACGATAATATGCGGGGAATACGGTTGTATAGGACAAGCCTTTACCAGTGATATCACAGAGGAAGTACGAACATACGCAGGCATAAACACCGCGGTAGAATCTACCAAGGGAGCAGAGCAAGCTCCCGCGGGGAGTCTCGTTTGGTTTTAACGGTTTAGCTTTCCGGCGTAGAGGCGTAAGCCAGCGAGGCTGAGGGTAAAAAAAGAAGAAGAAGAAAGAAAAAAAAACCTCGAAAGAGTATACGTACACGGGAAGGCGTATATATGGAGAGAGCGCGTTTGCTCGAGCGAGAGAGCAAAGAGGAGCTTTTATCGAGCGTCATATACCGTGCCAGGTTGGGGAACTTTAGTAATTTGCTTTGCTTTTCAACGGCTGAAAGAGGTCTCTATGGCCTGCACGGGGCCTGGGCTTGCTCTATACCTAGAGATCAGCGCGCAGTTCGCCAGGTATGGTCGTGAATCCGCGGATTCTCGGGTTAGTTACCGCGTTCATAGAGAGCTCTCCGCAACTAGCTTTGCCGGATCACGCGGCATATATGTATACATCCAAACGTAGCATGACCCTTGTGCGGTTATACTTTTCAGCTTTTATAATCCCCCAAATATGAATGCGACCATGGCGCAGCAGCATATCTCTCGTGGGCTTCTTCGCACAGACGGTCAAGAGTCTAGGTGGGGTACTAGATAGGGTAGATGTACCAGTTGTGTCCATTGTACCGTTTGCGGCTACTCCGTTACAGCGAATGGTATGGTTTGGGTTCCTGCGATGATATTTATGAAATCCTTTCTCATTCTCGCGTATACGCTAGAGAATCAGTGAGGCCTCTCGTGAAAGGCGCGGACATAGAACTTATACTCATGGAAGAGGAATCGCGCTGTTGAAAGTGACTCTAACATGTTGAGACAGAGATATATCTCTGTCTCACTTCGCAACGTCCAGTTCCCCTCACTGCGCAAGTGCGCAATTTTACTGGCCTAACAAAATCTAGCCAATATAACGTGTATATAAATGTATCTTGATTGCATTCGACATAAATGTACCAAAATTCATTCATTTTAAGCATAAATAAATATACATTTGAGCAATAAAGTCTAGCGAAGCATCATTAGTATCTCCCCTTTTTTAATTCCTTTGTCATTATTGTGTCGATCGTAATCTCACACGTAAACATTGAGTATCGGATTGATAACTGTAGTTTTTAAATATATATTACAAAAATTTCCACGATAAACAATATTTTTCAATTGTTTCACCATGCCTTTGATACATACGTTACGCCACCTCTAACCTATAAATTATCACGCGCTATGTGCTACTGTTGATGCATATAGTGGGAGTGCGCGCGTGCGCAGTGAGAGAAACTGACCGTTGCGAACGGAGAGAGAGGTATATCTCTGTCTCAACATGTTACAGTCACTTTCCACTCATTGCTCGAGTAGGCTATTCCCCTTCCATGAGTATAAGTTCTATGGGCGCGGACGATAAATGCATTCCTGCGACCAATTCAGTAATCCTCGCAGTTTGCCTCACACACACACACACACACACACACACACACACACACACACGGCCCTTCGCCGCGATCTTCAAAGACAAACTGCGCTCCTCTGACGCAAAACAACATATCCGCAGCTACACCATCGATCTGCATATACGCATGTGTTACATGGGATAGGTATCCCATTCATTTGGAAGAGCTGCAAAAAGCACAATATCATTGCCATCTCAATGGCTTTCGCTTCTGCGGTGTCGATTCGGAGTGTGTGCTTCGTGCGCGAAACGATATTAAAAATCACTCCTCTTTTTTTTTTTTCCACGAGGCCAAGCTCCGGCACTCGAGACACCGGAAAACCCCACCCTTTCTATATACGATCGGTACAATACGCGCCCGTCCCATATACCAATTCGAGTACCTCCTTTTTGAAATGCATCAACCTCGATCCGTTCCTTTTGAAATTACACGAGCACGACCCAAACAGTCGTCGCTGTACATTTTTTTTCCACATTCTGCGAACGTGTGTCATCACGATGCAAAGTGCAGAGGTGGATGATTCTTTGAAACGTAATGCTCGTTTCACGTCGCACCTGGATATCTTTTTCCCCGTTTCCCTTTTGATGATATTATCGACCCAGAATTTGTGAGAGTAGCTTCAACATTAATGGACGAATTGGGTCGCGAATCTTGGATAATTTTACGTAGAATTTTCGCAAGCTGTCGCAGTGACAGGTGACATTTATCTTTGTAGCAGGGAGAATAAATGCACATACATCGATCTCTCGACGTACGATAGGGCTATCAAGCAAGGCACGTCACGACCTCAGCGAGAATATTGCATCTCCCGAGTTTTTGCCGCATAATATGCAGGGCTTTTACAAACCATCTTGAACGCTTCCAGAGCTTTTTACCTCGTGTCACGTAAACGTTTCATAACGATTTCACGAGGAAACATCGAGGCTAACTCTAGAGCGAAGGCTCTTGACGGTGTTGGGTGATAAAAATAATGAGGATGTGCGAATGTCAGTGTGAAGAGGTGCAATGCCTTGAAACTCTTTCTAAATGCTAAAATTTTTACTCGCCAGATCGGTAGACGTCTATATTTTGATGCCTCACCATCATATCCGAAAAAATCGTAAAGATTCAACCAAGCTGAAGTCTCGAACAGCGGTCTGACTTTTTGTCTTGATGATCCCAGACCAATAAAATACAACGGAGTCGTCGGTGCGACAGAAAAAGAGTCAAGAGACTTTCGAATATTGCGATCGAAAAGGGAACGTCGAAAAGCACAGAAGGGGGATTAACGATCGTCAATCCATGATGTTGAAATTTGCATAGTTGGAATGCAACGAAAATAGGTTTTTCAAATAAAATAAAAATAATTTCCAGTATACTGTCAATGCTTTACCGTCATATTTAGGCCCCAGGTCGCGAAGAAAAACCGAAAAAAAGGTTTAAACGATTTTCGACTTCGAAACAATAACAGAAAATGGTTTATTTTTTTTTTTAACCTATTTTCGTTGCATTCCAACGATGCAAATTTCAACATCATGTCAATTCAGGGATACATCGTTTTTTTTCTTTTCTTTTACTTGGACGATAATCTGTACGGCTCGTAGGATCGTTATTCTTTCAATTTCATTTGTAACTATTAACCATCGACTGAAACTCGTTAATTTTAACAATTACGGCGATATATACCGATCGTAGTGAGTTTTGCAGGTGTCACAGCATGGGCTTGACAATCTTCCGCCTAATTATCTTTCAACCCTGTCCTCGTAATTAATTGGCCATCGACGAATACCAACAAATATTGATTTTTTCAACTTTATGAAAAATTTTGTTGTTTTTTTTTTACTGCACATGATGGCACTTTGGTCGTGTTGGAAGGACGCGCTTTTGCCGGGTCACGAACCCCGTTAAATATTTGCCCAATTAAAGGTGTCGCGTACAGCGTTTTGGAACGAGTTTGTCCCTCGGGGCGAATGCCCGATGGCAAAGCTACGCCCAGTGTATTGGCCATTTGCCATCGTGATGAACATTCGGGGGAGGGTCAGCTATTAGAATTGGGTATATATACTATATCTGCACAGTTGGAGCAAATTATCCACGCAGGACTCGTATATATGCCCTCGGGAATCGTACTGAGATTGAGGTGGGCGTATATACCTCGAATCTGTCTGGGAGAGCTCATTGCGCTTTCGGGATTACATTTTGATTTTTCAAGCCGATTTTTCGTTCAACCAATTTACGACGATTTTCCGTGGTCCCGGAGAAAGCAATTTGAAAAATCAGGCTATCACAGCTATCGCAAAGCATGAACAGCCCAGTTTCTGACATTATAATGATTTCAGCTAAGATTTATTCTCTTCTAAATCAGAGAAAGTAACACGTAATCGGCAATGATGGATTTTATTTGATAAATTGATACTTCTTAGGCAAGTAACGATCGTGTTTTTTTTTAAGTCTATAACTCAATAAATAATTTAATAGTAATCTTTTATCAGAGCAAAGTTAAGCCTAGTTCTGTTAAGCCTAGTTTCTGGCACTAAATAATTGATGTGCACTAGTTTCTGACCCTGATGTTGCTGCCCTAGTTTCTGACCCTCAGGTTTGCTACAGGTTTTTGGAATGGGTTATTAATTCAAATAATTGCGAAATAAAGGCTGACTTGAACTAATTATCATGTTTATTACTGTTAAATATATTTTTTAAAAACAACTTTTTTTTTCAACCCTTCGATAATGCGCTATTCGACACCGTCTTATTACAACGCACGCGGTAAATAACAAGTTTTTTCAATTTCCCTTTTTAACTTGACTCAATGATGTTATTTTGGGGATACCAAATGGTTTTGCGACAGCCATTCCATTTGTAACTGTAGCGAGAGCCTCCTGTAATGCGGCCTCTTTGTACCGAATTTTCTATTTTATCGAGCTCCTGCATATAGTAGTAGTAGTAGTAAGTTTTACACTTGCATAGCCTTTTCGGCTTTTTACAACGCTCTCATACACTATTACATCACTGTTACACTGGGCCCACTATTTTTTAGTTTTTCTGTTCATTTACGGAACTATTTTTCTCTCTCGATTTTTGCAACCTCATTGCTATTGGCCCAGTGTATTTTTGTGAGAACCTACAATTTAAGGTGGGTTTCGAACCACCGAGCTCGCAGAAAAAGCATCTGGAAAAATCCATTGGTGCCGGCCGCGGGATCGAACCCTGACCGCCTGCGTGGCAGTCCAGAGTCGGACCAACTCGGCCACTGCTCGCTTAGCTCCTGCATATAATATTACGTTCATTGAACAAGCTCAACGAACATTTTTGTCAAACAAATCAAAAGTCTCTCTCTCTGTTTTAGCGAAATCCATACATCTTGGAAATTGAGGTTATACGACTCGTGAATCCAGTGTCAGAAACTTGAACAACGCTATAAAAAGAGACCCAGTACTTTGACCCTCTCTATTTTTTTTTTTTTTACTTGAAGATAGTTCTATCGCATAGCGATTTGCCGTTTAGATTTCGATAAAAATTGATGACAAGATATTGTAGAAATACAATGGAAAACGAGCAAAGGGGTCCAAAAACTGGGCCAGAGTCAGAAACTGGGCCGTTTACCTTAATTGAAACTTTTTCGAATTATCGGAGCTGGCAATTCTTTAAGCTCCGAATGAACATCGAAAGAATCGAAGCTCGATTCGAGAATTTAATAACTCGTTGTACTCGTAATAATTGTAAGAGCAGGAAATAAATTTATGTGGCCGTGAACATTTTTTTTTATTTTCCATGCTCCCATCCCTCAAATGGATTTTTGATGGAAAAAAAACATCCTCGCGAAGAGAGAGCTCTGTAGCTTAAGTGGAAGCCGCCGCGCTCATTGGACGTTTCTAATTATAACAGCCAATTAACGGCTATGACGAACTTTTTGGAAGGAAAAATTTGAGACCATGGGAATTGTAAGTTCAAATAAAAAGAACCTTCAATGATTTTGAAGTTGTAAACGATATTGCTGAACGGAAAGTAGCTTTGTGCGCGGAATTTAATTCATTATTAACAGGATAGAGTTCAAGCGCTATACTTATAGTCGCTGATTTCCACCGAAAGACGTGTGCCACGTGTAAAAAGGCGTCATTGGCATCAATCTTTATCGAAAATAAATAAATAAATTACATTTTGCGTTTTTTTTGCACAAAGTCATAGCGGAAAAATTGTTAAAGGTGAATAAATTTGCTTATATGCTATCTTCCCTGAGACTATATGATTTCCTATTTCAGCAAGAGAATAAATAACCACGGAGCACGTATTTGAGTCAAGAAAAAAAAAACTTATCACGAAAAAAAAAATTTCACCAGATACGAATTGTTTGTGACAATTAATAAACAATTTTTTATCGCAAAATTATCGTTATGAATAAAATGTCTATTTTATCTAAATTTTTATTTAGAATCTTTAATTTA
Organism: Rhorus exstirpatorius; assembly: GCA_963564615.1. Classification (NCBI taxonomy): domain Eukaryota; kingdom Metazoa; phylum Arthropoda; class Insecta; order Hymenoptera; family Ichneumonidae; genus Rhorus; species Rhorus exstirpatorius. Next base: position 26,304,245 of record OY751320.1, read on the forward strand.
TCTAATTTATTTATATATAGAATTTATCTAAATTTATCTAAATAATTTATTTAATAAATAATAAATAAATAAATAATAAATAAAAAAGATAAATAAAGAATTTATCTAAGTTTTTACTGAGAAGACGATGGTGTCAAAGAGCTGTTCAACGTAAAATTGTTTACGTTTTTTAAAAATTTATAAATTAGAAATAAACAAAAATTTATTTAATGAAATTTTTCTCTGAATTCGAAATACAATCCTCACGGTCTCAAATTTTTCCTTCCAAAAAGTTCGTCATAGACGTTAATTGGCTGTTATAATTAGAAACGTCCAATGAGCAGCGACTTCCACTTGAGCTACAGAGCTCCCTCTTCGCGAGGATGTTTTTTTTTTCTATAAAAATTCAAGTTTTGAGGGGTCGGAGCGTGAAAAATAATTTTTTTTTATAAAACTGATTCACGATACGAGTGAAAATTTTTTTGTTTTTGTTTCAACAGACCAGACTGATGAGAAGGTACCGTATAAAAGCCGGTGTACCAACCCTGATCCTGCTCGAGGGTGGCACGGGCTCCGTCGTTACGAGATGTGGCGTTGAACGGGCCATGGACGATCCGACAGGGATGAATTTTCCCTGGAGGCCGCCACATCCAAAAGCCACCCTCGAGGATGGTCCGTTGCTGCCATGCGGTGCACGTGACAGCAACGAGCCCATGCTCCACGAGGAACTCCGAAACTGCGTCAAGGGTGTTTACTTCAGTGCTCACTGGGTATGCATAATATTTTTCACACTCACGCATAAAATAATATATTATAAATTTCGATAATAAATTTCGTATCCATCGACAGTGAGATTCGATCTTTTATAAGAGTCAATGAAAATAATTTTGCGACAAGATAATAATTATAAAAGAAATCTCAACGTTTCGGTATGACTAATTTGGAGAAAAAATTTTGAAAATTTTGCTCCATCGAAGCATTATTCGTTATACCTTTCATTGAAATACGAATATTTCAAATCACATATTTTATTTCAATATTGAAACGACAAGTGTATAGATCAAAAGATTCAAAAGTCGAGCAGGATCCCTCAAAAAAAAGTAATAAAAAATATAATCGCTGAAGAGGGGCATCTCAAGTATATATTTATCTCGCACGACGAGAGGATCGTATGGAGGCAACTGAAGAAAACGAAATATTTACGTGCTCATGGATAAGAAAATAAATTTTCTGGCTCCTTCAACAAATCGAGTATATGCCGTTCTACGCGTCGTGATATCTCTGGAAAGTTTGTCGTTCAACCATCATATCCCCCCTATATACGTATATAATGGATGTGAGCGCGAAGCAACGAACGCGAATTTCACGACTTTCGATATTTGCAGAAGGAAACGCGTATAATATATAACTCTTGGGTACTTTATCAATGTCGTGGCGGAGGGTGAGGAAATTGCCGGAGGGTTATAAGAGACACACCACAGCGCGGGAGAAGAGGAAGGAGAAAAGGGGTATGATGAATTTAATGACCAAAGCGAGAGACAGAGAGAGATTGAGTTATATTGCGCGGACTCGAAGGGTATAAAAGAGGATTTTGGTGTACTATATATACGGACATAGCGGAGGAAAAGGTCCAATTCAGGATAAATTATAAAATGTCAAAGACCGCGAAAACTGTTAAGATGATAACAGTGAGGGAGAGAGACGGAGCAATTCACTCCTCATTAGAAACCGCGTTTGCCTCGTTGCATCAAGCTCCAAAATTCGCCTCAAGATAACAGCTCAAGCGCAATGAGGTACAACGAGGCTAGGGGAGGTTGTTATACGTGTGCGGAAAATTAAGAGTTCGTGCCTATCGAAAGGATTGATAATGAGGATTGAAGGGGAAAAAAAAAAGATCGAGGCAAGAAAAATTGGCGAATGGACGAACTTGATCCCCTTGGAATTTGTTGCATTGGATGGCAATTCTGCAAGAACCCTTTATGGATCGTTATAGTCACAAATTTTTGGAAATTAGAGCGAACGTATCGTTTCCCATTTAGAAAAAAAAAAACGTGGAAATTTGCACATTGCTTCCTCATTATTTTATCTTGCGCGCACAAAGCTTCCTCTATGAGCAGCCACCGCAGCTCTGTCTCTGAATGATTTCTTAAAGATATAATTTATAAGAGGTTTCATAGCACATTGTGTACCACGAAGGTAAAGTGGCACTTTTTAAGGCCGAGCACGATATTTTCAATACGAGTCGTAGACGAGCGCGTGAGGCGGAGACGAATACCGAAAACATCGTGCGAAGCCTTAAAAGGCCTACCTCGGTGGTGCACACGTGTAAAAGACGAGAAGTAAAAAGTAGCACTTTAAAGTCCTAGGACTTAGACGTGTACTTTTAAGGTAGTTCTATCGCTGCAGACTAGTCAATTAGCTATAAATGTCTAAATGATGATTCCTAAAAATATTGGATATATGGGTTAAAATTAATAAATATTAAATAAGCTTACCCAGGTGAATACAATTAATCAACGGTTTATTATAAATAATTATGTAACTAGTAAAATAGTAATTGCAACGACTCAAGTATTACTAGATCTCGTATGATATTTACGTGTGGCAACGTTGCGTTTTCTTTCTCTTTTCATTCTCGTGCCCTCTCACTCTCTCGCCCGCTCTATTGACGTTGACGTGAAGAGGTTATGTTGTTCGACTTGTCAAATACCGCTTTCATTTCGATATCGCGTTGCCACATTTTTTCACCGTCACGACATTATGCCATAAGTTGTGTATCACTTAGTGCTGTACGGCTTAGCCGGCTTAGCCGGCTATGGCAGCTAAGCCGGCTAGAAGTTAGCCGGTTAAAATGGCTTAACCGGCTAAGCCGTTTAGCTGGCTAAAATTTAGCCGGCTAAAGTAGCTTAACCGGCTTAGCCGGCTAAAGTAGCTTAACCGGCTTAGCCGGCTAAAACGGCTTAGCCGGCTAAAACGGCTTAGCCGAATAACGGCTTAACCGGCTAATCGGTAAATCGGCTAAGTTAAGCTCATTTATATTTTTGTATCTAGATTTAAAATATTGATCAAATTTTAAATTCGCATATGGCTTGCATATAATTTCCTCACTCACATAACGGTATACATAAGGATGTGGTCCAGTCGAAATTAGTGATGCCGCCGAGACGAGACGTAAAGTCGTCGTTAAGTTATCGTTTGTCAAATGAAAAAAAAACAAAAGCCATAGTGTGCGTGTATGAGCGAGTGTGTGCGAATGTTTGCAAGTATGTGAGTGCATGTGTACGCGTGCGTGCGTATGTGTGTGTGTGCGCGTGTGTGCGTGCGAGTGTGAGTGTGTGTGTGTCCAAGCGAGACCAATTTCTCGTCTCGTCTCGTCTCGAAAGCTCATCATGTCTCAAAAAATTTCGTTAGCATAATATTTCGGATTATTGTGGTTCGTAGGCTTTACTCGATCACAACTGCATATGCTCGCACAGACTCACACCCACTTGCATACCCTCGCACACACTGGCAAAAATTCGCACAGACTCATACACCTTCGCACGCATTCGCACATGCTCGCACACATCAGCATACACTCGCACATACTCGCATACGCTTGAACACACTCGCACATATACGCACACACTCGCATACATTCGAACACATTCGCATACACTCGCACACACTCGCACACATTCGAACACACTCGCATACTCTCGGACACACTTGCACATACTCGAACACACTCACACACGCTCGCACACACTCGAATACAAACGCACACAGACGCACATACTCGACTACACTCAGACACACTCGCATACACACGCATACACTGAACACACTCGCACACATTCGCATACACTTGAACACACTCGCACATGCTCACACGCACACTCGTCTCGTTGAGACGAGACGAGAAAAATCTCCGCGGCATCACTAATTTCGACTGGACCATATCCTCATGTAAACCGTTATATGAATGATGAAAATTATATGAAAGCCATATACAAATTTAAATTTCAAAAATATTCTAAATCTATACATACAATAGTATATTATGCGGCAAGCGCGTACACATAGACGAGCGAGGTTATGTTTTTAGAACGAGCCGTTGGCTTTGCCTGGTGAGCCGAAGGCGAACCTGAAGGCGAGCCTTCGTCTCACCAGGCGAAACCAACGGAGAGTTCTAAAAACATCACGTCGCTTGAACAGTCACTTTATGCGCACGCCGCATACCATATTTTTTCGGCACATGTATTGAAAAGCTACGTTTCGACGCCTGTTATCGATACGTGAAGTAGTACTTGTCGTGGCTAACTTCGTAGCTGACACGAAAATTTTTTCATGGCATTTTCAGAACTGCCATAAAAAAATTTTTTTGTGTCAGTTGCGAAGATAGCCACGAAAAGTGTTACTTTACGGATCGATAATAGGCATCGAAAAGTGGCTTTTCAATGCCTGTGCCGTAAAATAGTACATTTTGATACGAGTACGCAAAGGCTTTCTTGACGAAACGAGAGGATTACGGCACGAGCCGAAGGCGAGTGCTGTAACGAGTTTCGTCAAAAAGCCTTTTCGTACGCGTATCGAACATTATTTTTCCTCATGAGAGCCGAGAAATCGCAACGAAGTTTCGATCTCGAGGTTAGAATGAGGAAAAAATATAAATGGGCTTAACTTAGCCGATTAGCCGATTAACCGGCTTAACCGGTTAATCGGCTAAGCCGTTTTAGCCAGCTAATTTTTAACCGGCTAAGCCGTTTAAGCTATTTTAGCCGGCTAAATTTTAACCAGCTAAACGGCTTAGCCGGTTAAGCCATTTTAACCGGCTAACTTCTAGCCGGCTTAGCTGCCATAGCCGGCTAAGCCGGCTAAGCCGTACAGCACTAGTATCACTACCCGGATGCTCGTATTAAAATCAGTATAGCTTAAAAAATTGGTCGACAATCATATTTTTTTTTAGGCCCGTTAGATTTTTACATGTTTAATGAATCTAAGTCTCGTTTTTTGTAAGAATCTTTTGGATTTTCGATAAGATATATCGTTTTAAAGTGACCGGAAATCGGTTCTTCTATATACCGAAGCAAATTTGCCTTGAGGAACTGGCATTTTCAAGTATTAATTTCTCCGTAATTAGGTCGATAAGGGGCATTGACGTTTCGCGAAATGAATAAATATATTAAAATTGAAGATATAAAAAAAAAAAAATTTAAATCTTATGGATTAGTTACCACGATAGAACTACCTTAAGTCCAAGAATTAAAAGTGTACTTTGAAGTCCTAGACTTAGAAGTGTAGTTTTAAGTCCTAGACTTACCAGTGTACTTTTAAGTCCTAAGACTTACAAGTGTACTTTTAAGTCCTAGACTTAGAAGTGTACTTTTAAGTCCTAAGACTTGCAAGTGTACTTTTAAGTCCTAAGACTTGCAAGTGTACTTTTAAGTCCTAAGACTTGCAAGTGTACTTTTAAGTCCTAGACTTAGAAGTGTACTTTTAAGTCCTAAGACTTGCAAGTGTACTTTTGAGTCCTAAGACTTGCAAGTGTACTTTTAAGTCCTAAGACTTGCAAGTGTACTTTTAAACCCTAAGACTTGTAAGTGTACTTTTAAGTTCTAGCCTTAAAAGTGTACTTTTAAGTCCTAGACTTATAAGTGTACTTTTAAGTCCTAAGACTTTCAAGTGTACTTTTAAGTCCTAGACTTAGAAGTGTACTTTTAAGTCCTAGACTTAGAAGTGTACTTTTAAGTCCTAAGACTTAAAAGTACTACTTTAATCCTCCTTTACAGATCCTAAAAGCAAATAAAACATGGTAGTGTTATATAATAATACATTGTGTACCATTTTTCAAAATATCGAAAATTTCATAACTTCATAACGCCATGGTCGATTTTTTTCAACTCAATAAAAAAAAAACATTATTCAGTGATGATCCACCTGCGTGTAAAGTTTCAGCTAGGTAGCGCGAAAATTGCACGAGTTATTGATTTCTTCAGAAATTTATTGAAAAAATTCAAAACCCCATAAAGTCCTAATGCCTTGTTTTATCTTCGTGAAAATTAAATCGGACAAAGGGACATTATGGTAGCTCTACTCTCGTGCAAAACTTCAGCCCGATCGCGGTCAAGCCATTCCAAAGTTATGGAAGTTTAATTTTAAGAACCTCATCGAACACACAAACATCCATCCAGACATTTTTTTTTTTCTAAATGCCCGTTTTTCTGACATTTTGGGGAAATTATAACACATTGACATTGAAAACTGGACAAATGTTCACCATCGAAACGCGCTTCCTGAATGAGGAAACAAAATAAAATAGAAAAAAAAATCTGCAATTGAGGTAACTCATTGTCAATCAGCGAAAAGTCGAGCTCAAAGTTTGGGTTAATGCCATAAAATTTATAAAACGTATATTTACTTGGCTTTTTTTTTCTCCACTCGTAGAGTGAGAAGAATACGTTGTCCGCTCGTGTTACCGGAAAAAAAAAGGGTTGAGAATTCGTGGCAGACTCGCGAAAACCCGCTGGATCGTAAATTATTCCACGTACGTGGTCGGATTTCCGGATGAGAGGAGCTCTGGACGATGTCTGGGGTATCCTTTTCCCCTCGTCTTCCCCGCGCCCCTGGCACCCCTACGAGGGATAGTGTCGTCCATGGATCCTAAACCACTCTCTTCTGTACTTTTTTTTTACTTTTTCTTTCCTTTTTTCGTATCATACGTGCCATTCTGAAGTGTTGGAGGAAAAAAAACCATGATCGAATTCTCGTGGTCCAACCTATGGGATAAAATTGGAATTCGTAAAATTCCTGATAGTTTCTCGGGCCAGGCTGATCGTGGCGATATAATATTTTCGTCAAGATTCACGTGATCTTCAGGATCCGTTGCTACCAGACTATTGGATCAGACGATATCGTTTTTTTTCTCTCCCCCTCTGTATTGTGGATTGTTTTTAATTTTTTTCATTGAACTCATAAATTTTGGAAAAAAATTGTAGTGACTTTGTACGATCAGATAGTAAAAATAGGTCGATACGGAGCTTTTAAATAAATTCGACGAAAATCCAACGATTTTATTTGCATTTTTTGAGAAAAACATTTAATATCGCTTTAAAATTCATTTAATTGTCGGTCCTCAATGAGGTTGAGACTCGATTCTACTGCTCACTGTCCTCGCGAAACGTTTGAACTTCACAATTCTGCTAGATTCATCGAGAGCTACAATGTAGTTGGTTTTTTGTTTTTTTAATTTTTTAAAATGATTTTTCAAGTGGCCCCTGTGGCTCGAACATCATCGAGATAGAAGGGGCTATCATCGAGTTTACTCGTTGCATTTTAAAAACTCTCGTGACAAGCCTCAAATCGATCGTACCAGAGCAAAAAGTTAGGACATTCTGAAATTTTGAGTATTTCCTGAACAAAAGAAAATGAGCGTGTAAAATTTTTTCCCGAATCTTTCAAAGAGTCGACTCTCTTTTATCTTTTACGGAAATTTTTTGGGGTATGAAAATTTTCGAGCAAAAATAATCTTCCAATTGTAATAATAAGAATAAGTAAAAATTCATATCTGACTATAATTGTATGTCGTTTGTGAAAATTTTTCAGTGTCCGCCGTGCAAGGCTTTCACGCCCCAGCTGGTCGACACCTATCAACGTATTCGCGAGAGGGGCCACAATTTCGAGGTGATATTCGTGAGTTCGGACAGGTAAGACGCAGTTTTAAATCATTCCTCCCAACGTACAATGAATAATTCAATGAAAAATTAAAAAATTAATAAAAATTAACCCTCTCGCGAATCCTCGACCGTTGACACTTCACAATTCTTTTTTTTTTCCCCTTCCGTCTCATTTTCGAATTACAAGCCTCGCTTATTCAAATCCAAGTAAAATTTATCCATCGTTCCTGCATTATTCATTCTCTCGCGATGCAAAATCGTCATGTAATATGCAGTCGAAGATGCGGATTGGCGAGCAAAAATTGAGAAAAAAAAATGAAAAAAAAAAAAAAAAAATGCTCACTTGATCCATTGGAGAACGGGGTTGCAATTATTGGGGATCCTGAAGATGGCAAAAGTTGAGCCAACCATTGAGGAAGTTTTTTACGCGTTTTTTTTTTTCGTGGTAAGACTTTTTTCTGGTGCGATATATATTATAGTGAAGCACGAGCAAATGCTTCGAGCCATAATAGCCACGAGCCTCGTGGATGAGAGGGGTGCGAGAAGGATTCGGGAGAAAAAAAAAATCGAGAGTTACGAGCTCGATGTGCCGGATAGCCGACCCCTGTTTACTATACCAGTCTTGCTCCTTCTCATAACGATACGAGGGATCGAGGAACGCGCCCTCGATGTGGAATTGCTGATTACACGAAGCCCGGAGGAGTAACCCCATTCCTTTTTTTTTTTTTTTTTATGGCTTTCGCGCAGAGGGAATAAAGAAAGTCCCCGCGAAATTGAAGAAAGTTCGATGGCAAGAATGAAATTGAGGGACGCGGAGAGAACGAGAGAGAAAAGCCGGATTATTCCATCGAATTTTACGAAGATTTTCTTCAATTTTGCTTGAACAATTTAGTTTAGAAAAAAAACCAAAAAAAAAAACAGATTTATTTCCTTTTTCTTTAGCTTCCCTCTGGAAAATTTACTTTTTCTTTGCCTCAACGGTCATCAACGCTCAGATGGGGTGTCTCAAATAATGGTGAAGAAAAGAAAAATGCTTATTATGGGGGAAAAAAAAACCAAGAAAATTAATGAAAAATGATTGTATATCGGAAACTCGGAGGCGTTGTGTATATGGTCTTAGAGAGGGACTTCGGGGTTTGCGAGAGATATTTTGCCTCGGTTGGACTGTACATGTACCGGATCTGAAGAAGCCAGAGAGCGCAGAGCCCCCCTTTTCAAATGGCTTTCCATAAAGCTTTATGGAAAATCGATGCACTATCTAGGAGGGAGGAGGGGGCATCAAACCATTCTGCCCAACCCGGTACAGCCACAGGCTGAACGCAAGGGTAGGTATACATTGCGAGGGAGAAACGAGAGAGCGAGGTACGCGCATATGGTACGCAGAAGTTGAGATAAACGAGGCTCAAGACTGAGGATCGTTGAGACTTCGATAGTGCGAGAATTTCCAAGTATTTCGGGCGTGCTTATCTTTCCTTCTCGGCCTGACTCGAAATAATATATATATATATATATATATATATACCTATTATATATATATTACCTACACCTACATCTTGCCTCTTTTATCCCTGTCTCTGGATTGTACTTTTTCGGTACATGGACTCTGCGTTTGGCAATCAAGCTGTGGTGACTGTAAAGAATGTTATTAAATGAATGACCAAGAAAAATTAACTTTAAATGCGGATTTTTATGATTTTCGAAGATAAAAAGGTGGATGAGTCTGAGGTCGCATGAATTCGCGAATCAAGTATCCTATTGTTTCCTGATTTTTTGTATAAAACTATAGCACTTGATGAAAAAATCTAGACTGGCACGAGTTGAATCTCGTAAAAATCATGCCGGCTTGAATTTTTCGAAAAAAAAGTGATTTTAACAAAAAAAAATTACGCGAAAGATTTTTTATCTCATCATCGATGGTTTCGGTAACGGTTTTGGAATTTTTTCCCATGTCTCTATAGTGTATTTGATTGTGAAAAAAATCGGCAGCCCTTGGTTCGAACTGTTTCCAATTAAAACCTTTTTTTTCTAAATAAAAACGCAAAAACGAAAAAAAAATGACTAATTTAGGCAGAAAACGCGTTTGCGCGACCTCTAAATCTTATTCATTTTCGCCCAGCCAGTGAGAAATATCTTTTTTCATCAGCCTGAAGCTTTTCAGAGGGTTTCCCGAAAAAAATTCGGGGGTCGGGTTACTTTGAGCCACCCTAATATATATATATATATATGAATTAGGGTGTTTCAAAATTAATTTTTTTTTGATTTTTCTGCGGGCGCATGGCTAAATGGTTACTTTGTACCTAAAAAATAAGATTCCCAAAAGCTGAGTGCTGTAGCTCAAGTGCTAGGGTCTGCTAAAACGTTTTTTGTAAAAAAAAAACCATGAAAAATCGCATTAAATAGGTTTTTTAATCTAGGTTATTGACTTTTTTTCTCAGAAAAGTCTTTACCAGTACAGCTTGATTAGAAAAATGTATATCGGCCCAAAATTCATCCTCCCTTCAACCAAAGTTCATTTCACATCGAAAAAAAAAAAACCCCTGTTCTCCAAAACCTGTGTCGTAAGGTTTCAGGCACACCGTTGGTCCGATTCGAGCTTTCAACGTCTCATTCTCCTCACACATCATTTCTAAATCTCTTGAACGCGGGGACTTGAAAAAAAAAAAATGAATAACTATGACAAAAGGTACAGCCAATTATCTAAAATTACCAAAATTTGAGTTACTAATTTACAAGTCGTTGAGGGCTCATTTTGTTGAGAAACAAAATCCTCATCATGTAAACGAGGGGATTTTTTTTTTTGGCAAAGTTACTTGCAAATTAGTAACTCAAATTTTGGTAATTTTAGATTATTGGCTGTAACTTTTGACAGTTTTTTTTTTTTTTTTCAGATCCCCGCGTTTAAAAGACGTAGAAATTATGTCTGAGGAGAATGAGACGTTGAAAGCTCGAATCGGATCAACTGTGTGCCTACCTTACGATACAGGTTTTGGAGAACAGTGTTTTTTTTTCGATGTAAAATGAATTTTGGTCGAAGGGAGAATGAATTTTGGACCGATAGCCATTTTTCTAATCAAGCTGTACTGATAAAGACTTTTCTCAGAAAAAAAAAGTCAATAACCTAGATTAAAAAACCTATTAAATGCGAATCTCACTGTTTTTTTTTTACAAAAAACGTTTTAGCATACCCTAGCCCTTGAGCTACAGCACTCAGCTTTTGGGAGTATTTTTTTTTAGGTGCCAAGTAACCATTTTGCCATGTGCCCGCAGGAAAATGCAAAAAAATTCAATTTTGAAACACCCTAATATATATATTCTCATTCCATCCATCGAAATAACGACTCATACAGGAGCATCAACGTGCGCGTTTATCGCCATCTCGAAAAACGTTCCGTGTATACGAATTCATGCACTTTATAGGTTAGATCGGTCGTTCTTACGTTTGAATCGCGCGCGCTTTTCACGCCAGCCAATCGGATCGAACGATGGTGCCATAGATTCGATAATTTCGATATACTTATCTCGCACATCGAGACTTTCGAGATTGACGTCGCGTCTCTTTTGTTTTCAAAGATTGTTCCAATCCTTTATGCCAAATTCCCCCAAAGAGCTGAGAGTTCACGATAAATTATACTCCCTGAAACAAAAACATGTTTATCATTAACGGAGAGTGCGGATTTTCGGAGATTCTTTTGATTTCATGCTTGAAAAAAAAAACAGGAATGTAATTTGATGTATATATATACTTTTTTTTTTATATTTTAGGAGCGAGGAATCGTACAACGCGTATATCGAGAGCATGCCATGGCTGAGGATACCGTTTGCTCAGGAGGAGAGAAGACAAAAATTGGCGAGAGCACTGGACGTTCAAGCTATACCTACTCTAGTTATTCTCGACACCCGGGACAATATAATTACCCTCGAGGGACGAGCGGAACTTCTCGAAGATCCCGAAGGCCTGGTAACCCCTGCGTCATCCAATTCGTATAACGGTCAAAAGGACCATTCGTGAGAATCCGATATTTCTGGATAAAAACTTTTGTATTGGAACTATGAAATATTCGATAGTTTTCATTGGAACTATCGTCAATTTGGTCGAGAGGAAGAAAAAAACATGATACAAAATTTTGTATATTCAGAATTACTATCGGAAATAAAAATTAATTAGGCATAATAATTGGGCAAGGCATAAGTTATTATCTCAAAGGCTTGATACCGTTTGGGGTCAAGAATAAATCCTCTCAAATGATAAATAAAATGGAAATTCAATAGTTAACTTTTCAAGTCAGTTAAGAAATATCCGGGATTTCAAAAAAAAACATTTCCCTCTAACTATTCGGAATAAAAACTATATCAAAAGTTAGTATCGCTCTCTCAACAGTTTTATTTTTTTTTGCTTCAAGATAATTGGGCTCATTATAACGGTTACTGAAAAAAAAAAAATATATATATATAGTCAAATTCCAAAATCGATTTCGTTAATCAACGTTCCAGAATTATCCATGGACAACTCGATTGGTTAACATATTAACGGAGAAATACGCGACTTCGTTGCACGACGCACCGGCGATTATTCTTTTCGTCGGTGAGTAAACCCATCCAAACGACTAACAAAAATTTCGATCTACGATCGAAAAAAAGAAAAGAAAAAGAAAAAAAAAACGAAATTATATTTGAAAATCGATCGATTTTCAGAGGGCGACGACTGCGAGGTACATTTCGGCGAGAGCGTTTTGCTGCCCGCAGCCGAATCCTACAGACGCGAAAGACCCGACTACGATCCCAATTACGACGATCCCGATGAAACTCTACAATTCTACATCGCTCTAGACGTGAGTTCGACGATTCTCGATCTTAAAAATTAACATTTAGACCCCAAAAAAAAAAAAACGTTCAAACTCAAGTGAGAAAATTCGAATATAAAATATGAAATATAAAATACGAATATTCCGGTATATATGAGAAATTTAAAAATATGAAATAATTTTTATGATTTTTTTATGAGGCAGTGCGAGACCTCGGACATACTTCGTGAATTCGTCGGACTCGACGACGCGGTGCCACTTTTAACGGCGATCGACATACCCCGAGGAATTTACGCGGTAATGGAGGACGGGGCCGAGATAACCGTTGATTCGGTACAACAATTCGTCGATGGTTTTCGCAACGACAAAATTACGACAAACAAAATTTCCACGGTTCACAGAACCTCAAAGACCGAGACCGTAGCCTCTTCCTGAGAGAATCCGCGACGACGTTCATGGAAAATGTAAAAAAAAAAAAAAAATAAAATAAAATGTATTTCCAATTATGTTTAAGAGATAAGCCCAAAGACATGTATAATAGATGATTAATTAAAGAGAAAAAAAAAAAATAACAAGAAAAAAAAGGAAACCATTCACTGAGAAACGATTAGTATCGAATTGGAAAAAAAAGGGCGAGTAGAAAAATTGAATCTTAAACGTTTTGAAATCATTTCGTCAACCAAATGAATTTTTATTGTCGATCTGCTTTGTTTTTTAAATTAATTTATGCCCAATTACTTCGGCTTCTTAACCCTACTTCGCGACGGCGATTTTTTTTTTTAACTTTTTCTTTCTTTTTCCTACAAAAAAAAAAAACCAACGAAAATAAAACGTGATCGATTCGAATCTTAGTTCTAGTATCACTCTTAAAGGTACGTCAGTAGGTATGTACAATTACGTAATTAACGAAAAAAAAAAAAAACGATTACTAATTTCATTGATCCAATTTTCTTTTGTTTTTTCTTCGATTTTTTTCTCTCCCCCCGTTAAAATAATCGTTAATACGCGACTTTATATTTTTGTGATTTGCTCATTCGAGTCAACGTCGATGGCAGAATTGGCCGAGTGGACCGGAAATGGACGCCTCGCGTTACTTCGAAAAAGACGAAAAAAAACAAACATTTTTTTGCTCATTTTCTCTGCGATTAATTTACGATCGATTCTGTTTCTTTTTTTTTCAATATGAAAATGATCTGTGGCTTGTTTGCAACTAAAAATGTTTAAATTTTACTCCATAATTTGATTATCATGGAGCCAGAGCACATTGATTCACGGATCCTATAGATCACTTTCGTGCGATAATTAAATTGAAAAAAAAAAATCATAGAACGAGCTATAAGATAAAATAACTTTCTAAAATTGTAAAAACGAATAAGCGCGCGAATTCTACGTCGTACAAATTGTACAATTAACGGTGAATTCAGAATAAAAAAATAAAAAAAAGAACGAGAAGAGAAAAACGCATAAAAACTGCAAACGAAGAGTTAAAGCGAAATTCGTCGCTGGTATTTAAAAAAAAAAAAAAAGAGAAAAAGAGGCACATTTCCTTCGCTTTGCGTATGTACATGTCCATGACGTTGGCACGATAAGCCCGTATCGTACGAATTTGCTAATTTTTATTTTTTGTTTTTTTTTTCCTTTCAATAATAAAGTTCATTGGTCCGATGAATTAAAAACTAAATCGTTCGTAAAATTATGTCGTATTTTTTGTTTTTTTTTTGCTACTTATCAGCCGCCCGTTTTCTCGAAGGAATTTGCGATTCCAGCCAAGCGTCGATATGCAATTTTCTTTCAGGAATCTCGATCCGGTTTTTTTTTTCCCCGCAAGTCTCAACCGTTCGATAGCAAATTTGCCAGCGAATCGAAAAACTTTCCTCGTTCCTCGATCTTCAGTCTTATAACTGCGAAAAAAAAATCGAGAAACAAACGAAAAAAAAAAAAAAACAATAAAACTTTTTAATCGACAAATTTAAAGATGTGGACTTCTCGTTGCTTAAAAAAAAAAAAAGCGCATCCTTGGCTTAATTTCTCTTTTAAATAATTAATTCGTCATAAATTATTTCGTAAAATCGAAAAAAGAATTTATAGAAAAAAAAAAAAATGACGATTTTTTTTTTTTTTTTAACAGCGAGAATCATCCATCTCTGTTTGAATGAATTATGAAGACTCACTCGTTGTGTCGAAGTAATCAGCGTCGATTTGACAACGGGCATTCTCCGCGGTTTTGACGAAAGCTTGGCCGAATAAACTGAAAGACGATGAAAAATTGTGAACATTTTTAAACAAAAAGAAAGCTTGAATTCAATTTTTTTTTTTGTTTTTATACTCTCAGTCGAGTCGTGTGAAAATGAAAATTTTGGAGTACTTGAAAAGTTCGAGACGGAAATTTGTTATTTAAAAATTTTTTTTTTACTTTACCTTCTCGGCGGATTTTCGCAAATCGGTGGTACACCGACGACGAGGCACGTGGTGTCCTCGGGACTGTAAACCGCCGATGCAACGAGAGCCCACGTGGGAGCTCGTCGATTTCTCGAAGTTTCGACGTAAGCGCGTAGTATAAATTGCGCGAGCATCATGAGCGAATGAGGATGCGCGAACAGCCGACTGTCCAGCGTACCCTCGGGAATCATGACGTAGAGAAGCGAGCCCGTGTTCATGACTTGCTTCATTTCGAGGATACCCTGTGCCGTTTTGTAAATATTGCTTAGCATCAATTTCGCACGATCGATACCAGCCTCGAGGACTTCCTTCTTCATGCGCGACAGACAGTCCAGCGCATCGAGAAAACAATGCTGAGGCTGTCTTTCTCTTGTCTGATGTGAGAATCCAAAAAAAAAAAAGAAAAAAAAAAGAAACGAAGGATTAAAAAAAGCAAAAAATTAAATTTCTAGCTTTTTCGACAAATCTTCCGTAATAATTGCAACGATCGAATTTTTTTTTTTTTAAACATCGAGCTGAAATTTTTAAATATAAATACCAGGTACTGTCGAAGCTACGACACGAATCGTATCAAAATTGCCAAGAATCGATATTGATAAAGAAAATATAAAATCTTGAAAATAATGCGAAAATTGTTAAATAAAAAAAAAAAAAAGTCGATATTCTCACGACAGGCAGTCCAACGCATTTAGAAAACAATGCTGAGGCTGTCTTTCTCATGTCTGATGTGAAAATCCAAAAAAAAAAAGGAAAAAAGAAACGAAGGATTAAAAAAATCAAAAAATGAAATTTCTAGCTTTTTCGACAAATCTTCCGTGATAATTTCAAAGATCGAATTTTTTTATAAATATCCGGCTGAAATTTTCTAATACAAATACCAGGTACTATCAAAGAATCGTTGGTATCAAATTTGCCAAGAATCGACAAAGACAAGATAAAATCTTGAAAATGATGCGAAAATTGTTAAATTAAAAAAAAAAATCAAATAATGTCAATATTCTCACGAGATACAGTCCAACGCATTGAGAAAACAATGCTGAGGCTGTCTTTCTGATCTCTGATGCGAGAATCCAAAAAAAAAGGAAAAAAAGAAACGAAGGATTAAAGAAAAGCAAAAAATGAAATTTCTAATTTTTCCGACAAATCTTCCGTAATAACTGCAACGATCGAATTTTTTTTTTTTTTCAAGCATCCGGCTGAAATTTTCTAATATAAATACCAGGTACTATCGAAGCTATGACACGAATCGTATCAAAATTGCCAAGAATCGATAAATAAAAGATAAAATCTTGAAAATGATGGAAAAATTGTTAAATTAAAAAAAAAAATAATAATGTCTATGTTCTCACGACGAACAGTCCAACGCATTGAGAAAACAATGCTGAGGCTGTCTTTCTCATGTCTGATGTGAAAATCCAAAAAAAAAAAGGAAAAAAAGAAACGAAGGATTAAAAAAAGCAAAAAATGAAATTTCGAATTATTCCGACAAATCTTCCGTGATAACTGCAGCGATCGATTTTTTAAAATAAATATCCAGCTAAAATTTTCTAATGCAAATACCAGGTACTATCGACGAATCGTTGGTATCAAATTTGCCAAGAATCGATAAAGAAAAGATAAAATCTTGAAAATTATGCGAAAATTGTTAAATTTAAAAAAAAAAAAAAGAAAAAAATATATATTATATTCTCACGTATATTTTGCAAAAAAAAAACTCACCGACGACTCGAGAAGCGCCAGCATCGCGTAAACTACGTCCGAGGCGCAGTACTTGAAACGATAGCCATACTGAAGAGTAAAGCTCGCACCGACGACGCTGTCGACGTTATACTTGCTCGCGAGTTTTTCCACCATCTCGCGAAATTCTTTCCTGAGATTGAGATCCATGGCGGAGAAACGCTGCCGGGATTGCGCGAGCGGCAGGCCCATTTCGGCCAAAAGTTCCTTGAGACGTTTCTCACCGCGGAGAGACCAGAGACGCAGCGACACGGCGGTCGGCATGGAATGCCTGAGACTCGCTTCGACGGTCCAGTGACGATAAAGCGCCAACTGAAGACTGCGAGTTTCGGTTAAGAAATTTTTTTTTCTTTTTTTCCTTCCACCTCACGAAAGCTTTTGCGAAGATGACAATTTTTCAAATTTCCCCAATAAACAATGGGGAAAAAAAAAAAAATGTACCAAAGTACGATGAAACTTTGGAAAAACGCCGGAAAATTCGCTCGTAACATTTCTACTGGAATTTTGAACTTTCGTAGTTCAATTAGGATAGTTTTCATGAATTTTTTTTTTCGAAATGAAAAATTGAAAGGATACTCTCGATCGTAGGTGACCTTAACGGCACTCTGTTGCTCCGTATTCGTGTCGATTCCCTGTCTGTGATTCAAACGGGACACGTGACCCTGCAAATTGCCGGCTTCGAGAACGCTGATCCTCGTCTCGACTTTGCCGAGTATCGCTTGCTCGGTCGAGCCGATTATGGCCCACCAGGCCATGTCGAGACAGTCCTTGGACATTTTCCAAGCCATCTCGAACATCGTCACGGCACTCTGAAAACAAAATAAAAATCGTCGTGATCTTTTCTTTTCGTTTCGTTTTTTTTTTTTTCCCCCTCTCAAAATCGATATCTCAAAGTCTCGTCTGATTTTTCCGTGTCGCGTGGAATTTCATGGATTTGCCGAAAAAAAAAAAAAAAAAAAAAAAAATTGATATTCAACGGCTGGTAAATCGATTCGTACAGATTTTCCGTAATAGCTGTACTGGGTGTAATTGAATATTATCGCTTCTTTTTTCTCCTCCCATTGGCGCTTTTCCCGCCTCTTTATAATATCCTCCTCGTTCATTCTGCGTCGCTTCGCCTGGCGCGATTCATTTTCCTCGCCCGATTCTTCGTCGATTTCTTCCTCGTCGGACTGGAGAGGAAAAAAAAAAAAAAAAAAAACAAACGTTTTGGTAACAGAATCGATGAGAAAAGTTTGAAAATTTAATTCGAAAGGAAAAACCTTACGGTATCATCTTTGTAAATTTCATTGTACTCCGGTATCTCATCGTCGTCGCTAGGCTTATGAAGTATTCGTACTTGACTCTCGGAATAAATATTAGGCAGATCGTACGGTCTGTGACTGTCGACGATGAAGAATACTATATCCTCGGTTGGTTCGAGGAGTTCGACTATGTCTACGGTACCCCCGCAATTAACCATAATGACGTATTTGACCTGGGAAAAATGGAATATCCCATGGAATAATAAAATGGGGAGGATTTGAAATTTCACGACAACGAATCGTTCGTGAGATGAAATTTTAATTTTCAAATGCGTTTGGGATTGGGATTGAGATTGTTAAGGATGTATCGCCCGTACAATCCCAACGAAAAAGAGTTTTGGTGAGAAATTTAAGTACTTCGTGTTGAGGCAAAGATCTGAAAAAATAAACAACTATATTGATAATAATATTGATTTCCCGTAACAAAAATGCCGAAAAATTATCAACAAATTGTTTGAACAATAAATTGTTGCAGAAATCTCTTGTAAAACTTTTTTTTCCAATTATATGCAACAAATTCCTCAAGTTTTCCCCGAATACATGTGAATTTTTTCAAGAATTTTCTCTCGTTTTTTTTATTTGTTTTTGAGAATTTTTAATTTTGAAAATTACAGGAAATTTCTGCAACAATTTACTGTTTAAGCAATTGTTTAATAGTTTTTCAGTATTCCTATTATTGGCAATGAATATTTCAATCAATTTTCAATATGGTTGATTTTTTTCAGATTTTTGCCTCAACGCGAAGTAATTGAAATTCTCACCAAAACTTTTTTTTGACCGGGATTGTAAGGACGATACATCTTCGAGTATCGAAATGATGATTAAATGTTCGTTGCATCTTTGAACGTTGCGGACAAGTGCTGGTGCACTTTTGCAACAGACATAGAATATAGTTTAGTCCAAGTACTACTTTTAAATACTGTCCAAGAATCATGAGACAAATATATGCATGTGTGTGTGTATTGAACAAATAATGATGTGCAATTGAAGTAAATCAATAAATTTTCAGTATAAAATATTGGCTATCTTCGCGGTTGTTCGTGATAATCGGTCGATTCGATAATTTTATATTACCATTCGCGTGTCGTTTATGGAGTTTTCTTTTTTTTTCTTACAAATGTATTTATGAAAAGCATTTGTCATGTACGCGAATGAATAAACGAATAAAATGTCTGGGGATGGATTACCTCTTTCGCATTTTCCTCGTAAGCATGTACCATGTCCTCGAGTCCCTGCACCGCGACAAGGGTGTATACCATATTGTCATTTTTAAACAGGGATTGCAATATCTTGCAGGCGCAAATGGCATCGACGTCAAAGTTCACAAGCAGCAGACAACTCTGGGACAATTTTTCAAATCATCGTCGCGATGTGAGGAAATTATTTTTCAAAAAATAAAATTTGAAAATCTTGCTAAGTAAAGTATTAACGATCGAGTCATTGTTCCCGGTACGTTCTTTCGTTTGACATTATTTTCTCAATATTTTTACAAAATATCTCGTCTATGGTTTTTAGTGTTTTTTTTTTTTTTTTCATTTTTTTCAAAAGAATGCGATCGATCTTGCAGCAACCTCGAATTTCAGGGAGCAGAGAGCAAATTTGTAAAAAGAAAACAGTTCGGGGAATAAGATTATTGACAATTAGGACGGGGGATTAAAAGGCCAATCGAAAAAATAAAAAATGAAAATTGTATTATGAAAAATCATAATTACAAGCTGTGTTGATGAATTTTGTGAAATAATTGATATTTTATGAACGACGCAATGAATGCACAAGCGATATTTCAAAATAATCGCAAATAAACATCTCTAAACTTATTCTATCTCTCGTGAGCATCCGATTGGCCTTAAAATTAGTTTATCATAAATTTTTAAATAAAAAACAATAAAAAAAGAGACTATAATTGGATATAATGTTCGAATAGAGACATAGATTTTTCCAAAAGACATAATTGGTCGTTGAAGACCATTGAAGATTATGAAAATGAATTAAAAAACAATTGTATCATCACTTCTTGTAAAATTTTACTTCAATATCTTTCCAGGATCGGATCAAATCCCTATCAAAATTAATTGACATTATAAAACTCTGGAAATCAATTGTTTACGAACAAAAGGAGAAAGTAAATCAAGAATTTCTCGTACAGTGGCAAAAAAGTTCCAACAATTCAGAAAATCAATAATGAAGGAAACGATCGGATAAAAAAAAACAACCGAAGGGAGCTGGGAACCAAAACAATTCGAGAATTTCGTCAAATTTACCACGAGACCTTCAGAATAAAACAATGCTCCATGGACCCTTAACCTAAACATCAATGAGATAGTTTATCGCTTATTCGCAATAAATGGAAATTCAAAACTCACCTTTCCCTGTATCACGTTGTAGAAATCATTTTTGAGATTTTCAACAAACATGTTGCCACGATTTACGTCATGTAAACGAATTTTCGTCACACTACTGAACAAGCTAAAACAGCCACAGCACCCATTGAAGGCGCGAAAAAAGAATTTATTGTCCCCGCGACGCCAGCGCGGTCAACGGCGATTCTTAATTCTCACATCTGGGATGCTTGTAAAATTGTTAATTTTTTTTTAATCCGTAAAAACATTGTAATAAAAAATATATACGGTTTTACTAATAAACGTTAAATTTTTGAGTACACACGAGGTAAATATATATATATTTTTTGACACCTGTTTGCTAGCAAATTTATCGCAAAATTATTCTCAAGAGTATAGGACAAAAATATCACTGTAGATGGAAGTACGAGCGTTTGATTTAAAAAAATAAAAAAATGAAAGCGATCGCGCCTGGCGCCTGCTGTCAACAAAGTGAAACACTAACCTCTTTTAACAAAACACGTGCTACCACCCGCAACTCCAAAATTGTTTGATCTTTTTTTTTTTAATTCTTGCTATCGACAGTGGAAAAATGTCAAGAAGACCTGAGCATCTGGCACCACCGGAAATTGTAAGGTTTTATAATAATTCGTAATATTTGAAATAATTCGTCGATATTCGTAACCTCTCAATACCGATATTTGCGTTTTTTTTCAAGTTTTACAATGAGGATGAGGCCAGAAAATATACTCAAAAGTACGTATGCACTATTCAACGAACGTAGAATATCTAAAGTACTAATTTGAAAACTAATTCATGAGATTTCGATTTTATTTATCTTCATCGTACCCAGCCCTATTACTCTCCGAATTTTATCTCCGGGAGTCCGCCAGAACAATTATTCATTATGTGCGCTAACATTCGAACATCCTACAGACATGCTCGAGAAAATTTATCTATCTCCTAGAAAGAAATAACTAGCGTGAATACCTTTTGCCAAATTGTTACTTGGTTTAGCTCGATGATTGTGAAATTGGAAAACTCTGCTAATGAGTCTGTCAAAGTTTATTACAAAATTATGATTATTATGAAAAATTATTACAAAGAATCATTTACCAATTATATTTTGAACAAACGGGCACTATTTTAATAAATTATTTTTTAAAATGAATAATTCGGGAGCAATTATTCTTTTACCTCGTATATTAATATTTTTTAATCAATAATTCTCAATAATCCATAATTATTTAGTGAAAAAGGTATTTTTTAAATTATTTTCCATTCAAATGGCCCTAATTGTGGATTCGTTCGTTATTAAAGCTCTCGAATGATGGACATTCAAGTTCAGATGTGCGAACGTGCCATCGAACTTTTGCTTCTTCCCGAGGATGTTCCATGTTTTCTCTTGGACATCGGATGTGGCTCCGGCCTGAGCGGAGGTGTCCTGGAAGATCAGGGACACCTCTGGATCGGCGCGGACATCTCATCCGCGATGCTCAGTAAGAAATAACGCTCCATCTTTCTCCGACTTGTTTTAATCTTCAATTGAGCATTGTATACGCTAGTCCGATTGTCACTGAAAAACTTTTTTTTAATCAATTTTTTTCAATCTCATAACGCCAATCTCGACACGCGACAACGTATTTTTGTACGCAGACGTAGCCCTGGAACGCGAGGTAGAGGGCGATTTGCTTCTCAATGACATGGGACAGGGAATGCCATTCAGAGCTGGTAGTTTCGATGGTGCGGTCAGTATTTCGGCGCTTCAGTGGCTCTGCAACGCCGACAAAACGTCTCACAATCCCGTGAAGAGATTGTACAAATTTTTCTCAACTTTATTCGCTTGTCTGACGCGCAACGCCAGAGCTGTCTTTCAATTTTATCCTGAGAACAGCGATCAGATCGAATTGGTGACCGCCCAAGCTACCAAGGCCGGATTTTACGGCGGCGTCGTTGTCGATTTTCCCAACAGTACTAAAGCAAAAAAATTCTTTCTCGTCTTAATGACCGGAGGTGCAATGCCGCTGCCCAAAGCTCTGGGCACCGAGAACGATGGTTCAACCGTTAATTACACGACTAGGAGGTTTGTATTTGGAAGCGCGTCACTAAAAAATTATAATTATAATTAGAAATTAGAATTTATTGAGTCTTACAGTGGAGATACGGGACATTGTATAAAAAAAAAAAGTTCATAATTCACATTTACACGCAAATATTACATTTCATACTCCTTTCAACAAAAATATCTATCCTCCCTGGACTTCTCAATATACATACGGGATTGCAAAAGCGCTAATGCACTTGTCCGCATCCCAGGCCGAAAATCTAAAAGTCGTCTATACTCCCGGTAAATCTTGCGAATCAGGGCACCAGCCGAAAACGGCTCCAAATTTTTTTCTGGCACTTGTTATCATTAAAAAATAATATCATTGATGTCATGTGTGTGTGTGTTAGTACCGATCCGATAGCTGTCAATATTGGTATTAACTTAATATTGCGAATTTTTTTATATTTTTTATGACGTTGGAAGTCTTCCCCCTCCTTAATATTACATAGAATATTATTTTTTAATGATAACAAATGCCAGAAAAAAATTTGGCACCGTTTTGGGCTGGTGCCCCTGATTCGCAAGATTTACCATACTCCTTCTAGGAATCACTGCTATGGAATGTAGTTTATATGCCTTTTATTTATTTTTCACTTTACTTTTTTTTATTGCCGTTGCTATTTGTCTATGTACACTTTTATAATTAGGGTGCTCTTATATTTTTCGCATTTTATGCCGCTCTATTTTGTCTATTTACACTTTTATAATTAAAGTGCTCTCGTCCTTTTTTACACTGTATAATTATATTTAATATATCAGGAGGTATATTCCTTACAGCTTGCTCTATTGTTTTTTTTTTTTTTCCTGTTTTTCCGGTGCATCGTTAGTACATTTCCTCGCTTTTTTGCTGCTCAAATACATTTATTGCTTTTGCCGCTATGCAACGATAGCATCTCTGTCCTATACTTTTCTTGCATTGCGGTACTAACCGCTGAGAAGTTTAAATTGCCCCGAGTGTTTGCAACTTACAAATTGATTATCCAAAATACATTGCTCAATTGCATATACACAGAATTTTTGTCGCAAGTTTAACACTGGTGTTTCCACGTACAGCCGCTCGGTCGTATGGCGCTTTTCCTTTTTCAGCATTATCTCAATGATACAGTTTTGGATAGTCTGGAGCTTTTTTAGGGTATTATCCCGAGTGCCGCCCCAGCCGATTATACCATAAGATAGAATTGAGTCTACGAGTGCATGATATTTCGTAAACAGTTGATCACGGTTTAGTATCGTGTATAAAATAATCGACATCATCATCTCACACAATATATTATTAATCACCATACAGAATATTTCATTGCAGAATGTTGTATTACAGAATTTAAATTCATGAATTCGCGAAGCAATGAGATAACTAATACAATATATTTTACTTATAAATACTTTGAAGTACTTTACTTACTGCCACCTACGGATAAATTGTGAGCAATATTAGGTCATTTTGTTCGCGGTTATTTTTTTTTTCTGGAACTTTTGAGAGGGGGTGTCTTGTTTTTTTTTTATATTTTTGGCTGAAATTTGAATCAAGTAAAGTTTTTTCGTCCCGAAAAATCGATCGTAGCAAATTTTTAAAACCTTTGATAATGATAAATAGCCAAAAGTAAAAATATTATCGTAAAATTTTTTGTCCGAGTCCGTAGAACGTTTTATTTGAGTGTTAATTCGATGCTTAAATAAAATTTGACAATCTTACGCCGACTTTATTATAAAAGCTAGATGATTTCGATGAATCGCCCGATGGTACGATATATTATTCGTGTTTATTTCGCAGAGAACAATTGAAAAAGGCTAGAGGCAAGCCTCTGAAGAAGAGTCGTGACTGGATCATCGAGAAAAAAGAGCGAAGACGAAGACAGGGCAGAGATACCCGAGAAGATACGAAATACACCGGGAGAAAGAGAAGCGGACGCTTCTGAGTCTTCCAAGCCTGCAAAAAAAAAAAAATGTATTCGTTGTAAATATTTATTTTCTCATAATAAAGCATATAATCGGTATAAGATTGTTCGAATAATTTAACTCAGGATAGCGCATTCTTTTTTTTTTCTCTCTTTTAATCGTACACATATCTATTTACAAATGTTCTTCGGTCGAGCAATGAAAAAAGTTCGCGATGAGCTGTAAATTTTCATTAATCGTATTGTTTCGGATGAAGCGATTTTATTTTATTTTATTTTTTTTTTCTATTCGCTGACGAGAAACATCGAAATGCTTTTGTGCACCGGCCGGTGCAGAACTTGTTCGAGCTCTTGTCGATCGAGCCACTGATGCTTCGCAGTCTCGGTTACGCTGCCGGACAAATATCTTGCCAAATAATAGAAGACCTTTGCCCCGTAACTTCCGTTCTCACGAATGTGCCTCGGATACACGTATTTGTAGAATCCCATGGGCGCGTTGCCATAAATTCTTACGTTCAGATCGCTACCGCAGGTTTCCTTCAATACTCGTTCCGCCGCCTGAAAAACGAATTGCGACGAGGACAAAATTACTCATCGCTGGATGTTACTCCGATCGATATAATGAACGACACCGAGGAAAAATGAAAAATAAAAATTGAAATTTGCATAATATGGGTTTCTCGTCATTTTTCTCGACAAGTACGGTCAATGAAATATCAAAAAGTTAATTTACTCGAAAAAAAAAAAATTATAGTCTTTGCTATCCTCGATTCCAGTTTATACGTGTTTAAGGGGTCTAACCTAATTGGAATTTTCAAAAAAAAAATTTTTTGGATGAAAATGAGCGCTATGAAGAAACTGAAGGCATAATGTTATGGTGCAGGCATCGCTGATTAGACGTAAGTAAGATTTTTTTCACGATTTTTCGTTGAAGAAAACTTTAAGCGCGTTTTTCTCAAAATAACGTTTTTGGACGGCTTGTTGATAAAATCTCGGAAACTATTCAACCGATCTTTACCAAAATTTTACCACAAGTTCTTTGTGACTATAGCTTATAGCGCATATCATACGAATTTTGAAATTTTTAGTGTAACTATTTTTTTTTGCAAAAAAACGAAAAAAAAACGTGCTTTTTCGTAGTTTTTTTGGAAAAATTGCCGCCATTTTATCATTTTTGAAAAAAATCAAAAATCGTATGAGACGCGGCTATAGCAATTTACCTACTGAATCTAAAACCATTTTTTTTTTTTTTTCGGATCATCCATTCCAGAGATTTCATCAACAGCGCACACCCATCTTTTTTTTTTTTTGGACCTGTCTTCTCCCCCATTTTTCTGCACGAAAACTGAGTAAAATAAATATAAAAAAAAATTTTTTTGCGTATTTTAAGAGTATTTTTTAGGCCTAACATATTTTATATCTATATTTATAATTTATACCAAAAATAATCAAAAAATTCGTGAAAATCGTGCCTTTTTTTGCCCGTCCAATTAGGGTAGACCCCTTAAAAAAATTGCAAACGGCGATATCGTACGAAAATTTGAATCGACTCGTCACCTGTCTCATGGTCTCTCCTTGGGATCTGTTGCCCTGAGGAGGCAGCCAAAAAATCTCTTTGCCCAATTTTTGCTCAACCAGCAAAACCAGACACTTGTCCAATTTTCTCTCCAACGAATTTTTTATATTCTTTTTGTCCGCCTCGGTGATTCGAGGCGCCAGACGAAAAGCCGCGAGTTCGAGATCTCCGGCGTCCTCTAAATCCTGAGCTGTTTGTTTGACGACCGCATCCAAATCCACGTCCAAGAGACCCTTCTTCTGCAGTTCCAATTGCTTCCATTCGCTCTCTAATCGCAATTCGTGATCGCACTTCATGCTATTCTCGAATTCTATCTGCTGTAGCATAGCGTGAAACTTGCTCTCTATCTCGTTCATCGGTTTTGTGATTACCGGCTGGCGTTCGAGACAAACAGCGCTGAGCAAGTCCCATTTCCGTTTTTTCACGATATCCGTACTCTCGGTACGGGCATTGCGCCTCGAGAGAGCTATGAAAATTTATAAAATTTACGATAACGGTCGAAATTCCGTTTTTTTTTCGACTGAAAATAATTGGTAAATTCTAAAACAATCGTGCGTAACCTCTCTTGAGAAAAATATTCTGTTAAAAGTATAACTGCTACGAGAACGATGAAATTTTATTGTTGTAGATTTTCTTTTTTTTTTCTACTTACCGGACAGATTCTTGAGCGACGAGAAGAGCTTCGACGATTTTTTAAACATCTTTTAATTGTTGAAAATCGACGATATTCGTATGGGATCTAACCTGCTAATCTTTGTGGGGAAAAAGTATTTAATTCATGCGATCCGGTGCGGAGTTTTGCCGCTGATTGTTAATTAAAAAAAAAAAAATGAAATAATTTCATACTTCTTGTAGATAAATTGATTAAGAAAACTTGTGAATTGATCAACAATTGTTATTTTTTATTTTAAAAATGAAGCAGAAACAAATGTATTATTATTATTATTATGTCCGGATTCGATTATTCGATATATCGAATATATCGATCCGGGTATACGTTGATTTTTGAAAATATTTTTCCATTATGCAACTCAAATTTAGGCCAATATTGGGAATCGTGCACTTTATTGCATTTTTTAATCCAGAACTTTGTTAAATTTTATGAAAAAACAAACGCCTTATTTACCAATTTTGGAGATAAAAATATAAAAAAAAATAATAAAATTAGACTACCCTAATAATTTAGATTAATATTTTAGGAACCCTAAAGATTCGTCAAAATGAATCCTCCTTCGAAATTTCGAACCTGCCGAAACGTAAAATTTCACTCTTTCGGAAATCTCCCGCACATGACCGAAAAAAATGCGGTTAAAATTTTTTTTGGCGCAAAGTTTGGATTTAAAAATGACGATAAAGATCAAACTAGGAAAAAATAAGTCGTATGAGTTTGTAAAATAATTTATTTCATCTCGACGCTCTCGCTAAAATCCCAGTCGAAGTGTTCGCGAGGCAAGAAAACATATTCGCGTCGCTCATTTATTAACGCGGCAGGTTTATCCAACATTCTTTACGTCAAAAAACCGCAAACACACAAACTCGTTTGCTTCGTTCCTTTTTTTTTTTTTTTTTTCACATAAATCTAATATAATGACGGGCAACTTCTGTTATTTACATGTGAATCGTCGGTGTCTGCTCTCTCTCTCTCTCTTTTCTTTTCGTTGCATCGGGTCTTCAAGGCACGAAGATGTAATGAGAAACGTCATTGGCATCCTCCACGACTTTTGACTGTAGCAATTTAATCTCGAGTCTCAATTTTTCCTTCTCCATCTCTTGTTTTCTTATCTCATTGGTGTAACAATTCATCTGCAAACGTAGCTTGTCCTTTTTCAGCTTGAGCATTTCGGTCTCGTGAAAGAGCTTTCTCTGCTCGGCCCGTAAAACCGACAATTGTTCCTGAAGCAACTGATGGCTCGCCTCCTCGGAAAGTACGACCTCGGAAACATCGTTTTCGTTCAAACTTTTGTCATTCTTCGCGGCATTAATTTCGCTCCCCGATGCGCTATCGCCCTCCGTCTCGACGGCGGCGGCTTCCTTCATTATCCATATCCTCGAATCCGCGGATTCGAGAACGCACGTGGTTTTTTCATTAATCGGCGACTCGCCGGAAGTCGGTCGGCTGAGATTCGTCAGATTCGACGAAGTCTCGTGAATCGTCGATATTTTTTCGATCTCGACCGGCGGTGCTATCGTTCCGATTTCCAAAACTTGAAAAAAAAAAAAAAAAAAAAAAAAATGATAAAAAGTAAATTCAGAGCTTTTCTCGTAATTATTGTATCGGATGGCACTTTGGCGATAAATTTTTGGCGATCATAGCGAATAAAGTATAATTAAATTAATTATACAATAATTATTATCTTAATTAATTATTAATTAATTAAGATATAATTAATAAGATAATTAATAAGATATAATTAATAAGATAATTATTAATTAATTAAGAATTAATTAATTATTAATTAATTAAGATAATATTAATTAATTAATTATATTTAATTATTATCTTAATTGATTATTATTTTAATTAATTATTATATATTTTAATTATATATAATAATTAATTAAAATAATTATAAAATAATATTAATTAATTAATTAAGTATAATTAAATTTTCTCTACCCTGCGAATCCGGCGAATCGTTATCCTGAGCAAGATGATCGTTGCAGTAATTGTTGAAATCTCTCTCATCGACGAATACCGAACCATCGGCATTGACAATCGACTCGACAATTACCGAGGGATCACCGTCTTCCATCACCAAATCACCAACTATTTCACCATTCGCGTTTATTATATTTCCCTCGGTATTCGCGCTCAATAATTCTCCCTCCGTCGTGTCCATATCGTCGACCGCCTCTTCCTGATTCAGCTGCACGCTGTACGAATCCTCGCACTCGTTCATCTCGCTTCCCTCGAGCTCCACCGACAAACCCTTGCGAAGGATAATGAAACGAATGATAAAATAAATTTTCACCGATGGAATTTCATGATTTTTTACGTATTTGAGAAAAAAAAAAAAAGAAAAAAAAAAGAAAAGAAGAAAGATCCGTTTTAACCAACGTCTTGGCCCCACGGCGATTCTTGCTCTTTCTTTATTCGCTTTATCGTCTGGGCAATTTCATCCTCCGACTCGGAATAACTTCTCGCGCTCTCGCAGCGCTGCAATTTTTCAAGATCGTGAATTCTCTTGAACAATTGATATGCTCGCTCGGGCGTTATTTCCCTCTTGAGCTTATTCGCAGCTGCGATATTGAATAGATCCTTGGAGCGTAATACTTTGTTCGTGCGCAAACGAACGTATTCCTTGAGCCTCTTGCGATCGATGTGCAATTGCATGAGATCCTGAACCTCCTGCTTTATTTCGCCGCAGAGCTTTCGCTCTTGAGGCAGTTTCTTGAATAATTCCTGAAGAAGAAGAAAAAACGAAATATCATGGAGCTGTGAGAAATAATTTGTTGATCATAGTTTTTTTTTTTTTTCGGTAAATATTGCGAATCATGGCTGTGGCTCAAAACTGGTTCAAATTTTTTTTTTCTGGCATTTTTTATCATTAAAAAATAATATCCCATGTAATATTGAGGAGGGGGAAGACTTCTGTCGTAAAAAAATATAAAAAACTGGCAATATTAAGTAACATAAATATTAACCGACAATAGCAGATATCGACTCGGTATATGGCAAGGTAAGACACACACGCACACACACTCACTATAAGCTATGAACCGATTGAACTAAACGTATGAATGTAAACATCGAACGGGCATTGTAAGAAAGAATGAAAACAGCGACACCGAATAATAATATTGCGAGAAGATAATAATTTGTAATACCAGTATCGGCGTAACAATGAATTCTCACGGGTGTATAATAATTTCGCTTACCCATGCTATTAAAAAATTTGAAAATCGAAAAAACAGTATTGGTTTTTTGCAAAAATTGTTAAAACGCGAAGTGATTATTATAATTTGCGGAAATCCTGCTATTCGCTCGAAATCCCTGATTCGCAATATTTACCTTTATTTATTTATTCAAACCATACGATAAATATAAAGGTATGACATAGCATATATTGCGTCCTACTGAGACACCCAGCAACATATTTACTGGGCCCCCCCCCCTGTGCGTAGGTTCGGTTGGTAAGAAAATCATAATATCGAAAATAGTTTGTCTCGTATCGCGTCTCAACTAAGCGCATAGCGTGTACCTGTTACCTCTAATCTGTACAATTAATTATTCACAATCAGCTGTATACTCCTGCTTAATGAAATTATTGTATGAGATATTTCTCAATTTTTTCTTATCATCGTGCGCCAATTTTTTTTGGATCAACCGATGAATTATTAAAATCTAATAGGGCTACGGAGTAGGCATTTTTTCTCGTCAGAGTTTTAGATATTTTGGCTACTATAATTGACTTATTCCTCGTAATACTACAAGAATTTTCGTTAATATCATCAAATATTATTTATAATAGAGAGCTAATGCTTCGACATGGAAAGTTTGAATAATATTTACGAAATTCATACTCATGTACACGCTGATCAGTGAAATAATTGTTATATAAATGGCATTTGTATTTTTGGGGTATCAATTGTATATTATTTTTGTATATTTTTGTATATTAATCTTCTTTATCCGAGTGTTCCACTTGCATATAATAACGTGACAATGTAAAAGGGTTTTTTTTCCCGTTGAATAAATAAATAAATAAATAAATAAATCACGGTTTATGAGTATAATCAGTCTTTAATAATTCTTATAAAGACTTATTAAGCTCATAAACCGTATTATTAAACTTACAAGTTTAATAATTAATTTAATTTAATAATTAAACTTATAAATTTAATAAACTTATAAGTTTAATCATTCTTATTCAAAATGTATTGATCTTATTCGTTTATTTTATGTTTCATTTTATATTTCGGTAGTAGGTTGTCGCGGCTCCGAGCACAATGACCCGGCATGTTCTTAAAAAAAAAATTATGAAACTTTGTCTCTAGTTTTCGGAATTTTCAATATTTTTCAGCTAAAAGCTTGCGAGCGGTAGAAGAAAAGTTGAAGTTTAGAGAAAAATATATGAGAACGATGCTTTGAAAATTTTTTTTTTTTTGCTAACGAGACGTAAAGTTTGATTAATCACCTCTGATATCTCATGATTGTGCTCATTATTGACGCTGGTAACTTCGAGCTTTGTGCCATCCTTGGAAGCTCTCAGCATTATGTGAGCCGGACAATTGGTTCTGATAGATCTGCAAAGCGATCGAAGCGAATTAAACAATTTTTTTCCTCCAAAAAATTCGCCTTTGTTGCCAAAACGGCGATCTATCGGAGAGAGAAAAAAAAAAAAAAAAGTAA
Source organism: Rhorus exstirpatorius (assembly GCA_963564615.1). NCBI lineage: Eukaryota > Metazoa > Arthropoda > Insecta > Hymenoptera > Ichneumonidae > Rhorus > Rhorus exstirpatorius. The sequence goes on from OY751320.1 coordinate 26,335,431, forward strand.
TAATTCAACCGAGGAATTTATTTACTGCGATTGTCTTCGTCCCGCTCCTCTGGGCAAAAACTTTTGTCCCCCATAGATACACGCGTATTTGACCGAATAATATTTCAATCTTTCGCTGATCGGTCTAGCAGTTTTCATGTGAGCGCCGCTAACCGTTCTGCTGTCTCGTCTCCAGTAGTGGACGAGACTGTGCTTTGAGAAACGCTCTAATTTCTGCTCGAGATCTTCGTAACTGTCGAACAGCTCACCGAGACGAAACGACATGTCTTCGTCGGCGTTGCACGATGCCATTGCGAGTCAGTAATATATCGATGATGCGTCGTCGATGAATTTTTTATCTTACGAAATAACGATACGAAAAAAAATTTTATATATTCAAAAATTCGAGGAAAATTGAATAAATGTATCTAAATAGTGTGAAAACGAATGTACCAACGGGTATTGAGTGAATAAAAATAAACGAAACTAATATATTCTTTGCTTGTCGAAATAATGCATAAACTTTTCTTGTTTGTCAATGAAATACAAGCTGGTTTCGTCTGGAAATAATAAAAATTGCATCGACTCTTTGTTCGTTCAAACAAACGTACTTTCATAGTCGTTTTTTACTTTCATTCTCTCGTTTTTATTTTATTCGTCATTAATTTTATAAAATCCAATGGTATTGAAAAACAAACGGTCTTTAAATTAACGTAGAAGTGAATAAATCTACGAGTCATTCTAGGAATATGATAAAGGGGGAAACGAAGTATTTCTTTGCGAATGAAAATGATTCATGAAATTTTTTTTTTTATTTTATCGCAACGAGGTTCATGGAACATGGCCGATTTCGTCTAAAAATAAAATTTTCATCGATTTTCCGTGTACGTTGGAGCAATAATGTTTCATCTTTGTATGCGCTCTTTTAAAAATGTTTTTATGGTTTATTGTTTTTTTTTTTTTTTATTCATGATAATACTCGGATTTGAGAGGTTAAGTAAAAGTTTGATTGGCGTGGTAGAAGACAAGATGGTTGACCGTGAGCACAGACGAATGGCTTTATTTTCTCGTGAAACGGGATACAACACTCGTGGACCGCCAATTCAAGACGGGGGATGGGGATGCCCCACGTTTTGGCATCACAAATAAACCGCGCGACAGCAAGCAAAATTTTTTTGTGCTTTTACCTCTGCAACGAATGTACGATTTTATACAAATATATTCACGATCACAAAATTTACAAACGAAGTAAATTATTCCGCGTTACCACCGTGTCTCATCGCGTTTTAACTCGAAGACGGGACGACGAGATTGTTAAAACGGCGCATCTGTCGTTTCTCATATGACTCCCCTATATTTTCAGCTTTTTACAAAATGTATTACCTTTTATTTCCAGTTTTCGTTTCGCGTTCACCCGTACCAGAGGATACACAAAGTAATTCACTGTAAGTCGTGGCGTAATTTTTTTTTTGTTAATACATCAATCGCCCAAACTCTATACTTTCAGCGAAACGTAAATATGTATATATATATACCTATAAACTCTTCGAATTTAATGCGGGTAAAGGATCTCGTAGGTCGATGCGATATATAACGGGTGTCCGGAAAAAAATTAGCAATATACAGGTCGCTCCCGCCAACGCGCTTTTTCCAAGCTCGATAAATTAATTCAGCCGATACAAGCGATATTTTTGTGCGATGCAATCATTGCTGCATGTGAAAATAATTTTTTAAAAATTTAGTTTGCTATTACCCTGGAATATACTTTTATACAAGGCGTATGCAAGCGAATATGGACGAAAAATGCAGATTGCGCACAAACAATTAGTGGAAAAATACTAGTATAATTGTAGAATTGGGCTTGCGTATAATCGAACGTGGAAAAATTGGAGAATAGAGATACGGTAGAAAAGAGTTCGGTAGGAAAGAGGGGCTGCAGATTTATCGATGTTCTATCGCAGTTAGTTTTTTTTTTCGCCACTGCAAGCGCTGTCCGTCGCGAAGCTGGATAAGACTAGATGCGACAAAGGCAAAACAAGCACAAAATGCATTCAATTGATTAATATGGTTAATAACGACTTGGAAAACAGAAAAATTACAACGACATAATATCCATATTTTCATTTATTAAAATAACGATTTTTTTTTTATTGCGAATGTAACATTTTTTTTTGCTTCTCACGTAATACAAAAGGCAACTAGATAATATATCGGTTAAATCTTTGTATGGTCATTTTGCATTCGTTTTTTGTTTTTTTTTTGTTTATTGTCACTGATTTCAATGGGCATCCAGCGCTACAACGTCCTCATCGTCCATCGGCGGTACAGGCGGTGGTTCGTTTTGAGCAATCGGAATTGCCTGAAAGTCAAAAAGGCATTTAGATAAATTTTTAAGTATCCCTTTGACTTTAAAAAGGAGATTAAAGCACAAAATCCTTCATTCTGTTTATCCTGTCGCAAAAACTGAATGGTCAATAAATGGACTTTGGCACAATCCTTTTGAATATATTCTCTTGCCATCTGTAGGCTTTTTTGTCACCTATCTTGCTTCCGATTTTCGAGAAAGAGCTTTACACCCTGAAACGCACATAGCGCCTTGGCGCACATTTTTGTGGCGCCCGAAGCCGCATTGACTCATCCATATGGCGCACATCGATTAATTTGTGCTTGGCTCGAATGATTTTCGCGAAATTTCGTACTCGGGAATTTACGAGGTTGCTGATTACAAATCTGCCTTCAAAATTCATAAATTCAAAATGGCGGCCTCGAAAGCTCTCTAATATGAGTTTTCATGCGAATCAAGTACATTATTCTTGCATTTTGGTCCGCCATATTGGATCTACCGTTTTGAATTTCGTCTCGATTCTCATTCGAATTATAAATCAATTTTGAATATTCATCCGCCATTTTTTATTTCTGAATTTTGACCTCAAATTCGTAATCAGCGACCAAAAAAAAACCCTCAAATTTTTCGGGCGCCAAGATTCAGTATTTTCTCGCAACATATCGAAATTCATTTGATGCTCCAGCCGCCTCTCTGAACTACCAAAAAATGCAATGTTTTTTTTTTTTTTTTTTTTTTTTCATACGTCTTATGTATATGATGAAAAATAATTAATTACCGGCAACGCGTTTAATGTATGAGCATCATCGTCGGCACTGCCAGAGAACGTAGATTTACGTTCTCCAGGTTCGGTACTCGAGTTCAGGACAATCCTGTGATTTTCAATTTCCGCATCGTCACGTTGTAAATCGTTCAAAACGGAGAAAGTAATTGTCTGTAGGGAAAAAAAATCAGAAATGCACGCAAATGAATATATATTCAAAAATCAAGCAAAAATACACTGAAGATATTTTTTTCCTTTACCCTTATAGTGTCAGCCAATGTTTCTTTTATGTGATCGGTCGTATAAGATTCCGAGTCCGAAAATTTTGCCAACAGCAATCGATAAGTGTTGTTCATTATTCGTTTAATGTCTGCGCATTTCTCACTTATCTAATGCGAATGGATACAAACAGATATAACTCGTTGCGTTAAAAAAAAACAAGACTTCTTTTTAATTTCAGGGAGAAAAATGGAGTATTTCAAATTCTACTTGCACGGAAAAAAAGTACTTTTTCCTACTGCTTTTTATCATACTTACAGATACCGTTCGTTCATCCATTTTGGATGTAGATTTGTTGGAAAAAAGTTTTTCCGCATTGACCTTAGAAATCGAGGACTCCAGAAAAGAGTTCCTCTCCTTCAGTCGGGCGATCAGATCATCGGCAGCTCTGAGAGCGATTTTATCTTCCGCCGCTGCTTTTACCAGCTCTGCGACTCGCGCATGAAGCTCAAAAATTTCTTCATTCCTGCCTTGCTTCTCGCTATCTAATTTACCAAATTTAACAGCATGTTCTTCCAGTAGTCCTGAAATAATTTAAAAAAAAAAAACAAACAAACAAACCAATGATACAATTTAATTGGCAATTGCAATTAATCCTAGGTGCGTCGAATGAATTTTTCAATGGATCAATGAGATTTTTTTTTTTTTCAAATCGTTCTCCCATTACCTCTGGCTTCGCTCAATTTCATTTCGAGCCTCTTTTCTCTTTCGCAATCTTTCAATCGGTGCTCGTCCGAAGGAGAATTTTCCGTATAAACATTTTTACTATTCGCCATGGTCATTTCTGAGCCGGAAAATTTTTCATCGCTCGGTATCGTTTCATCCACCGAACGATGCAGCGGCCTTCGAAGAATCATCGGCGACGAGGCACTTTGAACTTCAAGAATGTGAAACTACAATGAATGATAAATAATTCCGGGATGCGCGAATATTTTGCTTTTTTATTATAAATCCACAAGTCGGTTTTTTTTGTTATCGTTGAAAATTATTAGCGAAACAGGATGGCCACGGTCAGGGAAAACCGGGAAAACCTGGAAATGTCAGGGAATCTTAAACTGTTCGGGGAAACAGAGAATTGTCAGGAAATTTTTCATTCGGTCAGGGGAGTAAAAATTACGAAAATTAAAATTCGAACTCTTCGGTCAACCGGGAGGAGCAGCGATTGTTCTTAAAAATTTTGATTCGCATCCGCATCAAGACACTTTCATTTGCTTGAAATATTTTTCTTACTTCAGTTGATTTGAAATATTCTTTTATTGTTTTTTTTTGACGTCTTCGTATCGAATTTTTGGGCTTCCAGGAAAAAAATTTAATCGGATTTATAATCAGTTTTATAATCAGATTTATAATCGGTTTGACGGATTTGGGGGCTTATCGGGGTAGTTTTGAAAAGCCCAGGAGTAAACTCGGGGGGCAATGCCGTTTTATTAATCTCGAAAGCTTAATTTTTTGTATCCAAAAGAGTACTAAAAATCGGCGAATTTGTCTCCAAAGGGGGATGCATGGAGAAATTGGCAAAGATCGATGATCCGACTTTGAAAATTTATAAAAACTTCGAAAAAAAACAATCATAGCTCGATAAATCGGGCGGCATTTTAAAGCTGAAACGGTTGCGAAGAGAATAAGCACCGAACAGAGTTTCATCCCTTTCGGGAAGCAAAGTTACAGCGATTCTAGTGAACCCATTAATTTTTCGCAATAATTCAAAAAATCTCGTAGCTTCGAAATTTCATATAGTACCCCGTATCGATTTATTTTCTTTCGCTGATGACGAATCTGTTGGGCATACTCCTTGAAGCTCAAAAATTCCATCTCAAAACGTCAAGAACGATCAAGAAAATTGAAACATTACATCGGATAAAGTTTAATTAAAATTCAATAAATTTTGAACGAATCACTATTCTTCCGATATTATCGATAAATAAAAAATCTAATTAATAAAAAAAAACATCGTGATAAAAAAAGTTATTTTCTCCGTTTTTAACGATGTTTTTTCATTCAAACGTTCGTCAACTTTCTCCCCAAATGCACTCGCGCATTTGCGGTGCCCATATGAGAGCAGCCTTGATTCTTGTACACGGCAGCGGTGGAAAGTTTTCTTTATATGTATAAATACATTTGTAGACATATTTTATTTCTAGACACATTGATCAAATTTGCAAACATTTTCCAAAATCGATTTGTTCCGAGTTTTAAAAAAATCATTGCTCGATTAACCCGTTAAGCTCCGATTCTATTAAGATCTCAGCCGGGCAAAGTTGGGTATTTTTTCAACGGAAAGTTAGGGAGTTTTTTTTTTCCATCTTAAGCGGTGAATTATTTCTCACGAGGGGGCTATCAGGGTCATGTGACTGCGTATCGTTTTCTGTTAAACTATACCGATCGATCGAATTCCTCTGGATTTGCGTTTTCAATTTTCGTTTGTAATCTCAGAGACGAGAAATTGTAAAGATTTTTTTTTTTTTTTTTTCAAATATGGAGAAAAAAAAAATCATACTAGACGCATATTCATTGATATTTATATTGGTATAATTTGCGATATGATTTCTCTATATATTTACCTTATCGAGTAATTTCTGAATATTGTCAGCTATTTTTGCCATTCCCATACGAATCTCCGTATTCTGAGTTCTCGTTTCCGACAAAAATACATTTATGTTCGGATCGATTCCCGCCGGCATCGGCTGAGTCATGGGCGCCTGCTGTATCGGATAATATTGTCCATCCATCGTGACGTATTGTTGCTGAATCGGACCAACGGGCCAGGGACTCGCGAATGCCGGAGAGGAAATTACAGGCCTATGAGGCAAAGGAACCGCGGTAGGGACCATGCCTCTTGGCACTAAAACATTTGCAACGGAAGATGCCTCGGGCGACGATTCCTGCGATGCTTTCCATTGATGCTTCGATGAATGCGAGGCAGAGACTTCCGGCTGAAAAATCATTGGGAATTTCGAGACTTCTCTCATGCCCTAAACTTTTCGATACTTTTAATTCACTCGACTTAAGGATGTTCTTCTACTACTTCGAAGTCAATTGAGAGTATATTTTCAAAACCTTGAAGAAATACGTGAAAAATACTTTTCATCTACTAGCTAATTAATATCATGATTTATTCATGTTTCAAGTGAGAATTATTCAAATTTTTCTGTGAAATCTATCAAAAAAGTATTAAAACGTGCCGTTAATAAAGTGTCTCATTTGAATAAGTATCAACTTCGTTTTTTTTTTTATCAAAAAATACAAAAATTAGCATGTGTCAATGGTAAAAAGAAAATATGGCAACGCCGCTTGGCATTGTCTGCGTAAAGTTAGTAACCCTGTTGCAAGGACTGGCGAGAAATATTAGTGCTTCTGCTTGGAACCGTATAAAGCAAATGTGGTAAACATAATCTCTCCGAAATGTCCGAGCGTCCTCGATACAAAGGCCGCGCTTCGAAACGAAAAGAAAAATCAAGCGGAAAGAAAGTTTGAGTGTGGCCGGCAAACGGAGAAAAAAAAAAGGACGATGTTTCGCCTAAAATTTTTTCGTTTTTAATATTGTTTTATACTGCGAAATCTTGAAAACTCTCTCAGGACCATTTTGAATTTGAGCGCGCTGGAGTGAACATGCGCCTACCGGTCGTAGTATCGCAACGTTGCGAAATCTACGCGTACACAAATATTTTTTTCGTCGTAATTGCTCTCTCGAAAATTATTAATTGTAAATAAACGACGCGGTAAAAATATTTCAAATTGCTTCTATATTTAAAGAATTAAATATGATACGAAATGAAAGTATTTTTATAAGTTTATCTTTTTTTCGAACAGTGTTCACTTTATATTTAAATCGTTGAAATCACGTCAATCTGTATCTTCATCGTGTAAAATTTCAATAATTCAATATTTAATATCTCCTCAACGACGCGGTAAAAGTATTTGAAATTTTAAATTCGAATAAATTTTTGTATAAAAAAAAAAAAATCTAGGCCTAAACTTATTTTTAGGTTCATGCAAGTACATCCTTAAACGTACCTTGAAACGTCGAGGAGATTTTGCGTGAATCTCTTCCTGAAAATTCCGACAAAAATTCATTATGAATTTCCAATTTAATTTAGCCTCGTGTAAATTATTTACAACTACTTTTTTTTTTCCCCCCCGTTTGAATTGTAATTGAATTTTCGTTTATCCACTATCAATTACTTTTCTTTCGTGAAAAATCTTTGCCTCTTTACCTCGGTATCCTCCGAGTCGGTGGTACTCGAAGCTGGAACTTTTGGTAGCATAGATTGTCCCATTTTCGCCATACGCGACAGTATCAAAGCTTTGCCACCGGAGACCGGCGGTTTGCTCGCGAAAGAGCTTTTACAATCATTTTTAATGATATCGATAACTTCGATTTCCATTATTATTTCTCTTTCCTTCGGGAATCCCGGTCCCAAACTGATCTGTTTACTCGATGGTAATATCAGCAATCTTTTGAGACCTTTGCTACAATCGAGGAGAGATCTCTCCCAATTATCGTACTGAGATATCTGTACGTTCATATTTTGCGCCGTTAAACCGTCGTATTTCAATGGCTGACCGAGACTCGCGGAGATAATACATTTAACGCTAATTTCGTCATTTTCCTTCGCATCATTCGCCCCGCTAACGACAGACAAATTCTGATAGAACACAGAATCGTCGGTTCTCGTTTTTCCGGAATGAAATCTCGAGACACCGACCTCGCGCGCAAACTCGATGCACGATGTCTCGTTCTCGAAGAGAAGCGACCAATTTTCATTCTTACCATCGTTATAAGTTGCATAATTATTTTCGCGAATCGTATAAGAAAATTCGGGGCTCAGGGTCACCGTTGAGATGTGCTCCTGCTTGGTTCTGTACAATATTATTTGATAGACACGACCAGCCGTGTTTCCCGTCAGTGCTATACCCAATTTTCCTATCAAAGAATATTGTCCATTTTGCCTGAAATTATTGAGTGTTTACAAAGAAAAAAAAAAAAAAAAAAATATGTTATCGTTAAGCCCGTACGAGGTACTCGGAAATATTGCTCGGATCGTGTTAAAAAAAAAAAACTTCTGCTCGTTACATGAACAATCGCGAGAGGAGTATTCGTATACTTGTTTAAGTTATTTTGAAAAAAAAAAAAAAAAAAAAAAAATGCACCACGTTCTACTTTTTCTTTTAGATTCGGATATGAATATTCTTCCCTGCGGCTATTTTTCATACGATTTTTTTTTTTTTTCGACGAATTAAAAAAAGGCGTCAGCCCCTGTTGGAAAAAAAAACTAAAAAAAAAAAAATGACCGAATTCTTCCATTAATGGGAATCGCATGACGATACTTACAGCTTGTATGCGTGAACGACTTTAGCCATGATAACTTCGGTCACGTTTGTCGGTTGGACCGTTTGCGGCGTGTTTCTTCCGCTATTCGATTTTCTTTGCAAAGATTGCTTGAGGGACGTCGGAGCATCGCCAAGCTTTTGCGGCGTCCCAAAAATAGCTGCCAAATTTGAGCTAAAAATGCGAAATGATTGATTGAGGAGTTGAAACAAAATTTTTAACGTGAAAAAAGTACATTTTTAAAAACGATTCTCTACAGTTTTTCCCTGATCATGCAAGCTGCATTTATTCTCTGTTGCGATACACTTGTGTATAACTTGAAAAATAATTATAATTACGCTGTATGCTATGTCAAATATCGATGAGTAACAAATCTGAACGATTAAAAGGATTTGGAATATCAGAAAAATGTTTTTTTGAATAATTCACAAGTAACGATTCATTCGAGAACTTGAAAAAAAATCTGATACTGGGGGGGGGGGGGGGGGTTCTTTTTTTCCGGAACACCCGGTATATATTTTTCGTCTCTCCGTGTACAGAGAACTATTTTACCAACTAAATTCTCTTGGGAATAATAGACATTGTATCGAAATTTACGCAGAAATTTTGTTTTTCCAAAAATTTAGGTTGTTCGTTATATAAAAAAAAAAAAAAAATTATGCATTCGACTGGAACATACCCAGCGAGAGGTGCAAAATCTTGGTCATCCTCATCCTTGAAAAGTTTCTCGAGATTCGGTAGCTGATTACTTGGTCGACTCATGTTTTTTTTTTTTGTTTTTTAACGTAAAAACCACATCGATGATCCGTTATAGAATAAAATAATTGCACAAATTTCCGATTTTTTTCTACGTAAATTCGATGAGAATTTCGCTAGCTACATGGCTCAGGATGAAACGTCAATACCGATGACAGCCATACTGCGCTTTATAATTCAGCAAGAAAAATATTTACTGCGGTTTTGATGACTGGAAACTTAACCTCAATCGACTGCCAATGGCGCCACTTCTGTAAGAATTACGTGGGAATATAAACGATCGATAAAACAGTCAAGTATTTATTTATAAATTTCATTAATTTATCTTGCGCATGGTTATGGCGAATTAAGTTTTTTTATTGAATTATGAATAATTTTGAAGATGATATATGTATATTAGAGATCAATTGAAGTCCTTGAGAAGAAATGAGGGTTTTTTTTTAAATAATAGGGTCGATTCTCTGATAGAAAACGATTTTTAAGCACGATACTCAAACCTACAATATGAAGTGGTAAGTAAAACGTGTGTATATTTCAAAACAGTAAAATAGGTGGCTGCATTCGTTTGGGCGCTTAATACACGCTTTGAGCGCTTATTACGTTTATATGCGCCAACTATTATTAGTTGAAAGCGCTGAAAGCGTATTTAAAGCGCCCAAGACGAATGCAGCCGGTATAAAGGGTATATGGATATGAGTTTTAAATAAAACGCAAGCAAAATACAAAATAAAATAGAGTATATTATCTAGTTATTGGATAATACATATAAATGTCGTATTCACTAAAATTAAAAAGTAAAGTAAATTTAATTCATACGAGTATTATAGTTTTAAAATAAATATAAAATATATCGCGTATGGATAAATATTATTTTAAATTGCGCTGCAGTCAAACTAATTTTCCTTAAATCATAGAGTTGAAAAAAAAAATTCATTATTTAGTAATTATTATAGTTTACATTGCACCATATATCGATCTCTAACACTGTGTAAATATAAAACGATTGAAATTCTTGCTAGCATCAACAGTTACAATAGATATAGAGTACGTTTACACGACGCTCTTATTCCGGTGTTACGAAAACCGGCGTAGTTAAATCAGGCGTTAAAGTGCGTGTAAACGGGTCCTAACACCCGCTTTACGACGTAAAGCGGACGTTAGGTACCGTGTAAACGCCTGGTTTAACTAAACCGGTTTTCGTAACACCGGATTTGGAGCGTCGTGTAAACGTACTCATATATATCGGTGGCAGCAAGGATCAAAATATGTCCTTATCAGACGTTTCAGTTTTACTCTTTTCGCGGGTTTATCGCCGCTCTCTTTGTCTCTCAGCGCAGTTTTTATTTTTATTACGCTTTTTTTTGCTCGAAAATGAACCTATTACTTTGAGGAAAAATGCACCAAAAGTTGATCGTATGCACAAGTATCGACTCACACTAGGACCTCGATTTAATGGCCCTCGATTTAATAGACAGTCCCCACCATGTCGCATTTATCGATCGGTTTTTCGCGTGGTGGGAGATGGTGGGGGACGCTTAAAGTCTCCCCGATCAGGCCCGTAGCACGGAGTGCCGATGCGCAGATACAGCATGGGCGGGCATACGCTACCTCGATTTAACAAGGTGCGATGCGGAGCCGGTCCCGCCACTGGCAGTTAAATCGAGGTCCTAGTGTACATTGTCCAGCGATTCTATACGGCGATGTACTTTTTTTTTTTTGCACCATCTTCCAACTTGGGCACGTTCTTGGCACTTCGGTGACTCGCGTTTGAATGACGAAAGCTCGACATTGGCAGTCCCATATCTTTTGGATGATTCATTTTCCCATTTACACGCGATTCTTATAACGATTCTTGTATATCGATGACTCGTGACACATCTCCGTTTAAAATAGAACACTATATATTTTTGGGTGCATTGCGCAAGATTCGATGCGCACAATATTGCAGGGTTGCAAAACGTAAAAAAAGCTGGCACGAAGAATAAATTATCAACAAAGCTTCCTTATAATGTGACGAAATTAAACTGTCGAAGTATCGTCAAGTCTTTTTGTGCACGTAAAGTATAGTGCATTATTATCGTCAAATAGTAAACATAATGTATACTGTAGAGATATTAATTGATCCGTAGAGATATTAATTGATCCGTAGAGATATTAATTGATAATATGATTGTATCCATAGAGTATAATAACGTTTGAATTTTAATGTTGCGTGAATTCGTCGAAAAATGAAATTGCTTGGGCATTATAAAATTTCAACATAAAACTTTCTTATTCAGATTAGGAAACAAAATCGAACATAATAATTTTAAAGTCTTTATGTTGCCATATTGCAGAGTTTCATTAAAACGGCATTAACTTTATTAATTTTCATGTCAATGAATTTTTCATTCGCATGGGTAAGAATTTATGCGTTAATCGGGAACTCTAGGAAATAACCGTCTTGTTCCAAGGATGTATTCATTTTTGTAACGCAAAGTTGTATTGCTCAAATTCCTAAACGCAAAACGCTTTGGTTTCTTCGGATCGCCTTTTTTTTCGTCTTCCTAAATGAAATTTTTTTATTTCTAGGTTCGTTGAAATAAGTTTTCGCGCATTTCGTGCTTATATGTATGTTTATAGCGTTATCAAAACTCACATCATCCACTTATCTGTATTATTAACGGAGGAGACTTGGTGGAGCAACTTGCGTAACTGACTCACGGCGACACAAATCAATTTGGAATCCTCTTTTTGTTGGGGAGACAAGTCGACTTGTGGCTGTACTCTGGTGATTCGGGCAACCACTAATTGCAACGGTTCAAGCAACCACTAAAGCAACTGGTTGGTTAAGGACAAAAACTGCCCAGAAAAGTATTTGCAACCACTACCCGAGAATTCTATCGGTTGCAAACTACGGTTGCAAATGTGGTTACAAACTCAGTTGCAAACTCGGTTGCAAATAATCGTTTTACAAATCGAATTTGAAGTTGGTTGTTAGTTCATAATATTTCAAACCCAAGCCCCTTTTACATTTTTAAACGTACTTGCGACTGTAGTTTGCAACCACATTTGCAACCGCACTTGCAACTGTAGTTTGCAACCACATTTGCAACTGAACTTGCGACTAACTTGCAACCACATTAGCAAAACCGATATAGAATTCTTGGGTAGTGGTTGCAAATACGGTTGCTTCTCTAGGCAGTTTTTGTCCTTAACCAACCATTGCCAAAAAGCAACCGTTGCAATGAGGTTGCCCGAATCACCAGGGTATAAATATGGAAAGCACCTTTATGACGTGTGTAAATTTGGGATTCCCGTTACCCGCGAAGATCGCAAGCTATGATTTGCGCCATGATAGCATGAGCTATGATTCTTCCACACCAGGGAAGGCAAAAGCAAAGCAAGTAACGCCATTATTCGCAAAGTAGCGTCAAAAAGCCCATTATCAGCCAATCAGCTATCTCGGTTGCTGCGTCATCTGCTCCGTTAGGCGTTAACGAGCTTATTAGGCAGGATCGCACGGTTGTTGCTCGCAATCGCTAGAATTCCCCGACCGTAGCAATAAGAGAGTAGCCAGATCAGGCAAGAAGAATTTTACGTGTATCGTTCAAAGTGTAATAAAAAAAACATGTCAAAGGGCAGAATCGTTATGGTTCGCCACGGCGAGAGTGAGTGGAATGATATGAATCTATTTTGCGGCTGGTATGATGCCGATTTGTCCGAGAAAGGTAAGATATATATCCTTCATTGTATACCCGAGATAGCTCATATGTATTCGTTTTCAAGGGCAAAAGTTCATGAATTATTCGTTGGCAATATTTTCACGAACGTCAATCGTCTTAAATTTTTCACACGAACAATAAACCGTTATTCGTTTGATCAAATATTGATATTAGGGATTTTGACTGATTACAAAAAAAGAAAATAAAATTGTGGTACGGTATGATATGAGTTCTTACACCGACTCCCCTGAGGGTTGCGGGCTCCCAACACCATCTAACCTTGGTCTCCTCTCGTATCCGTTTGTCCCCGGTTCGATCCCCGCTGCCAGAGCTTGTCGCGCATCCGCTAGATGTCAGCACCTGGGACAGAAACAGTCGTAGTTCGTACGCCCTGCCTCTGGAGCTACGTCCGAGCTCGTTTGTGCTTTCATCAGCCGTGCTACGGCATCGGGAATCGAACCCGAGATATCTTATTCCCAGTAGACCGGGAGCCCATAACACTTTTTCCATGTCTCATTAGTTCAGGCTTAAAACTCCCATAGATTCCATAAATCTACTGTGTCCTGCATCACAAAAATCGCATCGCCGAACACAGATTTAAAAGGGAGTTTTAAGCCTGAACTAATGAGACATGGAAAAAGTGTTATGGGCTCCCGGTCTACAGCCTTTCCGTCACCACACCAAGGCGCTGGTTTCCTTTAATAAAATTAAATTGAAAATAAAATTACACGGAAAATAAAATTGTGATCGCACGTATAAAATCTTGAAACTTTATGAAAAATTATAACCCGAATAGCACAAAAATATAGTGAAACATTTCCATAATATGGCAATGATTGTTTTGTAAACAGTTTTTTTTCATGTCTAAATGGAGGAAGCTTTTGCGCAGAAGTTACAGAGCAAATTTACATGATTGTAAAACAAAATGTTCTCCAGCGCCGAGCGTTATCATTTTGTTCAGATTTTGTCTTACAAAGTACTTGAATTCTGATTGAATCAAATTTTTGGTTGGAGATATACGCGGAACATACGTATACCCAATACGATTGTCCATGAAGGGACCATTGAGAGAAATAAAAATTTACTACGAAAAATTTAATTACTGCTTTCTGCTTCGTAAAACGACATAATTTTTTTGGCAGGCAAGAGCCAAGCCCTGGCTGCGGGTAAAGCTCTCAAAGAGGCGGGTTATACCTTCGACGTCGCTCATATCTCGGCATTGACCCGAACTCAGGTCACCCTGGCCACGATTCTCAAGGAGATCGGACAGGAGAATATTCCAATTCAGAAATCATGGCGTCTGAACGAGCGTCATTACGGCTGTCTCACGGGAGTAAACAAAGCGGAGGCCGCCGACAAGTATGGAAAGGAGCAAGTTGACATTTGGGCATCCTTCGATATTCCGCCGCCGTCGATGGAAGAGGGACACAAGTATTACAACGCCATCGTCAAGGATCCGCGTTATGCAGCCGAGCCCAAACCCGAAGAATTTCCAATGACCGAATCGCTCGAGTCGACCCTCGAAAGGATCTTGCCCTACTGGAACAATGTTATCATTCCGCAATGGAAGGAAGGCAAGAAAATTATCATCGTCGCGCATAGTAACACCTTGCGTGTAATTGTCAAATATCTTGATCGTGAGTATAATTTACAAAAATTCAAAGATCGTGTCCGATAATAATTTTTTTTCCTTTCATTTCAATTGTAATGCCTTTTCGAAAAAAAAAAAACAGCCGAAATTTCTTTTTCCCATCACAATCACAGGAGTATTTTGTAAACTAAAGAAAATGTAGTTGTACCCCGTGACTTGGATTAACATTGTTGGAAAATATGTGCCCATAACTTCTACTGAACGAATAATTGTACATAATGGCACTTTTTCAGAAATGAGCAATGATGAGTTGACGGGTCTCGAAATACCAACGGCAATTCCATTTGTCTACGAATTGGACAAAAACTTAAAGCCCATTGTTTCGATGAAGTTTTTGGGCGACGAGGAAACGGTGAAAGCAGCCAAGCAAAGTGTGGCAGACATGAGAAACAAAAAAAAGTAAATTTACCGCTGGAGTATTCAGTTCGTACAGCTGAAGGCCACGAAATTAACGTTTCTCCTAGATATATTCGGATAATATTGACAGTAAATCCGTAGTACAAATGTTTTCAGCATGGTATTAAAAAAAAAAAGTGGTCCACTGGATATACATATTTGTTCAACGTTCATTCGATAATTTATCTATGCAATGCAGGTTCGTAAAAAAAAATACAGTCCGACCTCCAAATAAGAAACCCGGCAATAAGAAACCTTCCCCAGTTTCGCGCTCAAGCACTTCCCCCACTACGACTCGAGCTCCGAGTTCGAGAATTTTGTGCGCGAACCTCTGGTGAAGAAACCAGCCTGGTAGAGATTATTCGGGCAAAATAGAGTTAACATTGTAGTGTAAATTAATGTGTCCGTGCGTGAGTGTGTGTGTGTGCGTTTTTGCATGGGCGATGTAAACAAATTGGAACTCTTTCGAGAGTTTCTTATCGAGAGGATCGCATGGGGAAAAGAGTGAGAGAGACAGACAGAGGTAGTGAGTGCGGAGCGCGCGCCTGATGGGGGTATCCGAATTCTAGAAAAAACTCTTCCCCTTGTGGGCTTTTGGTTTCTTATTTGGAGGTCGGACTGTAGAAATGCATAGATGGGACGAGTTCGTGCAAAGCCCACACGAGCATCCAACCGTAATACACACAAATCATTATACTTATTGTTTGATCCAGTTGTTCAAATGTACGTAATCGAACATTCATCTTTGCAAAAGTTAGTTATTACAGACAAAAGATGCATATGTATTAAAAAAAAAAAAAAATGTACAACAGAAACAATAATAAAAATGAAGATTTCGCATGCAAGTCATTGAATTTTTTTCAGATCAGTCATTCTCTAACTTATTCGGCAGAGCTTGTGCCTTCAGGATTTTTTTAATGCGCAGTTCCCCTGATACTCAAAAAATTGGAAATCCCCTGTATGTAATACGAATGGTAATGATATATTAGCCTGATCTTATAGTAATGGTGAGATTTGCTAAAAAGCTTTTGGGCAAAAGGAAAGCTATAATAATTTGTGTAGAAACAATTGCTATATCACCTGTAGTGGGCTGACGGACTCCTATTCGAATAAAGTACTCCATACAGTTATGTGATCCAGCGTCCACATTACTATTTTTCACTACACCACTGCTATAGTGGGCTCACGGGGTGGAGTGAGCCCAGCCTTGCCACTTGCATTCACCGCGCCGGCCATTGGTCGAAATGAGCACCTTCATCATTCTGTTTCGAATTATGACCAGAGACTAGTTAGGTAGAGAGATCGACAACGCTCACCCTGCGGGTGAATCGCTGGTTAGGGGGGGATTAGGGATGGTCAAACGAACGGATTTTCTGCTTTTCGCTACGAAAATTTTGGATACCTGGAAATAATGAACGTATCGCCTTGGAATGGATTGTATGGCGGAGGTAATCGGTTTTAAAGTTATTCACATAAATGATTCAAACAGTCCGGAGTAGCAAAAAAAAAAATTCTTATTTTGACCTGGGTCAAATGTACAGATTTTCTGCATTTCGCTACGAATATTTTGGATTCTTGGAAATAATGGATGAATCGCTTTGGAATGGATTGGATATCGGAGGGGATCGGTTTTATAGTTCACGGGAATGATTTATTTTTAATAATTTATTTTTTTCGGTACGCCCGACTGTTTAAATCATTCCCGCAAACTATATAAAACCGATCTCCTCCGATATCCAATCCATTCCAATGCAATTTTATCCATTATTTCCAAGAATCCAAAATATTCGTAGCGACATGCAGAAAATCCGTACATTTGTCTCAGGTCAAATTAAGAATTTTTTTTTTTTTTCGGTGCGCCCGACTGTTTAAATCATTCCCGCGAACTATAAAACCGATCCCCTCCGACATCCAATCCATTCCAATAAAATTCATTCATTATTTCCAAGAATTCAAAATATTCGTAGCAAAATGCAGAAAGCCGTACATTTTGACCCAGGTCGAAGAGAGAATTTTTGTTTTTCGCTACTCCGGACTGTTTGAATCATATGTATGTAAACTATAAAACCGATCGCCTCCGGCATCCAGTTCATTTCAAGCCAATCTATATTCATTATTTCCTAGAATCCAAAATTTACGTAGCGAAAAGCGGAAAATCCGTACATTTGACCCAGGTGAAAATGAGAATTCTTTTTTTGCCCATTGTTACCCTTTCAATAGCTTTTTTTTTTCTAAAGCACTTATTTTAGCAGACACTAGGATAGTATTTTTTATTTATTTAATAAAATTATGTTGATAACACGTGAAAAGTAGTAAGAGAGGTAATAGTCAAAAGTAGTAGCGGGGATGCTGGAACATATATAACTACAGAGTACTTTTGAATAGGAGTCTGTCAGCCTGCAACAGGTGATATAACAATTGATACACATCATAGACGCACATTAAGCGATAACACCAGTTTAAACTTTCCTTTGCCCAAAATATTTTTAGGAAAATTCAACTCTTCCAGAAAATCAGGCTATAACGTATCCCTACCACTCGCACATACAGGGGATTTCCAATTTTTTGAGTATCAGGGTAACTACATATTGAAAAAACCCTGAAGGCACAAGCTCTGCCGAATAAGTTGGAGAATGACGTGAAAAAAATTCAATGACTAGCATGCGAAATCTCTACTTTTATTATTGTTTCTTTTGTACATGTTTTTCGTTTTTTTTTTAATGCACTCTTTAATGCCTCTTATCTGTAATATAACTATAACTTTTGCAGAGACTAATAATAAATGTTCGATTACGTGTACGTTTGAACAACTTGATCAAAGAAGTATATATAATTATTTGCCTCTATTGCGGTTGGATGCTCGTGTGTGGGCTTTGTACGCAATCCGATGTGTGCATTTCTTTTTTTCTTTATTATGAACTTGCATCGCATGGAGAAATTATGGAATGAACGATTGAATAAATATATACATCCGGCGGACGACTTTTTTATTTACATGCCGCGCTGAAAACCTTTTGTACTATGGAGGATTGACCGTCAATATTTTTCGAATATATGTACAGGAGAAATGTTCTTTTTCGTGGCCTTAAATTGTACAAACTGAATAATCCAACGGTAAATTTAGTTTTTTTTTTTTTTGTTTCTCCCGCTTCTCGTATATTCGACACTTTATTTCATTTTTCTCTGTGCAGCCACTGCTGCAATAGCTGCTTTCACCGTTTTCTCGTCGGCCAAAAACTTCATCGAGACAACGGGCTTGAAGTTTTCGTCCAATTCGTAGACAAATGGAATTCCCGTTGGCAGATCGATAGCCATGAGCTGATCATTGGTCAATTCTAAAAAAAAAAAGTTTTTTCCATATTTTTGTTCTGTTCAGCAAACGTTCGGCAAATTTTATCCGACATTGCGTTGACGCAAGTCACGAGGCACAGATACATTTTTACCCGACTACGATAAAATGATCATATTCCATCCCTACAACGTGGACGGAAAGTATAATCAATTTTTGACCAGAGGGAAGAAAAATAATTTTGTGGACCAACATTTGCGGGCAAAAAAGTCCACGTTTTTGCCCGCAAAATCATTTTTCTTTGCTCCGATCAATAATTAATTACTTTCCGTACACGCTGCAGCGATGGAACATGGCCATTTTATCAGTCGGGTAAAAAATATTATATGCCACACGGGAGGAGCGGATTTTCCTCCCTAGTAGCATAATGCACTATTTATTCAGTGTACTACTGTGGTTGCGGTGAGAATGAGAAATTTCGACTTTTTTTTTTCGAAAAAACATTGGTATTGAAATGGAAGAAAAAAAAAAAAAGAAACGATAATCGGATAAGATCTTTGAATTTTTGTAAATTATACTCACGATCAAGATATTTGACAATTACACGCAAGGTGTTACTATGCGCGACGATGATAATTTTCTTGCCTTCCTTCCATTGCGGAATGATAACATTGTTCCAGTAGGGCAAGATCCTTTCGGTGGTCGACTTGAGCGATTCGGACATTGGAAATTCTTCGGGCTTGGGCTCGGCTGCATAACGCGGATCCTTGACGATGGTGTTATAATACTTGTGTCCTACTTCCATCGACGGCGGCGGAATATCGAAGGATCTCCAAATTTGAACTTGCTCCTTTCCATACTTGGCGGCGGCCTCCACTTTGTTCATTCCGATGAGACTGCCGTAATGACGCTCGTTTAGACGCCATGTTTTCTGAATTGGAATATTCTCCTGTCCGATCTCCTTGAGAATCGTAGCCAGGGTACCCTGAGCTCTGGTCAAGGCTGAGGTATGAGCGACGTCGAAGGTATAACCCGCCTCTTTGAGAGCTTTACCCGCAGCCAGGGCTTCGCTCTTGCCTGGGAAAAAAATTATATCGTTTTTCGAAGCAGGAAGTAGTAATTAAATTTTTCCCAAGTAATTTTTATTTCTCTCAATGGTCCTTCATTGACAATCGTATTAGGTACGTATGTTCCGCGTATATCACCAACCAACAAATTTGTTTCAATCAGAATTCAAGCGCTTTGAAGGACAAAATCTGAACAAAATGATAACGATCCGTGCTGAGAACATATAGATTTACAATCATTTAAATTAGCTCTACAACTTTTGCGCAAAAGCTTCCTCAATTTAAGACGTGAAAAAGCTGTTTGTTCACAGAACAATCATTGCCATATTATGGAAATGTTTCTCTATTTTCGTGCTATTCGGGTTATAATTTTTCATAGAGTTTCAAACATTTTGTGCGCGCGATCACAATTTTATTTTCATTTTTTTTTTCATCAGTCAAAGTCCCCGAGTAATAATATTTGAATAAATGAATGACAGTTTATGCTCGATTTAAAAATTTAAGACGATATTACCAAGCAATCCATGACCTTTTGCCCTTGAACAAGAATGCACGAGCTATTTCGGGAATACAATGAAGGATATATATTATATATCTTACCTTTTTCGGACAAACTGGCATCAAACCAGCTGCAATATAGATTCAACTGATTCCACTCACTCTCGCCGTGGCGAATCATAACAATTTTGTACTTCGACATATTTTTTTATTACACTTGAACGATACACATAAAATTCTTCTTGCCTGATCTGGCGCTGCTCCCTGATTGCTACTATTGGGGAATACTATAGCGATTACGAGTAACGACCCTGCATTGAACCTGTGGAATTCATGAAATTTCGATCGTTGATCTAACAGCTCGTTACACTGAACGGAACAGACGACGCCTCAACCCAGACAGCTGATTAGCTGATTGGTCTTTTTTCAGGCTTTCTGGACTTCTGGCAATCCGATTCGACGATATAATACTATGAGAATAGAGTAGACTCCCGCGCTAGGTGCTAGGTCTCGGGTCCGGACTGAATAAGCGGCAAAGTAGCATACCGCGGCAGCCCCCACCACTGTAGTCATGGAAACGGCTGAATAGTGGGGGTAGGTTGCTGAGCGGTCCCGACGGGGAAGAGGCCTTGCGCTAGCAGGCCTAAGGCGTGAAAAAAAAAATTCATTCATACTCCTAATTATCGTCGATACTGGAAATATTGAGATTTTGATTTAAAAAAAAAAAAAAAAAACAGACCCTAAGAATCTTGAACGTTTATCATAAGAAATTTTACAAATTAACGTACACTTTGTATGAAAAAGTCCTTCATTCGTACGGATTAATCGTCTATATAGAGGCCTCAATCTCCCCGAACCCCCCATATATACGCGAATCGTACACGTTTATACTGTACAGATTATAGATTAAAGCAAAAAAAAAAAAAGAATAGCCGAGAGTATCGTTGAATAAAAAGACTCCAAATAGGCGTAAGCATTAATCAGTGAAACGCTGTATCACCAGGAAAAAAAAACAAACCAATATTCCAAGCTCCCAGCAATAGCATTAAACAATCACCATCGTCATATAGCGTTCCATTTTTACATTATGCACTCCATAAAAAAAAAAGCTGAAAAAAACGCGATATTTCACTCGGTCACTCGTCGTAGAACAAACGAAAGAAGGATAAATGAAAGAAGAAAAACAAAAAAATGATAATGAACGAAAAAAAAATGAATTAAGTGACGATGGATGCCTCTCGTTACTTTGAAAAAAAAAAAAGTAAATCTTCATTCATTATAAATTACTGCATATATTATTTTTTCTTGTCTTGTCTCGTATGGAAAAAAAAATCTCAATCGATGCAACGAGCATTTGCGATGAAAAATTTCCCGTTATAATTCATGAAATAATTAGTGATGAACGAATTATAGATGAAAAGTAAAATAGTGCGTTTTTTTTCGAAGTAACGAGACATGAAAATCTCAAAAAAAAAAAAAAATGAAAACCCTCCCGCGCGAGTGACTTCCAAGCTCGGGAAATCCTAGTAGCAGCTATATAAGCACCGAAACCACATGCCTCAATGATACGAGAGTACACTTATATCCATGCACTTTTGTGTGTATATCCCCCATATATATGTATATATATTTATGTATATCGTTATGCATAGCATAGTTGCGTACATAAATTTTAAATATAAAACAATATACATAATTTGAGTATGTGTATAAAAATGAGAGGATTGACTGATTCAGCCAGGTGAAATATAACACGTAAACGAGGCATTCTCGGCCAAATCGAGAGATCCTGAAAAATTTGCAATTTTTTTTCTCCCTTGCGATTTTGCCTCTGCTCGAAAAAGCTTACTTGAATTTTTTGTTTTTTTAGATGTAAATTTTGACAGTAAATTCTTGCAGCAATGTCGAGGCATCGGAGATCTCCGATAATGTTGCTCTTCGAGGATGAATTTACGATAAGATTTACGTAAAATCAGCAACTATAACAATTTCGTTGAAATTGATTAAAGAAAGAAATGTGAGCGGGAGTCGATTTGGTTCGGAATGTCCCATATATATGCGTATGTCAATTTCCGTAACAGTGGCGCCCTCTGAGCGTCAAGTGAACAAATTTCGTTTTTTTTTTTTAAATCTTCGTCATTCAGAATGGCGGATCTAGTGGGCTTTTTTTTACGGCTCAGAATCCGCTTCGATCGCGATCAAAGTCTTCATTATCAATCGACAGCTCGTGAAATATTGAAGTTTGGAGGAAAACGAAGAAGAATAAACGAAAACGCCTGTTCCAGTCTTTTATCTTAAAATCGACAATCCCTTTGTCTCGTAGTTGGTCACACGACCAGGTAACTCGAGTCTAAAGCTGAGAATTTAGTCATCGAAGTTGAGAATATAGTTGGCAGATATTTGTATACTAAACGAGAGATATTAGGGTGGTCCTTATTTAGGGCTCGGACGAATTTTTAATCAAACGCCCCCCAAATCGGCTCAAAATAATTAAAAAAAAAAATACCCTAATTTTTTTAGATTTTTATCTAGACTCTAACCCCTCTCACCCGAGGGTGAATTTCCCGATTTGAAATACACGTGTTACGGCCAAATTCTCAGGATATATTTTATTCTAAGAGTAATAATTTTAAGAAAAATCTGTAACTGCGAGATTTTAGTGTTCATTGATGCTACTATATGAAAAAAAAAATCACATTATCATACGGATCAATTTAGACAAATTGCACACCCTTTAACTTTGAAACATGGTGGTAACCCACATTACCACCTCGATTTTCTTGAATTTTTCTAACTTATTTACTTTTTAACGTATTAAGATCCGGTTTTTTGCACTTTTCAGTTACTTTAGCGATGAAAGAATATAAATATACAGTCTAATTGGTATAATTATTTATAATATAATATTTATAGATAAACAAGCTAAAAAAATGACTTTTTTTTCGGAAAAATTCATTCTTCAAGAATCTATCCAATGTACCTGGTGCCTGCCAATGTCAGCCCCGAGAATGTCACACTATTTATATCATCGAAGCTCTTTACGAGCTTCTCCAGTTCATCTTTACTGAGCTGCGAATTAATGGACGAAAAAAAAAAAAAAAAAAACAAAAAATTCAACATGACAATCTTGCAAATAATCGTGATTGATTAAAAAAAAAAAAAATTTTTAAGCATTTCACTCATTTTATAAGCGTATCGTTCATCCAGCTCCAATAATACTATACTTTCATCCATACGCCTCCAGATTCGTCATTAGAAACTGAAAAATGAATTTTATTTTTTTTTCCCCAATGGATTATTAGATTTTGTCAAATTGATTCATCGTTCTGGGTAATTTGTTTCTTCAACGACTCGATATAGCGTCAAATAGCGACGCCAAGATGAATAATTTTCAATAAATAAATAAACAATAATTTGATAAAAAATAATTGATTCAACAAATAAAATTTGAATGATAAAATAAATAATTTTTGAAACAAAAGCTTCAATTTTTTTAAGGACTCAAACTTTGGGAATTCAGTGACAGATGATGAGAAATTTTTGGAGTGGTTCATCGACCACAAAAGTATATTTAGCCGTTGTCTTTATGTCTTGAAAATTCTTAAAACGTCTTTTTTCTTATTTTTTAAAAATAATATCCACTTTCTGATAATTATGGAAATATTTATCGTGCACACCGAGTCACCTTTTCGAATGAGTAACGGTATGAATCTGTGCCATACAGTTTTATCTGACTCGTGTGGCGTTTTTTTTCTTCAAGATTTTCTAACTTCGATTTGTAAAAAAAAAATGCAATTTTCCCGAGAGCAATAACGAATATCCCGCTTGGAACAGCTCCGAGGCTATCTCGCTTTTTTTTTTGTTATTCGTGATAACCGAAAAAATTATGGGTGTCACTCGACGATAATTTCAACCTCTGTTACACTGTTATTTTATATTTTTATTTTGTAATGATTCTATAATTTTGTTTTCGTGTGTATTGGGTCATTTCATTGGGAGGGGTGGGGACTTTTTCAAGTTTTTTCAAGTCGAAATTTAAAAATGAATTTTATTTTTTTACTAATGGATTATTAAATTTTGTCAAATTGATTCATCGTTCTGGATAATTTGTTTCTTCAACGACTCGATATAGCGTCAAATAGCGACGCCAAGATGAATAGTTTTAAATGAATAATTTGAAAAAAATAATTCATTAACTGAACAAGTAAAATTTAAATTACAAAATAAATAAATAATTTTTGAAACAAAGCTTCAATTTTTTTTTTCTTAATGGACAAACTTTTTTTTCAAGGACTCAAACTTCGAGAATTTCTGACCATCTGTTACTAAATTCCTAAAGTTTCAGTCCTTCAAAAAAAGTTGTCTTTATGTCTTGAAAATTCTTAAAACGTCTTTTTTTTTTTTTTTTTTTTTTTTTTTAATAGTATCAACTTTCTGATAATTATGGAAATATTTATCGTGCACACCGAGTCACCTTTTCGAATTAGTCACGGTATGAATCTGTGCCATACCGTTTTATCTGACTCGCGTGGTTTTTTTTTCATCGAGATTCTCCAACTTCGATTTGTAAAAAAAATAAAAAATTTGTAAAAAGCAATGACGAATATCCCGCTTGGAACAGCCCCAAGGCTATCTTGCTTTTTTTTTGTTATTCGTGATAACCGAAAAAATTATGGGTGTCACTCGACGCATCGAATTCGTGCATCGAATTATTATATAGTACACACGTCACTGAACGAGGGATTAATCACACGACGGTCGGGGTACGGACCTCCTTTTCCTCTCTTATACTCACTAGCTCTCTCTCTCTCTGTCTCTCATTCGTACAACTTTTCTTTCTCCTCTCTCTCTCTCCCTTACTCTCCGTCGTCCTAACGGTGAAAATGGCGAATCCTCCGGAGTCCGAAAACTCCGGATTGTCGTCGCCATGCAGCAAACCGAAGAACCATAATCAACGACGAAACACACACGCCGTCACCTCAAAATATCATTATTCATATGAATAATCATTCTCGTCCTTTTATCTTCGCGTGTCATTTGTGATTTTTTATTTCTTTCAACAATACGATTCCGCGTTTGCCTATTGATACACAGGAATCGTTGTAAGATTCGTGTGTAAATGGAAAAATGAGTCATTCAAAAGATATGTGTACACGGTTATCAACCCACATCATCCACTTATCTGTATTAAAAAGAGCATTATTTGGTTGATCGACTTGCATGCACGGCATACAGCGCCACACGAATCAAATGGTAATCCCCTTTTTGTGAGAAGACGAGTCGACTTGTGGCTGTAAATATGAAAAACTTGGCGTGTGACGTAATTTAGGATTCCCGAGAATCGCAAGCTATGATTTGCGCCATGATCGCAAGCTATGATTCTTCCGGAAGGCAAAAGCAAAGCAAATAACACTATTATTCTCATATAGTATAGCGACGAATCGAATCTCCAGAAAGCCCCGAAAAGCTCATTCAGCCAATCGGCTGCCTCGGTTGCGGCGTCGTCTGCCCATCCGTTAGGTGTTAACGAGCTTTATTAAGCAGGCTCGCACGGTTGTTGCTCGTAATCGCTAGCATTCCCCAACAGTAGCAATAAGAGAGCAGTCGCAGATCAGGCAAGAAGAATTTTACGTGCTTATCGTTCAAAGCGTAAGAAAAAACATGTCGAAGTACAGAATCGTTATGGTTCGCCACGGCGAGAGCGAGTGGAATGAGATGAATCTATTTTGCGGCTGGTTCGATGCCGGTTTGTCCGAAAAAGGTAAGATATATAAAAATTCCCTCAGAAATCCATATTCTTCTACCAATTTTCGATTATTCGCTAGATAAGACGTTGAAATTTACCCCCACCACAGATAATTGTTTACATTCGAGACAATATACTCGTTGAGTCTCAGCGACATGTACTTGTCCCGTAGATATCCTTCATTTGTATACCCGGGATAGCACATGTATTCGTTTTCAAGGGCAAAAAGTCATGAATTCGTTGGCAATATTTTCACGAACGTCAATCGACTTAAATTTTTCACGCGAACATAAACCGTTATTCGTTTGATCAAATATTATATTGATACGTGGGGATTTTGACTGATTAAAAAAAATGGAAAATAAAATTGTGATCGCGGGTATAAAATCTTGAAACTTTATGAAAAATTATAACTCGAGTAGCACGAAGATAGCGAAACATTTCCATAACATGACAATGATTGTTATGTAAACAGCTTTTTCACGTCTACATAGAGGAAGCTTTTGCGCAGAAGTTACAGAGCAAATTTAAATGATTGTAAATCAATGTTCTCAGCGCCGACCGTTATCATTTTGTTCAGATTTTGTCCTTCAAAGTACTTGAATTCTGATTGAATCAAATCTTTGGTTGGAGATATATACGCGTAACATACGTAACCCAATACGCTTGTCAATGAAGGACCATTGAGAGAAATAAAAATTTCTTACGAAAAATTTAATTACTCCCTCCTGTTTCGTAACACGACATATTTTTTTCCCAGGCAAGAGCGAAGCCCTGGCTGCGGGTAAAGCTCTCAAAGAGGCGGGTTATACCTTTGACGTCGCTCATACCTCGGCATTGACCCGAACTCAGGTCACCCTGGCTACGATTCTCAAGGAGATCGGACAGGAGAATCTTCCAACTCATAACACATGGCGTCTGAACGAGCGTCATTACGGCTGTCTCACCGGAATGAACAAGGCGGACGCTGTCGCCAAGTACGGCAAAGAGCAAGTTCAAATTTGGAGGAGATCCTACGATGCTCCGCCACGAGCGATGGAAGTGGGACACAAGTATTACGACAGCATCTACAGCGATCCTCGTTACGCAGACGAGCCTAAACTTCAAGAATTTCCAATGGTCGAATCGCTCAAGTTGACCATGAAAAGGACCTTGCCCTACTGGAACAATGTTATCATTCCGCAATTGAAGGAAGGAAAGAAAATTATCATCGTCGCCCATGGAACCAGCTTGCGTGGAATTGTCAAGCATCTTGATCGTGAGTAACAATTTTAAAAAATTCAAAGATCCTGTCCGATTATCATTTTTTTTTTGCCATTTCAATTCCAATGCTTTTTCGAAAAAAAAAAAAAAAAAAAAACAGTTGAAATTTCTTTTTCCCATCATAACCACAGTAGTATTTTGTAAACTGAAACAAATGTAGTTGTGCCCCGTGACTTGGATTAACAATATTGGATAATATGTGCCTAACTTTTACTGAACGAATAATGTACATAATGACACTTTTTTTTCAGAATTGAGCAATGATGAGATCACCGGTCTCGAAATACCAACGGCAATTCCATTTGTCTACGAATTGGACGAAAACTTCAAGCCCGTTGTCTCGATGAAGTTTTTGGGCGACGAGGAAACGGTGAAAGCAGCTATTGCCGCTATGACTGCACAGGGAAAGGCGAAGTAAAGTGTGACAGGCACGAGAAGCAGGAGAAAAAAAAAACGTAAATTTACCGCTGGAGTAATCAGTTGGCACAGTTGAAGGCCACGAAATTATCGTTTCTCCTAGATATATTCGGAAAATATTAAAAAAAAAAAAAAAAAAAAAAATAGAAATGCATACATGAGAGTGTGCACAAAGCCCACACGAGCATCCAACCGTAATACAGATTAATCATTATACATCTTTGATCCAGTTGTTCAAACGCAGAACATTAATCTCTGCAACAGTTAGTTATTACAGACAAAAGACGCATATATTAAAAAAAAAAACATGTACAACAGAAACAATAATAAAAATGGAGATTTCGCATGGAGTCATTGAATTTTTTCACTATGTAGTTCCCTTGATACTCAAAAAATTGGAACTCCCCTGTATGTACGAATGGTAGGAATTCGTTTACTCCAATCCTCTGAAAATGGTGAGATTTGCTGAAAAGCTTTTGGGCAAAGGAAAGCTTAAATGGGTGTTATCGCGACATGTGTGTCTGATATAATAAATGATGTGCAATCAATTATTATATCATCACCTGTTGTGGGCTAACGGACTCCTATTCAAAAGTACTCCATATAATAGAGTTACGGTGCTCCAGCGTCCCCACTATACTACTTTTCACTACCCTACTGCTAGCAGCCGTAACGCGGTACCCCCACCACTTTCGCAACTTTCGTCTGCTAATAACATAATTTTATTCAATAAACAGAAAATAGGTGTCTGCTTAAATAAGTGCTTCATAAAAAAAGCTAGTGCAGGAGTAATAATGAGCAACCCCATCATTCTGTTGCATTCAAACCACCCGAAAATACTGACCCCGCCGGTCTAGAGCCAACGTAGAGGCAGCTTTTGTGAATTACACGACGCTCTTATTCCGGTGTTACTATGACCGGTGTAAACGCTCCTATTTTGTATACCTCGATGATAATTATGATGAGAGATTATAACAACGAGAACAATAATAATTTTCGAGTATCCCTACTTTTTAGGCACAATTTTTTCATTCAAACAAAGAATGAAAGATAATAGATTGGATCAATTTGTAGAATTTATTTCTCATTCTTTTTTTAAATTAAACTTTATAATGACGCGCGCAGTAGGGACGCAGCCTTTTTCAGGCTAAATTCACGGCGCTGCAACCGGACGTTGAATTCATTTGTTTGTTGGGACTTTCGCACATTATGGCGGCAAATTTGAACAAATTTAAAAGTAAAGTACATAGTATATGTGTTGACTGAATTCTTCAGTCAACGGTATATGACAGCAATGGGCTGGTCAACGTATTGGTATTATCAAATGGAGAGAAAGCATTAAAAAGTGAATGACGGGGCAAAACGTACATAACTACCATTTTTCAATAATCGAATGGATGATAATAGAGACCGTTCCGTTCTTTCAAGAGTATTTCTCTATCATCGTAATATCAAAACTTGTCTGAAGAAAATAAATCAATTTATCAATTTTATCAAATTCAATTTATGATGGAAAGGTTAACACGAAAATTTTTCATTGAATCAACAGAGTCTTGTCTATACCGTTTAAGACTACGTTATACGGGGGGCTTATAATATTAGGTAGCGTGGAAAAAAATTGGTGAAAGAAATCATGAAATAATAGGATCAAGTGCGTAACTTTATTACATGATACCAGGAATAATTTATTGAGATATATTATGCAATTCATTGTACAATTTGATTAATTGGAATTTTTAAGCACTACATTAAACGGCCGTGTAAACTAATAATAGAAATTGTATAATTCAATTTTATAAATTAATTATGAAATTTTTTTAAAAATTTCAATTTTATCGTACTGAAAAATCCCTGAAAGCACCAGCTCTGCCGAAAAAGTTGAAGAATGACTGATCTGAAAAAAATTCAATGACTAGGACACGCAAAATTTCCACTTTTATTCTTGTTCTTGTTATACATGGTTTTTTAAATACGCGCGCCTTTTATCTGTAATAAATAACTTTTGCAGAAACTGATATTCGATCACGTACATTTGAACAACCGGATCTAGAAGTATAATAATTTGTTTCTACAATTGGACGTTCGTGTGTTAATGTTTAATGTTTAATAATATTAATAATATTAATATATCTAGGAGAATTGTATTTTTTTTTCCGGGCCTGAAATAGGGACCGTGCACGAAATATAGAGGCAGCACTACTGCCGAAGCTCGCGCTCTCTGCTGTCAACTTTATAAAAAAAAATTCGTATAATTGCAATGAATAACTCAATAAACAATGGAAAAAGTAATTAAATATAGTTTTCGGCCAGTGATTAACAACCGTGTTCAAGGCCAAAATATTATAAAAGATGAAAAGTTATTTAAAAATCAGGTCATGTTTTCAATGTTGCCGAGATAGAAGATTTAAATGGACAAGTCACCGTAACCTGTCAAGTGGTGTACCACAAACAAGCGTTTATCATTTCTCCATGCACAGAGCACCAAGCGTGCAGTCAGGAAAACCGTAAAATTTCACTGTTGAATCGAATCCACGTTTCCGACGTGAGATTTTTGTACATCCTCGGATGCAACAAACTAATTTTGGGTCAGACATTAGTAAAATTATTCTACTTTATTTAATAAATAATTATTAAACCGCAAATGACGTGTAAAAGCTTAATAAATGCCGAAGATTAGTAAATGTTTTTATCACCAGGTGGCGAAAAAGTCTACACGCACGGTCCCTATCGTACGAACTGAATAATCCAGCGGTAAATTTAGTTTTTTTTTTGTTTCTCCTGCTTCTCGTGTATGCTACACACTTTATTTCACTTTTCTCTGTGCATCCACCGCGGCAATAGCTGCTTTTACCGTTTCCTCGTCGCCCAAAAACTTCATCGAGACAACGGGCTTGAAGTTTTCGTCCAATTCGTAGACGAATGGAATTGCCGTTGGTAGATCGAGACCCCTAAACTGATCGTTGGTCAATTCTAAAAAATAAAAGTTTTCTTACATTTTTTTGTTGTTCAGTAGAAGTTCGGCAAATTTTATTCAACATTGTTAATGCAACGCACACGGGGCACAAATACATTTTTTTCGGTATATGGAAAGTGGTTGTTGTGAGAAAAATAAATTTCGGCTTTTTTTCGAACAAGCATTTTGGTATTGAAATGGAAGGAAAAAAAAAACAGAAACGATAATCGGACAAGATCGTTGAATTTTTTTAATTTACTCACGATCGAGATGTTTGATAATCACACGCAAGCTGTTTCCATGGGCGACGATGATAATTTTCTTGCCTTCCTTTAATTGCGGAATGATAACATTGTTCCAGTAGGGCAAGATCCTTTCGATGGTCGACTCGAGCGATTCGGACATTGGAAATTCTTCGGGTTTTGGCTCGGCTGCATAACGCGGATCCTTGACGATGGCGTCGTAATACTTGTGTCCCTCTTCCATCGACGGCGGCGTAATATCGAAGGATCTCCAAATTTGAACTTGCTTCTTTCCATACTTGTCGGCGGCCTCCACTTTGTTCATTCCGGTGAGACAGCCGTAATGACGCTCGTTCAGACGCCATGTTTTATGAGTTGGAAGATTCTCCTGTCCGATCTCCTTGAGAATCGTAGCAAGGGTGACCTGAGTTCGGGTCAATGCCGAGGTATGAGCGACGTCGAAGGTATAACCCGCCTCTTTGAGAGCTTTACCCGCGGCCAGAGCTTCGCTCTTGCCTGGGGAAAAAATTATGCCGTGTTACGAAACAGGAAGGAGTAATTAAATTTTTCGTAAGAAATTTTTATTTCTCTCAATGGTCCTTCATTGACAATCGTATTAGGTACGTATGTTCCGCATATGTCACCAACCAAAAATTTGTTGCAATCGGAATTCAAGTACTTTGCAGGACAAAATCTGAACAAAATGATAACGGTCGGTGCTGAGAACATTGATTTACAATCATTTAAATTTGCTCTATAACTTCTGCACAAAAGCTTCCTTCACTCAGACGTGAAAAAAGCTTTTTACAAAACAATCATTGTCATTATTGTGAAATTTTTTAACTATTTTCGTGCTATTCGGATTAGAATTTATCATGAAGTTTCAAGATTTTATACGCGCGATCACAATTTTATTTTCCATTTTTTTTTTTAATCAGTCAAAATCCCTAAGTATCGATATTTGATTAAACGAATAACGGCTTATTATGTTCGTGTGAAAAATTTAAGACGATTTTGACGTTCGTGAAAATATTGCTAACGAATTCATGACCTTTTGCCCTTGAAAACGAATACATGAGCCATCTTGGGTAATACAATGAAGGATATATCTTACCTTTCTCGGACAAATCGGCATTATACCAGCCGCAATATAGGTTCAACCGATTCCACTCACTCTCGCCATGGCGAATCATAACAATTCTGTACTTCGACATATCTTTTATTACACTTTGAACGATACACGTCAAATTTTTCTTGCCTGATCCAGTTGTTCTCTTATTGCTACTGTTGGAGAATGCTAGCGATTACGAGCAACGACCGTACATTGAATCTGCGGAATTCATGGAACATTTAACGCTGATCCGATAGCTCATCCAATCCGAACGGGACAGTCAACGCTGCAACCAAGACAGCTGATTGGCTAGTAGGGCTTTTTTTAAGCTTTCTGGCGATCCGATTCGATATGAGAATAATGGCGTTCGCTTGTGCTTCCACTGATGTAGGAGACGCGAATCATAGCTTGCGATGCTCACGGGTAACGGGAATCCCAAATTTACGTCATACGGGTGCTTTCCATATTTACGGCCACAATTCTACTCGTCTCCCCAACAAAAAGGGGTTTTCCATTTGATTTGTGACGCCGCGTGTCAGCGACGCAAGTCGCTCCACCAAGGTGGATGATATGAGTCGATAACGGTAGAAACATATATAGGCACGAGAAGCACGAAAACTTTTTTGAACGAATGTAGAAACCGAAAAGCCTCATTTACAAAGACTGAAAAAAGGCAATCCGGAAAATATCGAAGCGTTTTGCGTTTACTAATTGGTGCAGTACAACTTTACGTACCAAAATTAATTACAATTTTGAACAAGCCCGATATTTCCTTGAGATCTCGAGAAACGCATAAATTCTTACTCACACGAATGAAAAAGTCATTGTCATGAAAATTAATAAATTTAATGCCGTTTAAATGAAACTTTGCAATATGGCAACATACGACTTTGAAATTATTATGTTCGCTTTTGTTTTCTAATCTAAATAAGAAAGTTTATGTTGAAATTTTATAGCGCACAGGCAATTCCATTTTTCGACGGATT
Organism: Rhorus exstirpatorius; assembly: GCA_963564615.1. Taxonomy (NCBI): domain Eukaryota; kingdom Metazoa; phylum Arthropoda; class Insecta; order Hymenoptera; family Ichneumonidae; genus Rhorus; species Rhorus exstirpatorius. The sequence continues at coordinate 26,368,204 of OY751320.1, forward strand.
CATGCAACATTAAAATTGAAACGTTTCGCTTTACCGATATAATCATGTATTGCAATTATCTCTTAGGAATACATATTGTGTTTACTATTTGAAAACAATGATGCACGATATTTTACGCGCACAAAAAACTTCGCGGTCCTTTCACGGATTAATTTCCTCACATTATAAGGAAGCTTTGTTTACGATTTATTCTTCGCAACAGCTCTTTTACGTCATGTAACCTTACAATATTGTGCGCATACATTCCACGAGTCGATACACACGAATCGTTATAAAAGTCGTATGTAAATGGCAAGCTTACCTACTAATCTATCCAAATGATATGGGATTGCTCAAGTCGAGCTTTTGTCATTCGAACTCGAGAGTAATCGAAGTGCAAGAACGTGCCCAAGTTGGAAGAGCGTAAATAAAACACCACCGTATAGAGATACAAAGCCGAACAATGTCAGTCGGTACTTGTACATAAAATTAAATTTTTGGAGCATTGCTAGTTTTTCTCGAAGCAAAATCTATTAATTCCAGAGGAAAAAAAAAACCCATAATGAAAATAAAAACTGCACTGAGAGATACATTTTTCGTGTATCGCTTGCTACGACAATCGTCAAGCAATCATTTTTTTAAATACTGATACATTCTGTATATTTATTTAATAACGAATCTCAAATGAATTTCTCTTCAACCTTGACGAGGCAAAAATGAATATGTCTTCTGGCATTGCATATCTTACAGAAGATTGAGGAACGTTATTTCAACGTAAATAAGCATAGTTATAGCTATGTTATACGTTGCTTATGTTATATACGCTGAACTTCTAATTTAGTCGCGAATAATATATATTCGGGATATATTTCCTGCCAAATGTCAAATCGATTCTCTAGCTGATGAGTTGGGGGCTAGATTTGAAAAAAAAAAATTCGGAATTGCGTCTTTGACATGCATAATAAGCCCGGTGCAGTTTTCTCTCTTCCACATTGTCTTGCTTTGACCACCACGCGCAGTCAAACATATTTCTCTGCTCTTTGTTTATATATTTCTTCGCTGTAAAGCGCCGCTAATCATGTCTTTCTCATAACCGTAGCGTGAAAAAAAAAAAAACCGAAATTGATAAATTCAGTTGATTTCAAAGGAAATCTTCGAATCCCGAAGGAAAAGTACACATTATTCATTTTATCTGAAGATTTCCGAGACCCCGCGAGCGATAATAAGCTAGAGCTGCATCCGAAAGTGCGATTCCGGATGCTTTCCCGAACTTTCAGTTCTTGCAGTTCACTTGTAGCAATGACAAAATCATTATACCTCTCTGCTTCTAACATTATCGCAAATGTTATTGCTCGATCTCCAAATCCGAAGCTTCGAAGGGCGACGAAACTTTTGCAAAAACGACAGAGCGGAGTCATCAACGTTTAATTGAATAAAATTATCAAATTGACTTTCAAGCGATCGCTTGAGGTCAACATCTTCGTTTCGGCTAATCAAATATACGGTGAAATAATACAGCTCCGATCTATAGTCCGTTGCACCTTGTACAGACCTTTTTTTTTTTATTCTTTTATACTATTTCTTAACATTTAAAGCATACAAATTTATCCACATGAAGAATGTAAATACGTACACAAGTATGCACATGCACATATACATAAATATTACTAACGCCCTCGGCACGAGTTCGACGCGACGTTCTGCCCCGTTCGAATGTACTGCGCAAATACCACAGACAATCACGCAAACAAAATACCCAAACCAAACGCTCAATCCATACATCCAACACAGCACAACGAAAAGGCTCAACTCTATCAAATCCAGCTGGTCCATTTTACCGCACTCTCTTCAGGAATTCTTGTACAGGGCAGCGGCGGTGGCAAGATACTTCAATAATATAAATATATAAACGATATTGAAAATTCACTGATACAGATAAATGGATACGTATCGGCGGTAACGCGGATAAAAAAAACTTCGTAGGTGTCCGTTCCTCCTGTCTGTGGGGTTTCATCCGCGTCCTTTGTCTCTCAGTGCAGTTTTTCTTTTTTACTATAACCATATATATATATATATTTTTCTTCATTGGAAATGAACGCATTACTTCGAGGAAAGCTTAGCAATGTTGCAAAAGTTGATTGTATGCACGCAAGTGTCAGCAGCTTACATTGTTCGGCGATGTATCTCTCTATATACGGTAATATTTTTTTTCACGATCTATCAATTTGGGCACGTTCTTGCACTTCGATGACTCGCGTTCGAATGACTATTAAAGCTCGACATTGGCAGTCCCATAAATTTTGGATGACTCATTTTGCCATTTACACGCGACTCTTGTAACGATTTCTGTGTATCGACTCGTGACACATCTCCGTGTAAAATAGAACACTATCTTTTTTGGGTACATTGCGCAAGATTCGATGTGCACAATATTGCAAGGTTACCTAACGTAAAAAAATCTAGCACCAAGAATAAATTATCAACAAAGCTTTCTTATAATGTGACGAAATTATAAACTGTCGAAGTATCGTGAAGTCTTTTGTGCACGTAAAGTATAGTGGATTATTATCGTCAAATAGTAAACATAATGTATACTGTAGAGATAATAATTGCAATATATGATTGTATCCATAGAGTATAATAACGTTTGAATTTTAATGTTGCGTGAATTAGTCGAAAAATGAAATTGCTTGGGCATTATAAAGTTTCAACACAAACTTTCTTATTCAGATTAGGAAACGAAATCGAACATAATAATTTAAAAGTCGTATGTTGCCATATTGCAGAGTTTCATTTAACCGGCATTATAACTTTATTAATTTTCATGTCAATAATGGCTTTTTCATTCGAGTGGGTAAAAGGATTACGCATTATTCGAGAACTCAAGGAAATATCCGCCTTGTTCCAAGATTGTATTCATTTTTGTTACGCGAAGTTGTATTGCACAAATTCGTAAACGCGCAAAATACTTTGGTAACTTCGGATCGCCTTTTTTTCATCTTCATAAATGAAGCTTTTTGATTTCTACGTTCGTTAAAAAAAAAAATTTTTCACGCTTCTCGTGCCTATATATATTGCTTCGCTGATGCACAGCAACACAAATCAAATGGAAATCCATTTTTTGCGGTGAGACGAGTCGAATTGGGGCTGTAAATATGGAAGGGATTCCCGTTATCGTGTTACCCGCGAGGATTGCAAGCTATATGATTCGCGCGAATGCGCGCCATAAAGCTTCAGTTGCATTAAACCTGCGGAACGCATGGAATATCGATCTGGCTCGTTCACACCGAATGGAGCAGACGACGTCGCAACCGAGACAGCTGATTGGCTGATTGGACTTTTTCAAAAGCTTTCTGGCGATTCGATTCGGCGCTACAATGAGAACAATGGCGTTTGATCTGCTTTTGCCTCCACTCTGATGTGGAAGAAGCATATATGAGTGTCGCGTTCTCTCTCAATCTCTCTCGCTCTTGTTTCTTTTCCGTGCTTTGCTATAGAGGAAGGAATAGGGACCGTGCACACTAATACACTCTCACCAAAGTATGAGAATGCGTACTCGTGTAAATGCATGCCAGTCTCAAGACCCGACTATGAATACCCACCCTCAGTAAATTATAGTTGCCTGCGTATCGGTCGAGTCTCCGCGCCCACACGTGCTAATGCGATAAAGTAGGTGTGCATTAGGAAAAAGAGTGGCCGAGGACAGCACTCTATTGGGAACTCACAAATGTCACCCTGACCTCTAGCGGCCAAATTTCAAAGTAATTCTCTCCAGTTGCTGCCTGATGATTACCATTGATTACCATGCAAATTTGTCACTTTTTAACTATAATTTAAAATCTGCTGTTTTATTACAAGAAATAAATCATAAATAAAGATCGAGAAGACATAGTCGATATTTGATGCGAGGGCATGAGATTTTCATCACACGCAGAATATAAATAATCGTTTTAGTTATGTCGTGTAAACACAAGCGACGTGACTTTCAATTTCATAACTTATGAAGTATGGACAATAATTTATAAATAAAACATTTTTCATGCGATAGTTTGATATTTTAACTAATAATTTATTGTTCGAACGCATTTATTTAGCCGAAAAGTGACGGGAATTTTTAAAAAGATTTTGAGGTTAAACATGTGATGTCATGTAGGTTCATTGTAATCCTTATGGTGATAATCACTTGATCCGTATCCAATTTGCGCAGTGGATTCTATCCACGCATAATCCTCAACGGTAATTAACCCCATTGTCAAATCTTACTACAAAAATCGTATTTTGCCGAAAAATATGCGGTAATCCAATGTTTACAACTGTTCCCTATGCTGACCCATGCTAACTAGAGCTGGATACTGGCAACGAACTGGAGAGAAGAGGCCATATTGGATAGGCCCCGCCTCCGTGTTGATTCCCAATAGGAGGGTCCCAATGAATGAAAAATGGAAGTTGAAAGGGGAAACAAGGGATGAGGGATAGGTTGGATAAAAGGCAAAGGTATAAACGGTACGATTGGAAAACTCATTTTTTTAAATTACAAAAAAAGAAAACAAAACATAAGTAAATTATTGTGAAAATTGATCTTGTAACTATATACGCATCGTTCGTTCTACAGGATCGAGCATGATTTCTGGCATTATTTGCATGATCCATCGTGTTTTATATCGACTTCGAGTTTTTCGAAGACCCACACAGCACATCGCAGCTATGAGTTAACGACGAAACGCTGATTGCCGTGAGCCACGGGTACGTTAGTCCCGGTATCGTGCTTCATTCGATCCAAAATCACATTGAGAACAGTTGTAATTTTTAAAAGTAACGCACAAAGTAGTAAAACACATGAATGTGAACAGCGCTCATAAGATCCTAATAAATCAAATTTGTCCAAACTCTGCAGCTACAACTCAGCTTTCTTTTACATGGGAGCATATACCATTGCAGCGAGAAAATAAAATGTACCCTTCTGCTTCGTAAATTGATATAATAACTGTTTGATTACCGTTTATCACAAAGGTGGAAAATCACAAAGTTTTTTGGGCCAGAAGGACTTTGGCTGGTAGTGGGGATCATTATACATGCTTATTGGTGGACGATCAATCCCAAATCGGGAATATCCTACGACAAAATATCCTGGTATGGAAGTAAACTTTATTGTTTTTTTTTTTGTCGAACAATGGTAGTCATTCACTGTCGCAATGAGGGTGGCTTTGAGATCTAAAATTTTTAGATGCCATTTCACAGGCATGAGCAGCAGCAGAATTTTGATTTTTCACTAGATTTTTACTAGCATGGATGGACGCACTTATTGGTATTAATGAGGGAGAAAAATGTTTTATAATACGATATTTTGACACCTTGGAATTAGGGTTGAAATCGGATTTTTTTGCTTCGGAGTCAGTGCTCATTTCATGGGCATCAGCGTTGCGACGCTAGCAAGTCCCCAAACTGGATGCTATAGTAACGGTAAGTTATTAAAATGCTGCTGCTGGCTCACTGTCCATGAAATGGCACCTTGAAGCAATCTACTATCCCGTAACTGGTCGATGAAGTTATATTTGGTATAAGTATATTGGTATTGGTATTGTGCGGCAGTTGAGTGCCCCAAGAAGAGATGGACCTACGATGATGGATTATCCAAATCGTAGTGTGTTGTACTTACACGCGTAGTATCACAATCACGATCTTTCCTTGCAAACGATTATTGAAAAATTAAGAGTCAATGATTGTTGATGGGTTAATGCATTATCGCAACTTATATATACATGAATATTGAGTTGTCGAGTCATTAAATCCACAAGAAATGATCTTCGAAGTAAGGAAATGTTCAGTTATCATTCTCCTGAGGCCTGCTCGTACCCGAACGACCAATTCTTGCCATCCGGAGCATACTGACCATTCTCTTTTTTTGTTCTGTTATTCTTTTTTAAACTTCGTTTTATTAACTGTCGCGAGCAACTAGTCCGAAAATGTATATTATTATTGATTTTTTTTTTTTTTTTTCTGAGAAAACGCCCGAATTATTCAGAGTCTAGCGTTTCCGGTGCCCAGAAACTGTCGCACCTGCGCGGTGGTCGTACTTTCGACCGTGGATGTCGTTGGGGGCCGGTTGCGTTGAACCGCCGGCCCCCAACGTGCCACCGCGCTCATCGTATCATCGGCATCGGTGTTTTTCTTAAAATTATGCACTGAGTAACGATTGTAAAGTCCCCAAATGCTGTTCATCAGTTTGCTGTTGTATTTCAGAGGTGTCAGCTCTCTTCCTGAAATATTAAAAAAAAAAAAAAAAACTCTTCACTTCAAGATCATTCGTTAATTATTTGTTCTTCTGGAATTTTGCTTCCTCGAGGACAAAGAACATGTGTCTGCATAATTTTCATTGATAAATTGTGAAAAAGTGGAGATCAAGAGAGTTTGGAGAGAATCGATAAAAGCGTTGGAATTTTCATGAGTACAAATTTCTTTCGAAAATTACCACAAGTGCTTTTAATTCAACGAGAACATTTCTGATCGAGCGCAATGTCCCCAAATTCATAGATTCAGACACAAAAAATGATCACGCACTTTGAACCGATTTAGCTCAACGAATGTGAAAAATCCTGCGAGTCAGAAATTTAAACATTCATTCCTGATTGGTGTAGATATTGATTTCAATGATAATTGACAAAGTGTTTTAGATTTTACGAAATTTTCAAAATTTTCAACAAATCGCTACATAAGTTCGGGCAGTTGCAGCTTTTTTTTAAAAAACTAAATTGTCACAGTCTTTTTGCGTTAGCGGACTGTTTTCTCGACGTTCTACCGCGCTGTAAAATCTCAAAAAAATTCTTAGCATGCATCGATGTGTCTACCGGATAACCGAAACAGCTTTTTAATTCAATGATTAACTGGTTTTTCTTTCAAATCGATGTTCAAATGAAAATTCGAAAAAAAGCAAAGAGAAAAAGATCCTGTTGGGGGGGGTCTGTCGAGGATTCAAGAGCACAGAAGATCAGAAACGAGATATATGCAAATTGAAACTTTGTATTTCATAATTCTTTCGCATTTAAAAAGTCTCTCCTCGATCGGAAAGTCAAAATTGAATTTTGTCATTTGATTATAAAGAGAGAGCCTTTGTGAAAATGTAAAAATTACGAGGAAGCAGCGCTACTTTCAATTTCCATTTGTTCAACAAACGAGCACTCTTCTTCACGAAGGTAGAAAAAAAAAAAAACCTTCTCGCTCACCCTCTTCCTTGGCATTTTTCTTCGAGTAGCCGGTTTCTTGTTTGCTCTCTTTGTCATTGCCCCCCTTCTTTTCCATCTTCGAGATGAGAAATCGTCGTTGGTTATTCTCGCGAACTTTACGCGCCGCGAAGGCACCGTGCGGTATCGCGGCCATTGTCAAGCAGCCTGCGAAGATAACGAATGTGATAAATATAGCGCGCGATCGTCTGCGCGTTATCATTGGATTAGCAGCGAACGAAACAAAGAGAGAAAAGAAAATGGATCTGTTAGTTAGGAATCGTTTATATATGTAGACATATTTTTTTTTACAAACCGTCGCAATTATCGAAGAACAAATTTATTAATTCACGCTTCGTGAGCTTCTTTTTCGTTATTCTCGCTTCTTCCCGGATACACGAAGATCCCCGCTTCGTCGACACCGCGAATCTCATACAGATCCTCTCGATATTCCTCGGGGGGTTCATCAACTGAACTTTCGAGCGTTTTAACACACGAAACACTATTCTCAGTTTTTAACTATATTTTTCTTCTCCTTCTCTCTCTTTCTCTCTATGTATTTATGTTAGCAGTTCCTTTTTGGCACTGCCTAAGGCTTTGCGAGCCTCGAAACTTTTATTATCACGTAGAAAATCACTGCTACTTTTTCTTTCAACCTCGAATCTATGATATTCGTCGTTTATCGAAGCAGTTGGACGTTCAAGAGCGCAAGTCACGTTATACTGAAACACTGCCGGCTCGTTCTCTTCAATTTATCAGTTTGTCAGGGGGTCAAGTCGCGACGGGAGGGGGGGGGGGACTATCAGTTATTTTATGACGCTCGAAATCGGCCACAGACGGACCCCGATGAACCTTCTCCGTGTTTTTATATCTTCATATATAGCCTCCCCAGCAGTTCTCCCACTGACCCAACGGAACATACAGAAGCTCAAAGACTTTCGTGCGTATGTGTGATAATGAATATCTCACGTTCATGTACATTATCTGTATATGCTTGTGAGATATACATTACGTCTATATACACATCTCGTCGATAATTACTCGGGAGGAGGAAGAAATGCAGAGTTATATACCCAGCCAGAAATTATAACGATTTTTTTTTCTCGCTAATATATATTGCGAGTGGCGAAAGTTGTTGTTCTTCGCAGGGGGTCCAAGAAATTTCTAATACGTCATACACGTAATCTACTTTTGTGTCGCAACTATATACACACATGTTTCTCGGCATTTCGAATCAATGTTTAACGGCAAAGATAAGTATATATTTTTTTAAATATTACTGATAACGTCGTTAAGATTAAAGAAAGTGAATCGAGAGACAAATTATTTTGGGATGAATGCGCGACTATTGGCGTTCAAAGGATACCAAGAGCAGGCATCAGTGGTCAATCAGTGGTAATGAAAAAAAAAAAAGATAAAAATAAAATATTTCGTAAGTATTTCCTGGGCCTCCATTGCCTCACGCAGGCGAAAGACCAAAATACATGACGATGTGCACGTAAGTTTCGTTTCAATATTTCTGTAAATCTTTGACGTCACTCCATGTATACGCCGATGTTTATCAGCTAAATATCGCGAGAACTATGCAGGAATTTCGAGAGGATTTATCAGGTGAATGATCCAAAATTTCTGATTACTACAAAAATTATGATAACAGGAAAATTAAAATGCAATTAGGGACAATATGCGAGTTTTTTTTCCCCAAAAATGTCTGGAGAAAAAGTCGCTTTTAGAAGCTGATGGAAACTTCGCGCAAATGCAAATAGAATTTTTCCTCATTGTTATTGCGATGCTTCTGTCTGACTTTTTCCAAGTTCAATGACTCTGCTCTGTTTTCGTTTCTCATATCGTTGACATAATTATTTCGAAGCACAACTTATACACCGCACGCCTCTATCCATATTCATAGTTCATAAATCTATGGACTGCGAGCAAAATGCGATTTGCATAATGGATACAATATGTCCCAAATAGCATATCTTAATCCAGTTACGAGAATATTTTTTTTCTTTTTTTCTCACAAGAGGTTATCTCTCGTTTTTCTTGGCACGCGTGGTCCGCGAGAAACTCGCGATGATGATCGCGGAGGTCGAACGTTATATTTCTCGTCGATTGGGTCAACGTGTATGTGAGTCGCGTTTGTGTGAAGTATAAGGATTGTCGCTGTATTGGAATTTTTCTTCTCACGAATAACGATATATATTGTTATTGTGGAACAAATTTTTTTTTTTAATCGAGATTAAGGTAGTTCTACTGCACAGCGATTTACCGTTTAGATTTCGATAAAAATTGGTGTACGGGTCGATTGCGATCGAAACGTGACTCGGTTACATTTTTATGAAGTTAGGTGGAAAATAAAAAAAGTTATTAGAGTTTTTAATTTTATACATTTAAGGAGGGTCGAGTGCTGCGCGGCAAGGGAAATGTAAGGCACGGACGTGGGTAACGTGTGGGGCATATTGCGTTTGGCATTTGTTTTGCCGTAGCCATCCATGGCTCGATTCATAACAAGAAATCGCGTTTTTCATCCACATTATTAATTATTGCTAATTAAAACGGTGTTGTTCAAGGTTCTGAATTTTCGCAGGAGGTATCCTGAGGATATTTCCGACAATATGCAAAATAATTAGTTTGCTATGTAAACAGGTCATCCTGCGCTCATTGACTTTAAAATTCCCTCTAATTTCACGATCTGCCATAAGAAACTGTGCTAAAAATGGCCCAAATTTCAACTTTTTTTTTCTCGAAAACGGTGTAGCACCTACGGATATTTTGGGGTTAAACTTTCTGTGGACACATATCTATCTATATAAAAAAAAAATCAGTACCTCTCAACAGATATCGATGTCGCACTCAACCCTCCTTGCAAGTCCATAAATAAATAAAGTAATGCCAAACTTAATTGACCGCCGACCAATATTTAGCAGATGCGACAACGCCTTGGATTAGCGCGAAATTTAAAATATGACGCGCTCGATAGATCATTCATGCCCTCGAGGATCACTCAACGTTCTCAAATGCAATTATACATTGGATGTTTGTTGGAAAAATTTCGTGAAATAGCCATCTTAAAGATAATGGAAAAGATATAATTTATGCATCCAATGGTTCGCTAAAAATCCGCTAGGTGGCTTCGGGCCGAGTGCTCTCGCGTAAGCGCGAGAGACTGCTACAAAGCCTATAAAGGCTCCCCCCCACTTTTTCTACCTTTCATATGTATATCTTTCTGTTATTTCTAATTCTCTCTTCCAGTTCGAAAAATCGATAAATCAATTTGTCTTCTGGCTTTTCGGTGTCATTGTGTGCTACATTTGGGAAAAACTTTGTCAATTTTTACGAAGAGATTAAATTCATATATAACTATGTGCGATTGTGGAAACTTTATTAAAAAATTGGGGATTATAAATTGAAATAATAACAGAGAGACGAAACATTTTATGGTACAAGAATATATTTTTCTCTCCGTACGTCTTATCGTCTACTGTAACAATTTTTATCACAGTCTTGAATAATTAAAAATTCCGAGCATAACAAAATGATCGAAAAATTTATAAATTTCACTCGTCTTTCCGGAAGTTGTGCTCCCACACGGGTCTTCGTTTCTCAACGAAGCCCCGTATACCTTCCTGAGCGTCTCTCAATTCGAGATTCTTCACCATTATTTCGGCACCAAGCTCGTAGGCCAGCGGCATATCGAGATCGAGCTGTTCGTGCAAGAATTTCTTTCCCAAACGAACGATCGCACGACTCTTCGTGCTTATAGCGTCGGTGATCGTTTTTACTTCCGGTGCTTTTTTTTTTTTTTTATTTTCATGAAAAAAAGACAATCATTATATTGTCTCTCGTTCGGATGAGCTACTTATTTTTTTAATTTTCTTAGTTTTATAAAAAAAAAAAAAAATTCTGTTCACCAAGTTTGTCATTTGACGTGACTTTGCTGACGAGACCAGCGTCATAAGCTTCTCTCGCTGTGATCGGGAGACCGGTAAAGAGCATGTGGGAAGCCACTTTTCTCGGAACATTTCGTACCAAAGGAATCCCCGGGGTCGAGCAAAATATTCCAAAATTTGCTCTGAGAGGGAGAAACATTATTAGGTCTCGTAGTTATTTTTTCCGGACTCGTCGAATGTTTTTTTGGGAAATTCAAAATCCAAAAATAGCCTCAAAAATAATAATTCGCGATACGCTCGCAATTTTTTTCTTTTTTTTGAGAGTGTTGCACATTTTTTAAATACCAAAAAAAAGGCCTGTTCTCATATTTTCTGTTCCCAGCACAAAGAAGTAGTTTCAAAAAAAAATTTTTTTTAAATTCATGAGCATATTTGGGTTGAAAAAAAAATATTGAAAAATGTTCATGCAAGTTGTATATTTTATGGTCAGCCTCAGAAGGGATTTTTTCCCATTTATCCAATTTTTCAAAATAAATAAAGATCCTTCACGATACTTAAAATATTAATTTCAAAAAAATTTTCGTTTGTACGAGAAGAGTAGGCCGATTTCATTTGATAAAATAGTGTATACTCTTCAAAATTCGGGTTAAATGGGTCGGTAATTTTAATAATGCTAAAAATAAAAATAACAATAATAATAGGGCTGAGAAAAGAAATAATGAAAAATTTTCTTTTTTATTTGGCAATTTCAAAGCTCGCAATCCCCCTGAGATATTTAATTTCAAAGACGATGATAATCGTACCCAGGAGTCGAAAAAGTGCTTCTCTCGGTGCAAACGACAATGTCGCATGCACTGACGAGCTGACAGCCGGCAGCAGCGGCTAAACCGTCGACAGCTGCGATTACAGGGACAGGCGAATCGATGATAGCTCTCATGAGTTTCGTTGCTGTTGCAAAAATTTCCCGATGATATTTTCCACCCTGTTCGCTCGTCTGATTAAAACAATGATAACAATCAACGAAAATACGGATAATCCCATATCCGTTGAAAAAATTACGTAATTTTCAATTAATGAAATTTCCGGATTGCATCGTATTTATAAAATTTAATTACTGCGACCAACCAATTCTTTCAAATTGTGTCCAGCGGAAAAAACATTGCCGGACTCGGCAGCAATGACAATGGATCTCAGGGACTCGTTGTCTTCGTCTCTCGTCAAATTCCACAGGATTATCTTCATCATCTCGTGAGACAGGGAATTTCGTGTCGAGGCGTGACAAAGCTTTATTGTTTTTACCTTTTTTTTTTTTTTTTATGACACCAATAGTAATAATTAATTATAGTTTCGTGTAATAACAGAGATGAGAACTTGCATTATTTTCAACTTTAAAATTATTCAGAAGATAATTATTCAATAAAATCATTGGCATAGTTTTTTTCAGTTACTCGTCTTAAAAGACGAGTATTTTATATATTTATATATATAATATATAATATATATTTATATATATTATATATATTTATATATATTATATATATTTATATATATAAATATATATTTATAAAAACTCAATTTTCAAGCTGGTATTAATTAAAATTAATACCAGCTTGAGAATTGACTTACATTTCAAACGTATATCACGCGACAGTGACGTCACAACACCCCAGTGCAGCAGCGCCTCTAGCGGTAAAATTAGGAAACTCAAGCAGCAGCTAATCATATCCCTAACCCAAAAAATGTTCGTTATAGAGAACTAACTGAAGGGGAACCTATGCAAATGATGTTTTTGAATAATTTTTTGTTAAATAATTTATAAGTTGAAAATAATGCAAGTTATCTATTCGTGAATATGTAGTCTGTAAATCGGGTTCAAACAAATGGCTAATGTACCTGAAAAATCGAAGAGAGTGTACAATTTTCTGTTTTGTACCATATATATGTTGCAAAAACACAACTGTAACCAGAAAAAAAAATTTATTTGCACTAAGAACATCTCTAAATCTGTTTTTGGCAAATTTACAAATGTTGCTTTTCTGTATCCTTGATTAATTTTTTTTTTAAGTTACAGCACACGCTGTAATTTATACTACACACATCCGTGCATTAATGATTTACTTTCGCGAATTTTTTCACCCACGTATGTCCTATCCTACCAAGGGGTGTTGTGACGTCACTCGGTCCGCAGAGTCCGTAAATTTCTTACAATTTTTACACCTTAAGATATAATAATTTACTTGCTTAAAGAAATTCATGAAACGTTTATTAACTTCAGAAAATAATTCACTATATGACAGAATATGATAAAGAAGAGGAGAAAATCGTTTACATGCAATTTCTGCTCTATTGTTTTTGAAAAATTTCGTCGGTTGATCAGTTTACTGGAAAAATGTTGAGCTTTATAAAGTCTATAAATTTTATCTTCATCTTTATTTTGAAAGTCTTAAATTTTAGTGAGAATGAAAATATTAATTGCATATATTACAACACATGGGTAAAAATAGAATATAAAAAAATATATTATTAAAAATAAATACCCCGTTATCTTCCGTTGTCTCGACGTATTTTTCGTAGTCGAGTGTCGCATTCGTCGCGTAGCTTCTCGCGATGCATCGTCCAAGCTGCTGGACAAAAAAATTTTAAACGGCGCGATAATTTCTCATTATTTAATTCAAAGAAATTGCGCGAAAAGCATTATTATTATATATCCCGCTGACATACATATCCATATCAGTGCTCACAAAAAAATTCCATCGCGATAAAAAAAAATAGTTAACGTTTTATTTTTAATTGAACGTTTTCCTTATTCTTTCGATAGTATTTTCTGAGATTCGAAAGAGCATAATATAACGTCCAGGTTCTCAATCAAAATAAAATGTTGAAGTGTGCACTGATGAATTTTGCACACCATCTCTTTGAATCATATACTTCTTGGAATTTTTTAATTCAAAAGAAGATTAATATCTCAAGATGAATGGCAAATGGCACTTCATAATTCTGTCTACATAAGTTTTTGAATTTAAAAAAATAAAAAATAACGAATGTATTTTTATTTAAGTAAAAAAAATACTGTAGAGAGATAGCAGAGGTGCTCTTTGATCTCTTTCCCAATAGATTTGTATCAACCGCAGTTGCGCACAAAGGCATTCGATTGTAAAATAATTTTGTAAAATATTTTCATGACTTACCTTAATTTTTGGAAAAGCTAAAATTCTCGCTAATGTAGTCATCATAAGCCACACTATATACGACGATATTGTCCCACGAGAAAAATCAACACCCGAATTGTGCCCAACTCATCAGCTGTTCCGGTTTCACTACACACACACACACACACACACACTGTGGTATGATTGTTGAAAAAATGATAACGAAGGATTAATCAGAATGGTTATAAAGCAGCGATGAGGGAGACCAAAAGTTTGAATAAATCTTTTGTAAACTTGTGACAATAATTTCTCAACTTTCGTTCAAAAGAATATTCATCATTGCATATCATCGCGCATTGTTTGTATTCGTCGGTAAACTCAGAGGAAAAGTTTGGTTAGATCGCGCATAACATAACCTAGATTCGAGAGCACGAATTTTCAAATTGAGATCTCCCTATTTCACGCGCGGGATAGAGTGCACTGGAACGAATCAGTTTTTTAAACTTAAAAATTTTTTTTCCTTCATTTTTCACCCTCCGAAAGGATTTTTCCTTCATTTTTCGCCCTCCGAAAGGATTTTGAGAACCCCAAAAAATCACTTTTTGAGACAAAGTCAACAACCTCGATGGAGACATTCTCAGGGACGATCAAAGTTTTCGAGAAAAGCAAAAAACATCAAGCCACAGCGTCAGGAAATTCTGCAGGGACTGGAGCTTCGCTTTTGCCCCAAACATTAATCGTCTCTGAGCACAATTTGTTTGAAAATTTCGGCTAGCTTCCTCATGCCCGGCTGCATAAACTCGAATTAACTCTGGATCCGGGGACAAATTTTAACCTTTGAGTTAAACTGTCAAATGTTTCATAGAAATTGAGTTTCCAGGGTTAATCCACGTTTATGCAACCAGGCATCGCAGGCGCACATCGCCGAATACACCTTTTGCTCTTTCCCCCAAGTATAAGGGGTGCCCGCAATGATAATGATAAATGCGATGACCTCCGCCACCAACCGACTGTTTTGCGCACACATTATTCAATTTTGAACATCAAAGTTACTTTTCATTCTCAAAATTGCTTTGTTTAGGCGCATGTTTCAAGTTTTCCACATCTTTCGCGAATTTTGCATGACAAAACGCTGCTATGTACGTTTTTAAGAGAAAAAATAAAATATTTCGTCCAACTTACCGTAGCGGGCGATGCACGTACGGACGGAGCTGACTTTGGAAAAAATTTGTAACGCAATCGCTCCAAAAATTACTGAAATTTCAGTATGAACCGAAAAAAATTTTCATGCAGGATTGTTCTTTTGCGCAGCGCATAATTTCAGAGAATAAAGGCGGGAAAAAAATTTATAATATAACATTAGTCGATTTGTGTCTGCATCATAAAGTTATTCTCGATTGAAAATGTCAGTTTACGAGCCAAATTCTCGTCATTTGCGGAAGATTTTAATTTTCTGCTTCGATATGAAGAAATCTGCGGCTGAGGCTCATCGAATGCTCTTGAATACTTTATGGCGAGGCCGCTATTAGCGAAAGAACGGTGTCGTAAATGGTTTAAATGCTTCGCAAGAGCAGTGATTTTGATGTCAATTCGTCATTTCGGATTTTTCTCGAAAATAAGAAACGAAGAATTGTCCTTTCAAAAATTGCTTCAAAACGTTCGTTTCATTATGTAATATTATTATTATTTTTTATTTCGTTTTCAAACGAAATAACGTTCTCTTTCACGATCGATCGATCGTAATCCCAATTTTTCACACTGCATTTACAAATATCGCATCGTTCGGCGAGATGCATAAAAATCGTTAGTTTATTATCATTTTATTATTTCACTGTACACCTATATAGTCTTAAAAACAAAATCCGTCATATTTAATTTCCGTAATTAGGACCATCGTTATACTTCTCTGTACCGCACTGTTTGAACGTTTGGTATTTCGCAGCCATGAATATATATATTTATATTAATAGAGATATATATATATATATATATATATATATATATTAGGGTGGATCGAAAAATTAAAAAACTTTTGGCTACCCTCAAAAATCAAAGATATCATTGAAATAAAGGTCTCCGTGCAATGACTCGATTTTTTGAAAATATATAGGGGGCGCGCGGGACGTTTAAAAACGCCATTTTTAGCGTTAAATTCACTTTATCACTGATGACCGGAAACAGTTCATTCCAAAAATTCTGATTTTTTTTTATATAAGGTGCCCAGATATGTACCCTTTCAAACCCACATTCACGGAACATTAACAGATGGTTCATATCTTCGAAAAAAATCTCTGAAAATCAATATTTTAACTATTTTTCAATTATACCTATCGTTAAATGTTGATTTTTTTCTTCTGAAACGTTTTTGTATTTGTTCCATCTTTTTTTTCTTGTGAAACTCGGTATCGGTATTGCTTACAATGCGAAAATTGCTGAATAATAAATCTTTATTTTGGAAATTTTCATATTCACGAAAAAAATGGTGTGAATCAATAAAATATAAAAATTTCCAAAATAAAGATTTATTATTCAGCAATTTTCGCATTGTAAGCAATACTGATACCGAGTTTTACAAGAAAAAAAAGATGGAACAAATACAAAAACGTTTTAGAAGAAAAAAATCAACATTTAACGATAAGTATAATTGAAAAATAGTTAAAATATTGATTTTTAGAGATTTTTTTCGACGATATGAACCATCTGTTAATGTTCCGTGAATGTGGGTTTGAAAGGGTACATATCTGGGCACCTTATATAAAAAAAATCAGAATTTTTGGAATGAACTGTTTCCGGTTATCAGTGATAAAGTGAATTTAACGCTAAAAATGGCGTTTTTGAACGTCCCGCGCGCCCCCTATATATTGTCAAAAAATCGAATCATTGCACGGAGACCTTTATTTCAATGATATCTTTGATTTTTGAGGGTAGCCAAAAGTTTTTTAATTTTTCGATACACCCTAATATATATATTAATATAAATATATATGATGGATAATATGGTGACGAGCGAGGGAAATAAAATAAACTCGTCACCGATAACATCGTCGGAGCAAAAAGTTGCATCAATTTGATTGCCCTTAAAATTCCGACGATATAATTATACCGATGATACGCAATGGTAACATATTTTCATAAAATTGGCCTAGTGTGCGGTACTTGTCCACTATAATTATTTTTTTTTTTGTTAAATCTTTTTGAAAGATTTATCAAGCATATTTTCTCTCTACTATCGATATTCGATCTGGCTTTGATCGAATTATATCGGCAAGATATAATGCTTCGTGGAATGAAGATATTTCGTTTTTCCTAATATCGGACTCGGAGAGATTACATCTTTCATGTCCGTTACAGCGCGATATCTTTGTACGGTGATACAGAATTTCTTCTATTTCTTTTTTTTTTCTTTTCGCGTATCCGTGAACAATAAAATCGATATTGCGGCGTTTTAAAAACGCTCCAAGACCACTCTAAGGAACGTGTAATTTGACATAAACTAGGCGGGTTATCAATATTTTTTTGTTTTTTTTTTTTTTTATGGGATTTCACGTATTTAATTCACGTATTTAGATCGGGGGGGCCTCGTTCAAGGCTGTGGCATTCCCTTGAGACGCTCGAATGCCGCTTTTTCCAAAGATTCACGATGATTCGGATGGGCTATTTGAATCAGAGCGTGAGCACGTTGCTTGAGAGTTTTGCCAAACAGGCTGGCTATTCCGTGCTCCGTTACGACATAATTCACCAGAGCTCTGCTCGTCACGACACCGGCTCCTGGATACATTCGAACGTGAAGGAAAATACAAAATTAGGGAAATATCAGATGAGAAATATCCTCGAACTTTGCACCAGAGAACTGGAATAGCATACGTATTTTTTTTTTTTTTTTTTTCAATTGTAATAGCTCGATAAGGAAAATCGAGCGTCGGTCGAAGCGATATTAAATTTTTCAAAAAATACTGCGGATCAGAAGTCATCGAGGAACAAATTCAAATAAACAAAGATTTTGATGATGTTTTTTTTTTTTTTTTTTTCAATTTTTTTTCGTTACCTTGTTTGAGAACCGGCGCAATTTTGCTTGTTTTGCCATCGGCGGTCGTGGAATTTAGAGCGAGAATAGGTTTACCGTGTCCGTCCTCGCTGAGCGCAGCGCCTGTGAGAAAATCAACCTGACCGCCGAAGCCGGAATACATTCTCGTGCCGATACTGTCCGAACAAATTTGTCCGGTAAGATCAACCTCGATGCAAGAATTTATGCACGTCATTCTCGGTTGTTTGGCGATTATTCGAGGATCATTGACGTAATCGACCGCCAACATTTCTGTGGTATAATATATATATATATATTTTTTTTTTTTCAAGTTATCGAGAGCCATCGAGCTTGGCCAAGGTATCGTAAGAAGTGGAAAAATCAATTAACATGTATGCAAAATTACAGGGGAATGCTGCTGAGTCAGCTTTCTATATTTTTTGGGTCCAAAAAAAAAAGTGCAAACGTATAATGTATAATTTGAACAGAATCTTCAGGAATATTCTTAGATTTTGGCTGCCCGATCCCTGAGAAGATCTTTAATCTAAGATCCATTTAATTGGGAGTATAAATGAAATTTTTTTATTTCAAAATCTGGTAGTTTAGGAAAAAATATTTAGTACGTATTTTTTATTTTTTTTTATTTGAATCAAAATTGCCGTTAATATAAAAAATTGAAAAATATAACATTATGCCGTCACACATGTTACGCTATATCTATATATATATGTATATGAAAATCCGTGAAAATAAATTGCCTATGACAGGTGCATCTGTCATTTTTAACGAAAAATAAAAAATACGTCCTCATTATTTTTACTTAATCTACATTATGCGCCCCAATGATTGAAAAAAAAAAAATTTCATTCATACTCCTAATTCTGGCTCCAATTTTTTTTTTTTTTTTTTTTTCAATTTCAGGCAGCCTATGCGGTGAAATTTTTTTTTTTTTTCGTGCACGACAAAACAATAAAAAAATAAAAAAGACATCTCGAATTCTCTTACCGATGAAAGGATTGTTGTGCATAAAGTCGTAGAGCTTCTGGGAACCGACGCAAAATGATCCGACGATTCTGCCACGATGCATCGTCTTCATATTGTTCGTGATGCAGCCCTCGTTGACGAGATCAACGACACCGTCGCTGAACATCTCACTGTGAATACCAAGATTCTTGTGAGACTTCAGGAGTGCCAGTACCGCGTCGGGTATACTGCCAATTCCAAGCTGCAACGTTGCACCGTCCGTGACCAAATTTTCGGCGATATTTTTGCCAATTTTTTGCTCATTCTCGGTAGGTTCCTTGACCGCGTGAGTCGGCAGGGGCTGATGAAATTCCGTAGCAAAGTCCAAATGACTTTTGTGTATCAAAGCATCGCCAAAGGTTCTCGGCAAGTGTTTGTTGACTTGAGCTGTGAAAATAGTTTTTGTTTTTTGTTTTTTTCCAATTATTTTTCATCGCTCGGATCGATATTCGCTGGGGGGGGGGGGGGGGGGGGAATGCGGAATGATAATTTCGAGGTTTTATGAAAAATCGCTTTTTCTCACCGACAATCTTTTTCGATTTGATCAATGCCGATCTCACGCAATCGACGCTCGTACCGAGCGAGCAGTATCCTTTGCTGTCCGGTGGTGTTACCTGGATGAGCGATATATCGGGTTTCATGTAACCGTAGTCGAAGATCTTTGGTATCTCACTGAGAAATATCGGTATACAATCGGCAGTTCCGTCGTTGACCGCGGCTCTCACGTTACCACCGATGAAAAAACTTATCGACGTGAAGTGTTCTGGATATTATAAAATTTGTGCGCTGAGTATGAATTTGAGATTTGCATCGTTGGAATGCAACGGAAATAAGTTTTTTTTAACATAAAAAAAAAATCATTTCCAGTACCGTTGACGCTTTTCTGGCATATTTAGGCCCTGGGCCGCGAAAAAAAAAAAAAAAACTGAAAAAAAAGGTTTAAACGATTTTTCGACTTCGAGACTATATTGGAAATAATTTTGTAAAAAAAAAAAAAAAAAAACCTATTTTCGTTGCATTCCAACGATGCAAATTTTAACATCATCGCTGGGTATAAGAACGCCATGAATTGCGAAAAAAAAAAAAAAATTTTGGAGTAAACTTACAAACTTGATTGGTTACTATTGAATTTAAATAGTTATTACTATTATGAGAGCAGTATAGCGACGATTGGAATGGTTTATTTTTTTTTTTCCGTATAATTGCTATTGCACTTTTATGGCACTATTAAAAGGGAGAGCGCTGACAATTATTATTGGAATTTTACTGCCAGAATGATGAATATATAGAATTTAGATGTATTTTTTTTTTTTGGTTCTACTTTAAATGATGAAAAGATGCGCGAGTGTATACGTATAAAATATGTGGATAAATTAAAATATAATTAATAATGTTTAACGTTGTGATCAATTTAGCGGGCACATACTTGCATTTTCCTTTTTCGCGAATGGCGCTGGCCCTTCAAGATGCATATGGCACAATCGTACATTTCGAACATCTTTTTTAACACCAATCTCGGTAAGTCCTCTTAGCAATTCGGATGGAGTTGCAGCCGCCCCTTGGACGAATACAATTTGATCTGAAAATTCAGGCATCGAAGATGATAATTTTTTTTTTTTAATTCTTTCTCTTCATTGGTAATGAAATTTTTGTCAATGACAAAAAGCTCCTTATCTTGCTGTAAAAGCAAAAAAAAAATCGAGATTCTGGTGTGTATTTGCGAAAAAAAATAGCTTGTATCAATGGCTTTATCGTTGGTAAATATAAATAAAGCGATGAAAGATGAAAGAAAGAAAAAAATGTACGCACAGCTGTATATTACCTTTTTGGTCCGTGATATACGAGTCACAATAATAATATTTTACAACACATTTATATCGCACGAGAGACTGGGGGAATTTCTTGCTCCGTTTGACCTTTGCAGTTAAATCGTTACGCATAGTTGTCGTTCTCTTTTAGCCAAATACATTTAAACTGTGAGTATATATATATACATATATATACATTTGCATATATCTCGAAAGTAAGCGAAGAAAGGGAAAGAAAGAGAAAAAAATTTAATCGCCGAGAGTACAAAGTACGAATTCATCGATGTTTATTCCTCTGAATATTGTGCAAGTAAAACGAGTTCGAAAATGTATGAATCATTTCATTTTGTACCTGGACGAAGGAGATTTTTCACAATTGCGGGGGCGTCAATTAAATCATTCCAAATTATTTATTACAAACGGTTCAGTTGGCATTCAAGAATTGCTCCTAACGAATTTTTTGAATTATTTGTAACTTTTAATATTTGTAATAAATAACTGTGAATTACTTAATCGATAAAAGCTTAAAATATATATAATAGTTATTAAATGATACATTCTCAGGTAATATAAGGTTTAATTAGTTCATTAGTACAAGAGTAACTCCAAACTCTTTTGGAGTAGCTTTGGTAACCATAGTTGCAATCCCTATCCGAGTAATATAATAAAATACGCTCTACTATTTTGTCCAATATCTTTTTGCGATTCTCGCAAGTTTCCCGGTTGAACTTTGTTCCTTGCCCCTTTTAATGAAAAAAAAAAAAAAAAAACGGTCTCTAAATATACCTTTGATAAATTTTTTTTCACGACTCCTACAATTTGGGGGATTGTCTTATTGCTAAATTATCAAATATATCTACGGACTGTTGTTTATATTTTTTTTTAAACACAGTATTTTTTATGGAATTTTGACATTATGCAATTTTTTGTTTCGACCTTTTTTTTACTTGGAATATTTTTTTGTGAACGAACTTTTACGTATAATCTTGTGTATAATCGCGTGTGCAAAAATGATGACGCCACGATACTATATTTAAAACAAAACTATGCATGTCGTCCAACGAGACTCTCGCATCGAGAACGATCTCAAGAATTTTTTTTCATTTTTCAATTTGTATTAAAAAAAAAAAAAAACATTTAATTCGAAAATTGAGGTGAATGGTTCCCTAGAACTGGACGAAGCTTGCCACAACATAAGCAACGATGTTTCAAATCTTTCGATACTTGAATTATTGTAATCCGGTTGAGATTATAAAATTACAATCCCGTTTTTTTTTTTACCTTACCAGGTCAAATATACCTGAGACATCATGTATATTGACTTTTGGATAAGACTCCGTGCACTGAGCATCCTCAGTGCCGAAAGAAATTTGACTTTGATAACTTAAGTATAATAAAAATTTTAATCTCCATGCTTATCCAGATATTTGAACTTATCTTTGTCATTATATCTTTGTCTGTGCACCTTTCTTCGTTTTTGTATGACTCCGGTAAAAAAAAACTGATGTCAAATTTTGCGAGCATTTATAAAGATAGATTGCAGATGTTACTGAAATTCGTTTCAATAGTTGCGCTGTAAAAAAGATATTCAACGATGACAAACCCCCTCAGATGTATACTATTTTTAACGAAAAACTGGAGATTCGTTCTAGCACAGCTTTTTGCTTTGCTGTATACAAATATTACAAATCGAATCTCAAGGACAAGACGACTGTTTCCTATGGTAGTTTTTTTTTTTCCCAAGTACACGTAATCTTTATCTGTGCTCGCTAAAATATTTGTTAAATTATTATTATTATTATTATTTAAAAAAATTATATTATTATTAAATTATATTATTATTAAATAATAATAATAAGTTAAATTATATTATTATTATTTGTTAAATTATTATTAAAACATGCATCATAACAGAGGTGTGCATACATTTCCAAATTTTCTTTATTTACATTCTGTAAATATTTATGGAGAAAATTAAAAAAAATTATTCCAACGATGCCAAGTTTGAATGCGCGATAGTAACTTTCAATGATGAGATCCCATTGAAATTAGCTCAACATTTACTATCTAGAAGATACAATACACAGCGAGTATAACTATATTTTGAAATTTACATTATTTTCAGTGCATACAGCTCTGAAACTGAATGCTCAATCTTTCTGATACTTTACAGGCATGCAGATTGCGCATCGGCTGACAAAATATAAAAATATCAGATTCCTAAGATGGATATTGAGTGAAATGTCCTTTAAAGTTGGTATGAAACATTGAAAGTGTGTCATATGGGGGGGGGGGGGGGGGGGGATATTCCCTCCAGCTATCAATTAGTCGCAATAAAAAAAAAAAATCAACGACAAGAGAACAGAGTCGGGCGAATTATTCAATTTACCAGATCCCAATCCAGCTTGTTCGACCGCTTCCTCAGCGCTTTTCACCCAAGTAGGTTCCTTGTTGGGTATCGGCATTGATGGTTCATTGACATAAGTGTAATAGGTCTTGGGTAAATGATGTCTATGAGAATTTGAAACATTGAGAGCCTTGAGGCTGCCCGTCAGTCCTGTAATTCTCTTGAGCGCAGCCATGATTTTATAATCCTTCTCAAAGACTCCGATTCACTAATTTGTCTTTAATTCCTTTATTTTTTTTTTCACCTTTTCGTTTATCGCATCGATGTTATTTCCTCACTAAGCACAGTATTCACAACAAATAACGAAGAACCAGAAAACAAGATCGATCACATAAAATACCTGTCAAACGGACAGACGAGAAAGAGAAAGAGAGAGAGAGAGAAAAAGAATTTAGCACATCGGATTTCGGTTGGATCACACACACTGATAAGAAGGAATGAATTTGGGTCAATTCGCGCCACGGCCACTGTCGCGAATTAGAAAAAAAAAAAAAAATGCTGTTACCGACGAACCAACGATATCTGGTACACGAGTCAAGGTCTCTCTCGCGATCGAGCAGAATAATTAGGACCCAGCCCCGTACAGTGTCTTTGACAGCGTCCAATCGGAGACTAGCGTTCAACTTTCAACGCGCGTTACGAACACTTGATCGCATACATGTATAGAATGAAACAGATTGTATTATCGGAGTTTGCTTACAACCAAAGCTTTGGCTACGACGAGTGGGGGAGTTGAAGCTTGAAACGGGACGAAATTAACCCTTGAAACGTTACAACACTACGGGGGGGGGGGAGTGTAAATGTAGGAAGTTGAGCGTCGCGCCGTCTGATGAGTTGAAGAATAACATATAGCGCTTTCCACTGGTGAACCGAGTGCGCACCGACTCAAGTTTTTCGGATGAGAGTAAGTGAGACACATATGTACTCAGTGCATCTTTGTCTCACTCACTCGCATGTAAAAATCTGCACTGAGTTCCCCAGTGGAAAGCGCTAATAGTCAATTCAGCGGTGCATTATGAAAATGTTTTAGTAATAATTCAATTTCGAAACAAACAAAAAATAGTATTATGATGAAGCACAATTTTACATGTACGTGGGATTACTCGATTCAACTCTTTGCCCTGTTGCTCTCATTTAACAAGTCAATTTCAAGCGGCCATAATACCTTTTGACGCGTCTAGTTTTCGTCCCCCATATTTGCTTACTAACCTTATCTGAAATACCGAGAGACCATTTCACGTTTGACGTAAAATTAGTGAATAAGTAAACAACTGTGTGGCGCGCACAGCGCTGCTCAGCTGATCCACGAGTGACGTAATACAGCAGTTCATTTCCCTGCCCGCATGCGTATAGCGGGTATTGATTTATTTTTTCTGTAAACCGAACCTCCAAATTTCAAACTTCTACACAAATTAATTATTCTCGATATTCGAGAAATTAATTTTAAATTAAGTTTCGGCAATTCTGTGCCATTTGTATTTTTTTTTTTTCTACAAAAGTGCCTGATTACTTTCTCGTGACAATAGCTGGAAAACAAGTGAATAAATATGTTTCACAGTGAGCCAAAGTCCACGGAAGTTAGAGACGTGAAAAATGTTTTTTTATCGTCGATGATCGTACGTTTACCAAATTATAAATGGGCGATAAATTAAAAATTAACATTCACCAAAGGGTTTATAAATTAAAATGTGTTTTTTTTTCTTTCTTCATTTTTGTTACAGTCGGGTGCAGCTGCAGGGCTCATCTGTGATGTTATATTCTTTCCCCTTGATACGCTTAAAACACGACTCCAAAGTCAGCATGGGTTTGTGCAATCAGGAGGTTTCAAAAAAATGTATCAGGGAGTTAAGCCGGTTATAATTGGTTCAGCTCCCGCAGGTAATACTATGCGTAAATTAATGCTCGCTTTGAGTGAAAAAAAAAAAAAAAAAAAAAAAAAAAAAAAAAAAACTAATGGAAAAGCACCAAGAGACTTGAAAATATTGAAATTTTTTTTTTTTTTTTAGCTTCGCTGTTCTTTGTGACTTATGAGGGATTCAAAGAATTTACGCAACCCTTACTTCCTGTGCAGTATCATTCGTTCATTCATATGGCTGCCGCGTGTATGGGCGAAGCAGTAAGTATAAATCATGAAATTTGGTCATAATTCAAATGCAATCATTCGTTCCGATAATTTACAAGACAAAACTTTGAGCCTTTTTTTGCTGTGATATATATTTTTTTAACAATTATACGTTTGTTACATTATGCTCTAAAATTTCATTGTTATTTTTCCTTGAGTTTATGTCGATTTTAATGTATTTATGTGATTATTGAGATCGCTATATTTGTTTGACTATTGTTTCAAAGGACCGTGACTCCTCATCAATGAAATATAATTACGAATATAATTATGATTCAAGCCGCAATGATTTTTTTTTTGTTCCTCAGATGGCCTGTCTGATCAGAGTTCCTGTTGAAGTGATAAAACAGAGAAAGCAGGCTCTGCTCCAGGATACTCACAGACTCGCTCTGAGAACGCTTTATCGTGGATACGGTAGTACCGTACTCAGGGACATGCCGTTTGGGCTCATGCAGATGCCCGTTTGGGAATACTTCAAGCTCTGCTGGAAAAATCGTGTTGGTCGTGAATGCACGCCTTTCGAAGGAGCGATGTGCGGCGCTGGATCCGGTAAGGAAATAATTAGTCCCTAATTTCTCGATTTTTTTGTTTTTTCCCAAATTATTATCGTGAATTAATTTTTCCCTGGTTCTATCCTACTAATTGAATTATCATTTATTATATTGCGACAATTATTCCATGGTTCAGCATCGTTTTTAAAAATAACCTTGATAATTGCCAAAGAAAGTAAATTCCAACGTGAGTCAGGAGTATTTTAAGAATATATCCTATATATATATATATATTAGGGTTGTCCTTATTTAGGGCTCGGACGAATTTTTAATCAAACGCCCCCCAAATCGGCTCCAAATAATTAAAAAAAAATACCCTAATTTTTTTAGATTTTTATCTAGACTCTGACCCCTCGCACCCGAGGGTGAATTTGCCGATTTGAAATACACGTGTTTCGGCCAAATTCTCAGGATATATATTTTATTCTAAGAGTAATAATTTTTTTTTAAATCTGTAACTGCGAGATTTTAGTATTCATTGGTGCTACTGTATGAAAAAAAAAATCACATTATCATACGGATCAATTTAGGCAAATTGCACACCCTTTAAATTTGAAACATGGTGGTAACCCACATTACCACCTCGATTTTCTTGAATTTTTCTAATTTATCTACTTTTTAACGTATTCAGATCCGGTTTTTTGCACTTTTCAGTTACTTTAGTGATGAAAGAACATAAATATACAGTCTAATTGGTATAATTGTTTATAATATAAGATTTATAAATAAACAAGCTTGAAAAATGACGTTTTTTTTTTCGGAAAAATTCACTCTTGAAAACTGCCTCAATCGACATACAGTCCGGTATTCCCGATCTGCTTATTATATACTTGCGAATATATAGATGAGGCTGATCAAACGTTTTAATATGATAAATTGAGAATTTGTAGGTTCGTTCTTAAAATTCCAACGATAATATTGTATCTCGATCGCATTTATAATTGACCGTGAAAATATATTTGCATATTTTGCTTTCAAAAAGCTATTGATTCGTTAATTTCACTGAAACTACGAGCGATACCAGAAAATCTCAAGCGTATTTTTTTATGGTGATACTATCAATTTCTTATTGAGGAAACAAAAATACATCTGTATAATTTGGCTTGAGTGATGGATCCGAAACACAATAAAATATTAAGAAAATGCTTGTATTTATTTAAGCGTAAGTAATTTAGAAGAAATAACGTTTACCGGAAGTAATAAGAAATTTTGATGTATTTCTGATTATAAACGGAATCTTCATTTGTCGAATGTTATTAGTTCACAATTCTATATAGATACGTAAAATGTAGTAAAAGATCATTTTTTATGTTATTAATATTCTTGAACCTTTAAAAAAAAACTGTTTGAAGAAAATGAATCTTTCGTTCAAGTAAATGAACTTTCAGAAAGAACTTTCTTCTTATATTGACCTGTGTCAAAAAAAAAAAAAAAAAACGAAGCAAGATACAATAAAATCCTAAAAAAATCTTGTCAAAGTGAATTTACCATGAAAAATACGCATTCAATTTTCTCGTCATCAATTATTATTTCTCTCATATTTTCGGTGAAATTAACGAATTCATAGCTCTTCGAAAGCAAAATATGCAAATATCTTTTCACGGTCAATTAGAAATGCGATTAAGGTACAATATTATCATTGGATTTTGAAGAACAAACCTACATATTCTCAAATTTTCGTATTAAAACGTTTAATCAGTCATTGCAGTAATGCCACGTCTGGATAATCGCAAGTATAATGAGCAGATCGTGAATACCGACCTATATATCGATTGAGGAAGCTCTAAATATTCTCGTATCGAGCTAAAATTTTGAGGGAATTTTTTTTTTTCCTATCTAAATTAATGTTTTCCGTCGATGGAGCGAAAAAAAAATTTTTCTTTTTTCAATTAGGAGTATGAATGAAATTTTTTTTTTTTCAATCATTGGGGCGCATAATGTAGAGTAAGTAAAAATAATGAGGAAGTATTTTTTTTATTTTTCGTCAAAAATGACAGATGCACCTGTTATAGGCAATTTAATTTCACGGATTTTCATATATATAGATACGGCGTAACATGTGTGACGTCATAATGTTGTATTTTTCAATTTGTTATATTAACGGCAATTTTGATTCAAATAAAATAATAAAAAATACGTCCTACTAAATATTTTTTTCCTAAACTACCAGATTTTGAAATAAAAAAATTTCATTTATACTCCCAATTCCGGACACCCCAATATATATACATAAATGCTACAATCGAAATTAATATGCGTTTAAAAATTTTTTAAATCGCTCAATTTTCCAGTCGCCATAGCCGCCGGCTTGACCACACCTCTCGACGTTGCAAAAACAAGGATAATGCTGTCGAGCACATCGGCCGACACAGCGGAAGTCAAGATAAGCGTGATGCTGAAAGAAGTATATCGGGAAAGCGGAGCTCGAGGGTCGGTAGCTTTTTTTTTTTTTTTTTTTCGCCAATCGTTGAAATATAAATCGAAATTCAAATTTAACGTTTCAATTTTCTTACAGATTGTTCGCTGGCTTCTCACCGAGAGTCGGAGGCTTCACCTTGGGTGGTTTTGTATTTTTCGGCGTTTACGAGCAAGTTCGAGCTTTCTGCGCTCCTTTTTTGCCCTTTACCATAGCCCAGAGTACGTAGTAACATGAATCACGTATTTTCTCGAACCCAAACACGCACGATCGATACATATCAAGCGAAGAATAGATTTTTAATAGGCCGCACAATCGGTTGAACCAAAAAAAAAAAAAAAAAAAAGCCGAATCGAAAGTAATTTTAGACTCGTAATAACGAATGTTGATGGTCTCGTCAATGCTGTAATATAAGTTATACATGCTCCGCGGGGAGAAATGAAAGAATGAAATGCTTTGTCGATTCCTCGCAGTGATTTTGTGATAATCTCCGATGATTCTGGCATTTGTACTCGCATTTAATTGAAACGTATTTTTTTTTTTTTTTTTTTCTTTTATACGCCGTATGATAAACGCAAACAACGCAACTAGTCATTGGCATTCAATTGTTTATTCATGTAGCTTTTTGGAGGCGTTTGCATATTCTCTATAAACATTGCAAAAAGAAATCGAGAATTGTAGCCGCGTCGAAAAATTTCAATAATTATATCCATTTTTCATAGTCGAAGCAGGAGAGGAAGCATAAAAAAAGCTGAGTCTTGGGGGGAAAAAAAAGAAAAAAAAAAACTTAGCCTCGGGGCATACATCACGATCAATTTATAAATTAAACATGAAACTTCAAAGTCCGTTTATTGTATATTTTTTTTTTTATTACAAAGCCAATTACAAAGAATTGCATCATCAAAAATATTTACGATATAGCTTTTTTATAATCGGGCGATAGGTTGTCCCCGATTAATGCACCAGAAAGGCCATCCGATAATCCTGAGATTTTTTTTCCAATACTTTCAAAATACATAATAATTTTCGCATAGATCGAAATTTGAGCTGCGAAGATAAAATCATCGTATCAATGTAAAATTCGATTTGCGAAACTTGCAAATGAAAAATTAATGATAATTTTTTTCATTAACCGAATGGTGTGGAATTCGAGATTATGAAAACTGTGAATTTTTGAAAAATCGTGTAAAAAATTTTTTCAGGATCTCAATCAAGGATTATTTTTAAATTATCCTTAAATTCATAATTCATAAATAAACGTGAACGTTAATAATTCGACGGTACTGATACCCAGAATTTATAGGCTCAGATTTTTAAGGGACCCGGTCACCATAAAATTTAAATTGATTTTTTATTACTGAATTTTTATTCCTGATTTGATCGAAACGGACATGATCTCCGAATAACACGACAGTATCACATTTTACCACAATTATTTCGCACCGCGAGCACCAGAGGGAAAAAAAAAATGTAATCGAGTAATCCCCTCGCGAATAATTATGTGAATTTATCATTTTATGCGAGCTAGCCGCTTTCATCGCTAAGCTCGCAATCATCAGACCTGAAATGTTACAAGAATTAACCATGGACGTTTAGGAATATGTAAAATACCGCGTGGTCTTCGTTGTATTCTTTGTCGCTGCAACGAAAGCCTCGCAAA
Organism: Rhorus exstirpatorius; assembly: GCA_963564615.1. Taxonomy (NCBI): domain Eukaryota; kingdom Metazoa; phylum Arthropoda; class Insecta; order Hymenoptera; family Ichneumonidae; genus Rhorus; species Rhorus exstirpatorius. The sequence goes on from OY751320.1 coordinate 26,398,450, forward strand.
AAATGTGCTTCTCCCTGGACATAAAAATGTAAAAAGTTCAGTGTATCACAGTTCAATGGAAATGCATAAATTGCCGTAGGAAATAAAAAAAAAAAAATGTAGAAATATTATATTGTTATCCGTTATCGATACCCGAAGTATTACAGAATACATTATTCCTGCGATGTTGCCTTATCTTTTAATCACAAGCCGACAAAGGCTCGCTATTTCTATTTTCTTACGATTTATACAAACCAAAGAAAAAAAAACAATTTTTTTTTTTTCAATTAAAAATAAAATCCTGCGAATTTTTATTTGGAAAAAGCATGCAGTTTGCGAAACCCGTTCGCAATGGCTTATAATTATATTGAGCTTTTTTCCTCCGAGAGGTGCGAGTGTCCTCGAAATTGTTATGGGCACTAATTATGACCGGCCAAAGGACAGCAGGTGGATCGTTTCGTATCAGTTGACAAACTGATGAATTCACTGGGCAATTTTTGCGTACTCCGATCCTTTATCATCGAAGCGCAATCAGTCGCGATATCTTGAAATAATTCCGCTGTTCGCAAAGCGACGTTGAGTCGGTTAAGAAATTTTCATATCCAAGTTACACACATCAATTTATAATTAACCCATAAATGGTAACGTGTTTTTCGGCATCTTTAAATGGTAACGCGGCACTCGTGCCTGGCGCTTTAAAAAGTGCTCTAAAGTGCTCTAAAAAATTCCGAAAAATTCGTGAAATCTCATCAACTATCACAGAATAAGAACCAATCGCTATATTGCTGATTCGATCATTTTTTTAAACAATATACCCTACCCTTCTCTCCAAGCTAGCAAGACGGTTTGTGCGAGGTACAAATGACATCCCCCGTTACCATTTAAGGGTTAATAAGAAATTTAGACCGAACAGTGAAATTCTTAAGGGGTCTGCCCTAATTAGAATTTTCAAAAAAAAATTTTGAATGAAAATGAGCGCTATGAAGAAACTGAAGGCATAATGTACGGTGCAGGCATCGCTGATTGGACGTAAGTAAGATTTTTTTCACGATTTTTCGTTAAGGAAAACTTTAAACGCGTTTTTCTCAAAATGACGCTTTTGGACGGCTTGTTGATAAAAATCTCCGAAATTATTCAACCGATCCTTACCAAAATTTTACCACATGTTCTTTATGACTATAGCTTATAACGCGTATCATACGAATTTTGAAATTTTGAGTGTAACTATTTTTTTTTTTTTGCAAAAAACGATGAAAAAAAACGTGCTTTTTCGTAGTTTTTTCGAAAAATGGCCGCCATTTTGTCATTTTTGAAAAAATCAAAAATCGTATGAGATGCGGCTATAGCCATTTACCTACTGAATCTAAAACCATTTTTTTTTTTTTTTTTTTTTTTTCAGATCATCCATTCCAGAGATTTCATCAACAGCGGCACACCCATCTTTTTTTTTTGGACCTGTCTTCTCCCCCATTTTTCTGCACGAAAACTGAGTAAAATAAATATTAAAAAAAATGTTTTTTGCGTATTTTAAGATTGTATTTTTTAGGCCTTACACTTTTTATATCCATATTTATAATTTATACCGATCAAAAAAATTCATAACTTACCAACGTTTTCTCCCGTTTTACTCGAAGTTGTGTAAAACTTTGACTGCACTCCGTTGGCATAATTCTCCACGTCTTCTAGATTTTTCATCGTGCCGGGATCAGAATACGCTATCAAATCTTTTTTCGTGACGCAAATATAGATTTTACAACATTCCTCGACGCTTCTCAGCTCGCCGATCCAATACTTGACTTTTTTCAAGGATTTCGGCGACGTCGCGTCGTAACAAACTACGGCCGCCTGAGCTCCTCTGTAATAGAGCTTTGTCATTGCGTCGTATCTGAAAAAATTGCCACGATTCTTTAAACCGCGTAAAAAGAATCTTACAATGACGGAAAAGCTCGATATTACCGCTCGCTGCCAGCCGTATCCCATACTCCCAGTACAAGTTTTCTGTTGCCGACTTCGAGTCGCCTCGAAATATAAGCAGAGCCTATGGTCTGTGCGAATTTAAAAAAAAAAAAAAATTCAAAATCACCTTATTTTTTAGCTCAGTTTATGTTTTGTCTGGCAATAATTTTTATACCAGAATCAGGGACGAAATATTGTTAAATTAATGCTCCGAATGGTAAAATCGCAATTGAACGATAAATTTAATTTTTCTTGGGCCTTTTGTCGCATTTCACTAGTGCTCAATGAGTATTCATTATTTTCATTGAATCAATGTTAAAAACTTAATTTAAATTTAATTTGCAGATCGTAATAAAGATGGAACGTTAACCGTTTATAAAAGTTAATCGTTTATAAAAGTTTGAAAAGTGCCCCGTCCAGGCCGCTCAGAGCCATCGATCAGCTTTTTCGCATCCCGATTGGTCCGGGGGAATTGCACTATAGATCGGTAACTTTTAGGCCGAGCGACACGGCGAATGCATATCCACAGATTGACTTTTTTTCTATTCCTATTTCCTCCTTTAAAAGGGTCTGTCGATCTGCGGTATCTGTTTTTGACTGACGTTGCTATGGGTGCTTTCTTGCTTTACAAATAGTTTTTTTATAATCTTTGTTTGTTCCTTTATTAATTAAGAAAAAATGTTATCTTTTCTTTCTTTTCTGACATTGCCTTTGCTGCTTTGTTATTTTCCTGGTAATGAATTGCTGCGCGCTATGCGGCATTATTACTAGCTTTATTATTATCTTTATTAGTATATTTATTACTCATTAGCTACTTATGGCTCTTTTCTACTATCTTGTCGTATACAGTATCTAATGTATGATTCCAAGGGATAATTCCCGTATGAATAAATAAATAAATAAATAAATAAAATAAAAATATCTTACGGCTTCCAGGCACGGTATAAATGAGTTGTTTGCAAATCGTAGCGCCAAGGATGATTTTCCCACAGCATTGTCACCCAGCAAAACAATTTTTAAATCAACCTGATGAGCAGGCATTGTACCCAAGGTTTGTCAATGTTTTTTTTTTTTTTTTTTCGTATTTCAATTAATTTTCAATCGCACGTTATTGGCTTTATCTCGCATATGAGTTGAAGTCATTCGTGCATCCTTTCATCCGATATATATAATCAGTGATATACGAGAACTATTTTTTTTTCCATGTCTGGTGTATAGAGATAATTTGTCACATTTATAACCGTAATATTAAGTAGTGCACTTTGCTGCTTGTTTTTTTTTTTCTAAACGATTTTTATCCTCCGTAGGATAACAGGACGGAGGAAAAAAAATTTCAAGCTTGCCAGAGCTTAGGAAACAAAGTGGCAATAGAAATTTATTCGCACCATAGCAATAGAAAAAAAACGGTTATAGGTTCATAAGCGCGTGTCATTATCACGGTCGTAAGTATATATATACCCACTATATCGTATTACCAATTACCAGCCTGCTCATCTCGTATTACAATATTTCTTTTTATGCGATCATGGGTTTCGCTCTTACCGATCGTACGTTCGCGACGTTTGTTGACTCTCAAACGATAGGTGGAACAGCATGTTTTGTCTTTGTTCAAAGTTAATAAAATACGAAATAAAGAATGAAAATAATCCAAATTATTATTTTCATTCTTTGTTTCATTAAAAAAAATTTGCACGGAATTGTGGAAATTCTCGAAAATTATGATTGTTCTCATTGTTATATAATCTCATCATAAACTATCATATCGATGTATGGAATAGGAAAAATATGTCTTTCACACAGGCTGCTTACAAGACGAGAGGTCATAGTGAGGTCAGAGTTTATTTTCGGGTGGTTCGAAAGTAACAGAATGATGAGGGTGCTCGTTGTTACTCTTTCAATAGCTTTTTATTTTTCTAAAGCACTTGTTTGAGCAGAGACTAGGATATTTATTTGTTTATTTAATAAAATTGTGTTGATAACACACCAAGAGAGGTGGGGGTACCGAGGTACCGAGCAGTGGGATGGCGAAAAGGAGTATAGCAGGGACGCTGGAGTACTTATACTATAACTATATATATATGTATATACTATAACTATAGCGAAGTACTTTTGAATTGAATTAATATGAATCACAGACGCATATTTCGCTATTAAGCTTTTCTTTGCCCAAAAGCTTTTTAGGAAAACTCAACTCGCTTCCGGAAGATCGCACTAACGAACTGCCATTCGTACATACAGCAAAGTTCCAATTTTTTGAGTAACAGGGGAACTACATACAAAAAAAAATACCCTAAAGGCCTGCCGCAGAAATTTGAGGATGTCGGATCTAAAAAATATTCAATGACTAGCACGCAAAATCTTCACTTTTATTATTGTTTATTTTGTACATGTTTTTTTTTTTAATATATGCGCGCCTCGTATCTGTAATAACTATAACTTTTGCAGAAATTGATGTTCGATTACGTACGTTTGAACAACTGGATCGAGAAATATTATGATTTGTTTCTAGTTGGATATTCATGTGCGCTTTAAACACATTCCGATATATGCATTTTATTTTTTTTTATTTTTTATGAACTGGTATGGAGAAATTATACAATAAATATTTATATATCCAGTGGACGACTTTTTTTTTTTACATACCGCGCTGAAAACGTTTTTTACTACGGTTTCAATGTCAATATTATCCAAACCTGGCTAAGCAAAATATCTTTTTCGTGACCTTCAATTGTACAAACCGAATAATCCAGCCGTAAATTTAGTTCTTTTTTTTTCCCTCGTTTCTTCCGCTTCTCGTGTCCGCGAAACTTTATTTCGCCTTTCCCTGCGCGGCTACCGCTGCCATAGCTGCATTCACCGTTTCCTCGTCGCCCAAAAATTTCATCGAGACAACCGGCTTGAAGTTTTCGTCCAATTCGTAGACAAATGGAATTCCCGTCGGTAGATTAAGACCCATGATCTGATCGTTGCTCAGTTCTGTAAAAAAAAAAAAAAAAAAAGAGTGTAATAAAATTTTTCTTTTTTGTTCGGTAGAAGTTTGGAAAATTTTATCCAACATTGTTGATCCGAGTCACGGAGCATGACTAAATTTTTTTTTCAGTACATGAAACATGTCTCTGCGGCGAAAAGGAGAGATATTTCGAATTTTTTTTTCTCGAAAAAGCATATTGGAATTGAAATAAAAGAAAAAAAAAAAAAAATACAATCAAAGATGTTTGAATTTTTTTCTAAATTGTTACTCACGATCAAGATGCTTGACAATTCCGCGCAAGCTGTTTCCATGGGCGGCGATGATAATCTTCTTGCCTTCCTTCAATTGCGGAATGATAACATTGTTCCAGTAGGGCAAGGTCCTTTCGATGGTCAGCTTGAGCGATTCGAACATCGGAAATTCTTCGGGTTTGGGCTCGGTCGCGTAACGCGGATCCTTGACGATCGTGTCGTAATACTTGTGTCCCGCTTCCATCGGCGGCGGCGGAGTATCGAAGGATCTCCTCCAAATTTGAACTTGCTCCTCGCCGTACTTGGCGGCTGTCTCAGCTTTGTTCATTCCCGTTAGACCGCCGTAATGACGCTCGTTCAGACGCCATGTTTTATGAATCGGAATATTCTCCTGTCCGATCTCCTTGAGAACCGTGGCCAGGGTGATCTGAGCTCGGGTCAGGGCCGAGGTATGAGCTACGTCGAAGGTATAACCCGCCTCTTTGAGAGCTTTACCCGCGGCCAGAGCTTCGCTCTTGCCTGGGGAAAAAAATCGTCTCGTTTCACAAAGCAGGAATGAGTAATTAAATTTCTCGTAAGAAATTTTTTTTTTTTCTCAACGATCAAGTACGCATGTTCCGTGTATCATCAAGGAAAAATTTGATTCGATCGAAATTCAAGTACTTTGATGGACAAAATCTGAACAAAATGATATTGATCGGTGCTGAGAAAATTGATTTGCAATCATTTAAATTTGCTCTATAACTTCTGCGCAAAAGCTTTCCATCAGTCAGACGTGAGAAAAAGCTTTTTACAAAAACAATCATTGCCATGTTATGAAAATGTTTTACCATTTTCGTGCTATTCGGGTCAGAATTTTTCATAAAGTTTCAACATTTTATGGATGCGATCACAATTTTATTTTCCAATTTTTTTTTCAATTAATTAGAGTCCCTGAGTATGAATATTTGAATGAATTAATGAAAGTTTATGCTCGAGCTCAAATTTTAAGAGGATTGACGTTCGTGAAAATATTATCAAGCAATTCATATGACCTTTTGCCCTTGAACAAGAATGCATGAGCTATCCCGGGTATATAATGAATGATATATCTTACCTTTTTCGGACAGACCGGCATCGAACCAGCCGCAAAATAGATTCAACTGATTCCATTCACTCTCGCCGTGGCGAATCATAACGATTCTGTACTTCGACATGTTTTTTTTTATTTTTTATTACACTTGAACGGTACACGTCAAATTCTTCTTGCTCTCTGATTGCTACTGTGACCTGTGACTGTGTTGGGTCAAGTTGGGTGTTGGGTGTTGGGGAATGCCAGCGATTTACGAGAGAGAGAACGATGTATTCCCCGGTTTTTCGGTCGATTGTAAGGTGCTCTGGGCTGTGATTGGTCGTCTTGAAAATCCGCGGTAATTTTCAAATACTATACTTGGATACTCATTCCTCATATAATAACTGACTCAATTGGAATTTTTATTTTTTCGTATATGGTACTCTTCGACATCACCGAATAATAAAATGTTATTATTGTAATGAAGAATATAGATTATATTTAAAAATGTAAAATTGAGAATAGAGAATGTTTTTTTTTTACGTTATCAAAACAAATAAGGCCTGGAGTTAAGAAAATAGTCCGATAGTCATATGAATTCATGTACCAGTATTGTGAAAAAAGAGTATAACTTTAGAAAGGTCAGAGTAATTTGGTAATTAGATAGATTTATCAATATTGCTGATACTTTAGGTCACATTTATAGAATAACTAACAATGAGTAAATTCCAGAAAGAATGAACGAAGAAATTTTTTTTTTTTTTCAAAATAATGTAAAAGGTGCCCATAGCTAATGCCGATGAGGGAAAATTACTCTGATACAGTCGGTTTAATTCTGAATACGGAGTTTCTCTATCTACCCCAAGTAATTTTTTTCAGTTTGCCTCGTTTTTTACATTCGAAGGTTTGCAAGGTAATAGACGGCTGCACTCGAAGAAGGTAATTATAAAATATTGGAATATTGAAATAAATCATTTTTATATTTAATTACCGAGGTATTTTTTTTTACATAAAAATATGTGCAAAAAGAGATCAGTACATGCTGTGAGCTCGAGAAAAAAATAATTAAAAACTTTTGTAGTTCGCGTCTCGTTGCATCCCCTATCATCCTGGTGTCAGTCCGATTTAGTCACTTTTAATATTGTTCGTGCGCAGATTTAATTCAACCATGGGACTAAGAGATGCGGTAAATTGGGAGTATAAATGAATTTTTTTTAAATTTCAAAATCTGGTAGTTTAGGAAAAAATATTCAGTACGTATTTTTTATTTTTTTATTTGAATCAAAATTGCCGTGAATATAACAAATTTAAAAATATAACATGACGTCACATATGTTACGCTATATCTATATATATATATATATCAAAATCCGTGAAATTAAATTGCCTATAACAGGTGCATATGTCATTTTTGACGAAAAATAAAAAAATACTTCCTCATTATTTTCACTTACTCGACATTATGCGCCCCAATGATTGAAAAAAAAAAAAATTCATTCATACTCCTAATTTGAATATATCACAGTGATTGAAATCAATTTCATGCATTTCGTAAGAATAAATAAAATTATTGTAGAAAAAGAGAGAAGTTGTAAACGTTAAAAGAACGCTATAATGCGCAGTCTTTTGAAAAATTCCTCCGCGAGAATTGCACAATCAATTGCGCTGTCCCCTTCTGTACCAAAAAGATTCTCTTCGTCGGACAATATTTTCCATCCACGATCCGAATCATTGCCCTCCAACCATTTTCTGGTTTTCTCTCGGTCGTCGTTTCATCACCGTTCGGCAAAATTGTTTCAACAATTTTGAAAAAGGATGCGTAAGGCCTCGAGAAATGGATTATCGTACCATACGATCGCCGGTACTTTGAGAATATTTTTCCACGAATTTTTAATACTTAGCCCAGTCAGAGAGATTCCCAAGCATATCGGCGAGAGCATTGCAACGGTCTAAAATATTTCAAGATTTTAAAAATTCCACGATCCCTTGAAAATCATTATGCAAGACGACGTTGCGCAGAAGATTTTTTTTCTTATAAAACACCCAACCGTGCAATTCTTCGGGGGCTATTAATTTCCGCAATTTGAAGATTCGTAACAAACAGATCGTTGCCTATTCGTATCTGGTGATTCTTCTGCTGGGAATCCAACAGATCGACGATGTGCTCGTTGTATATCTCCAAAAAAAAAAAAAAAAAAAACCCCCGCTTCGATTCTGTATTACCAGACAATTCAAGTCGCACGGCTCGCGGTATCATTCCTTTGTTAGTGGTGAAACGGAGGACAACAAAGGTATGATACCCCAAACCGTGCGACATATTTTCGAAGTCCATCCTCCATCGTATAATCCAAGTGGTAAGTCTTGCCCGAGCCGGTATTTGTCCGTAGGCAAAAACGCAAACATTTGTAGCCCTCGAGTGCCGACTGTATACGAGCATTGACAATTCTTTGAAAACGTGAGCCTGCGTAGCGGCGGGCGGAAAATTTTGTCAAATGTAAATTTTTGAGCGCCGCATAAAACACGCGGCGCCAAGCAAAAGTTTACATTTGACATGTTTTACCACCTCAATTCGACGAATTTTCGGTGAGTTCGGCACGGGAAATTTCCATTGTCGATTCGTCGATGAAATTAATCGAACAAGCGATTTTCGCCGATTCCCGCGGTCTATTCGAGGTCTCACGCGACAGAATACACGCGTATGTTGTGCCTTTCAAATTTTTTTCTCAAAAAATCCACACGGAAAAAAAATTCTCATAAAAATTGAGGCGACGCATCGATGAGCAGAAAACAAATTATAAAATGTTCAACCGATATTATAAATTATATAAAATTTGAAATTATAAAAATTTCAAACGATAAATGTTGTCCAAAAGTATCGTATCTCTCAAAGTGTTAAATATCGCCTAAAATGTACATTTTCCAAAAGTCTCTCTTGTCGAGAAAAAAAAAAAAAAAAAAAAAACAAGCAAGAATGAAAAATTAATGAAAAATATTATTTTTTGTAACGCATGCACGATTTCTGCGTTTTTTGTACCTATTAAGCGGGCGTAAAGTGACCCTTTTTTGACCGGCTCGAAAAAGCGGGCAATAATGAATTCATTATTGCCCGGTTTTTGAATAAGCGGGCTATAATGAAAATAAGCGGGCTATAATGAAAAAAGCGGGCTATAATGAAAATAAGCGGGCTATAATGAAAATAAGCGGGTTATAATGAATCCATTATAGCCCGCTTATTTTTATTATAGCCCGCTTATTTTCATTATAGCCCGCTTATTTTCATTATAGCCCGCTTTTATAAAAATAAGCGGGCTATAATGGATTCATTATAGCCCGCTTATTTTCATTATAGCCCGCTTATTTTCATTATAGCCCGCTTTCTGAAATTCGTAAAAACGACCGTGTGCGTACATATACAATATATGATATTGTATTTCGCCCACTTATAGGCACAAAAACACAGAAATCTATACATGCATTACAAAAAATATGGTGTGCACCAAGGGCTCAGTGGACTTTTTTACCTCGTGTGTTTGCAGTACTCGTCTTCGGCTCGCACACGCACTCGTCTTCGGCTCGCAGACGCACTCGTCTTCGGCTCGCTCCTGCACTCGCCTTCGGCTCGTGCGAGCTCACCCTCGACTCGTGCTAGCTCACCTTCGACTCGTGCTAGCTCGCCTTCGACTTGTACTGCAAATTCCACACTCGGTCTAAAAAAGCCCACTTTACGCCCTAGGTGCACAATATACTATTTGAGCACCAAATCGTGCTCCCCGGGTGCGAGCTCCAGGGACTGTTTGAACTGGGCAAGAGCCGATTCCTTCTGTCCCAGAGCTTCGTAAATCTGGCCGAGAAGCTTGTGAGTTCCGGCCTGATCGCTTTTGAGCTTGAGGTAACGGAAGACGCAGCGTCTAGTCAATTCGTAATTCTTGGTTTGAAAATACAGCTTGGCAATGTTGAAACATCTCGCAGAGTTCGCTATAATTCGCGTAGTTTCGAGAATTAAAAAAAAAAAAAAAAAAACAAAACCACTATTACGGTATAAAAAAAAACAAATACGAGGTGACCTTGCTCGATTTTTTTTGTCGCCAAATTTGTGCAGTGGTTGGCAAAAACGTTTTTTTTTTTTTTTTTTCTGGTACGTGAGAAGTTGAGAATAATCGAGAAACTTTGCGACGTGTAAACGGTTTATGGGGGAAAAAAAAATCAGAACGAACTAAAGGCAAAATTATTCGACTTATTTGTATGGGACTCTGGCTCTCCGCGCTCGGCGAGTACGTAGGCCGCGAGAGAAAGAAAAGGTAAACAACGGTGACATCGCCCGCGAGAGCGTTATTTGCCATTGTCTCGAGACGCGAGACCTTGAGCCCGTAACTTGCTTGTAATAGATACCCAAAAATATGAAATATAATTTCACCGATAATGCGATGCGAAAATCTGATTCTACAATTCACCTAATTTTTCAGGATACTGTTAATTAATTCTGCCCGAAATATATTCGCCCAAAACGCTAATATATGAGAGGACGTATAATTTACGATACGAAAGGCCTAGAATAGATACAATTTGCTATGACGAGATAATTGCGCACTAAATATTCACGAATGGCGCCAGGAAAAACTGAAAATGTATAATACCTATATGAAGTGAATTCGCCAGGAAAATATAAAATTATTGCCTCGAATATCGAAAAAGGGTTCGATAGATTGTGCATTATTCGTTCAGACCAGATTATTAGGGAATTCTCTGCTCGTTCACGTTTTATTAATAAATTCATAGCTATAGCAAATAATCGCTCAACTAAATTAAGGTTCTCAACGCAATATTCTCAATAAAATAATGTTGGACCACGAACGCGAGACTCTCGCTTGGGAACGTGGCCTACTCTCAAATAAATTACATCGTAGGAAATAATACGAGAAAAGAATTCCGAACAATAGCGCAAAAATATGAGAGAGGAAAGCCGGGCTCACCGAGAGTCTCCCTGCTGGCCGGTAAACGTCGATTCTGTGGGCACTGGTCACTACTCCGACCGCTCGCGATACCCAAAAAATTACGACTGATCTATGATCCTCAATAATCGATTTATATACTTACTTCGTCGGCGCTCTCTCTCCTCGACTCGCGCGCCCCACTCTCTCGCATCGCTCCGCCGATCTCTTATCTCCTTACTTTCCTTATAATTTCCTCGCTTTTCTCATTGAGTGACGTATGACACCGTCAAAGGGCTTGCCCCCCCCCCCCCGTGAACGGACACCGTGTGCGAGCCTCTCCTCGCAGTTATTATAAGCTGCCCCTCAATCGTCCTCCTCTTAGGATCCGGTGGATTTTACGAACAACGGGGGAGACCTCCCTCGCAAAAGCGAGGGATCGAGGTCTCCCCCGTTGTTCGTAAAATCAAGGGACGCTTTGATTTTTCAAAGCGTCCCTTGATTAGGCGGTGGGCCCACGATAAACGCCACCAGGCAAAACAACAACACGTTGAGCGCTCCGTCTCCGTGATCCCCTTTTAATGACGCGCCGAGTCTCACGGTCCACGACGATTGAGGAGGCAGTATAGGGAAGGGTGCAACTCCAAGGTTGCGTAGTCAACAGGAGCGGGTAACGCTGTATATTGGTCCAATTCCCAATGTCTCGCCTGTGGCATCCCTTTATTCCCACGAATATTGATGGTATGAATATTCACCTGCATTTTGAGTAAATTCTCACTCGAACCATCCTGCATGGCGTCGTTGGATTTTCGATCAGTTGTTTCGAAGTTGGCGGCCGTTATTTTTTTTTTTTTTCAGATCCCCAAGTTATAAAGATGCGGAAGTGTTGCCCGAACAGGATGAGACTTCGAAAGGTTGAATTGGACCAACCGTGTGCCTAACACCTTACGACACTGGTTTTGGAAATTCCATGTCAGCATTTCTCAATAATGCACTTTAGATGCTCTTTTTTGGTCATATATTTTTTGGTCATAATTCATTGTTTGTAAAACATAAAAGAAACAGTACATATTAAAGGGGTGCTAATATTGATTTTTCACTTATTTCTTTAGAAAAAACGTTATCGGTGACCCTAAAACTAGTGTGCAGTGCTCACTCTTTTGGAGGCTTCTTTTTAGACCAGAAGCAAGCATTTTTTGTGTCATCCCGTAAAAAAATCGAAAATTTTTAAAATGTGAAACACCCTAATATATATATATATATATATATATATATATATCAACTATATCTCTGCCAAGTGTTTTTTAAAATCTGTAACGGGCTTATTTGGCGCGCGTTTTTCGCCTCTAGCTTATCATGAATCGGTATATTACCAGCAAAGTTTTTTTCTCGTGTCTGAGTCTGTGCGACTTTAACTTGTTCCTAAAAGATGTCCCTACTTTGAACTCATTCAACTGTTGCCCTCACGGATTCGATGAGGGTACCTCGAGTTACTCGCCGAGTCCTCGGAAAATGTATCGAAGCATTTGGATACACATTTATAGAATACATCAGGGGAAGCATTACGATACCTCGACGTCATGTAATTTCAAAAGATAGAAAAAATAATAATATAAATAAAGTGAGCCCGTAAGTATATAGGTAAATTGGGTTCTTGTGGTCGGTGCCCTCACGACCTGGGTCAACAGAAAATTTCTCGGCTTATATGGAATAAAGGATAAAAGATGAAAATAGAGAAGGAAGAGGAAAAATAAATTGGGACACGTTGAGTTCTCATTAGCATGAAGCTCTTTGCGTGATGAATGAATTTATGTACTTCATAATTTATGCGAGACGACGATTGAATCTCAAAGAGTAAAAAATCGAACAACTTTTGTTTTCAACACTCTATCGTCCTGCGAATACATTTTTAAACGCTCTTCAGCGTGTCCCAAATTATTCAAACATTTTTCGCTGAAGAGCAACAACAATGCTGGGCTCATCAAAGCTTCTGTTTTATTTTAGATAATTTATTATTTTATTAAATATCTCAAGCCACTTGTATTATACAAGTGAATGTCCTAATTTTCATTCGGATTTAGTACATTCGATCGAGCGTACGTTCTCAGCAGTATCAAAGCGACAAAATGACATCGATTTATACGATGCAATAAGCTTGACATTTTGTGAAATGATAAGCTGGACGCTGGGCCTGTGACACACTGAATACACGTGAGAACAGTCGAAATATATATATTCCGGTAAAACACGTGGAGCGAGGTCAATGCACTTGCGCCTATCTTGTCTTTCCACGAAACTTCGGATATCTGAGTTCGTGTATTATTCAGCTTGACAAATTTTCAAACGCGACCGGTGTGTGCCTCAAGCGATTTGTCATCGCAATAATGAAAAAAGTAAGCCAAAATTTCGTGGAAATTCACGAAATACACGATGTATCATACGTAATGTATAATTTTAGTGATCCACAGCACATATACGCATGGCTGTATTACATAATTGTAATTATGCAATGATTGAAAGTCTTATTTAAAATTATTAAATCGATATTCAGCCTTTTGGAGCATAATGGCGTCGTTCCATGTCGGATTTTTAATCATTCTTACGAATTTTAAATTGCATTTTGATCATTTTTATGCAGGCTCGAATGTTACGAAGACGAAGAAGTAAAAAAATAAATTATGGCGAAACAAGTTGAAAAAAAAAAAAAAAAACGTGACATCCAAGAATGCTACTGGCAGACTTGAGGAAACAAATTATTTTCTAGCATATATCTCTAAAAAAAGAACGCGATATTTCGATTCTACAAGCCGCGTACACTCGTTCATTAGGGGCCAGATGCGAGACCGAGCTATACGTAGGCGCAATTCTCAACGTTCGTTGGAACTTTGAAATATTGTAGACTTTCATTCTATTTTTGGCCATTTTTTAAAAATTCTTTTCTTTTTTCGTATATCGTCGTCGTGTGATTGGACCGATTGCGCAACGAGACGCCTCTGGCGAGCACGTAATATATAGGGCTGAAGCTTGTGAGTTATAGCAATGATAGATTATTAGTTATTGAGACGGGGATTAAAATGCGGCGAGGTGAACTTGACACAATGTAGATAAGAAACGAGAGCGCGTTTTGTTATCATTTAGTTTTTCTCACATGGCTTATTCCGCAAGTTTTTTTTTTTCCCTCTTTTATTCCCCTACCATCCCGAGAATATTTAAAAACTTTGCGTTTTTGTTTTACGTTTGAAAAAGTAAAATTTTCAAAAGTTTCACGCTATATATTCGAATAATCTTATGAGCTACAATGAGTCGCCGGTGCTGTATGAACAGGTGTTAACAACGTGTGGATTTGAATAAAGATCTTTCGAAATTATAATGTGTGCAATGATTACGGTAAAGAAATATTTTTATCCTGTCCCGAGTCTTCACGTTTCGTTCGGAACGTTCGTTTTTTGAATAGGACGCGGTTGATGGAAAAGCGTGAAAAAGTAGTCATAGACCGTGAGTCGAATGAGACGATTGCCAGATAACCGCACAATTCGTGCGGCATATTCGTTGCCGCACTATGTAGATAGTCGTTACCCATCTATATATATATATGTGGCATATAAATTACGAACTACATCAGGATCTATATAGAATGCATGCAAACGGCACGTATACATATACAGTCGAACCCCGGTCCCTGTGCACTCTTATGGGACCGAAGGTTGACCACGAAACAGCTGACTGTTGAGAAAAACGCTCGACCGCAATCGCGAAAGAGTTGCAGGTCCGTATATACCGACTCATTTTATGCCCCCGCGGGCACAAATGCTTCACAAAACGATGAAAATATTCTATAAATATTTTTTCCCTGCGGCACTGGAACGACGGACAGGGACTGCAGTTACGGACCGGGCAGGCATTTTGAAGCTGGGACAGGGACTGAGGGGACAGGAACCGAGGTTTGACTGTATATGAAGCCACGAATGTACTGGCTATGCATATCGCGATCATATAAATAGTTAAAGAGTGTCAACGGAGTTATGGACCATGACCACGTGAAGCCCCCCCCCCCTCCCCGCCCCGCTCTCTGGCAAGTCCGCTTACTCCGAAAATAATAATAATTTACATCGTTTATATGTGTTTTTATTCTCTCCTGATTTTTTCCCGGAATTTAATTATCGTTTTTGTTTTCATATCCGGCCCATATAAATTGGGAAATAACCACTGAAAAAATAAGAGACTCTCATATTTGAAGAAAAAAAAATTTTTTTAATCGAATGCAAAGTAGGAATTCGTTAATTTTTTGCCTCACACAAGAAATAAATCTCGTAAATAAATAAATCGCAAAAATTTCGTTGTTATAATCGCCGAGTTGTAAGCATTACCTTTTATATTGGTGATGAGCAATAGAATTTAATCCACTGTCCATTATTTTGATAATGGGCAATGGAACTTAATCCACTGTCCATTAGTTTGGTAACGAGTAATGGAATTTAATCCATTACTCATTTTTTTGATAATGAGCAATGAAACCCCGGACCATTATTATTATTATTTTTTTCACGATTAATGCGTTCTCTTTACATTGAAATTTTTATAGCCCTGGTTGCTCGCTTTACGCATACAATATAATACCCGATCGAGCATATAAATATATATATATATATATATATAATATATACATATCCGTTATCCCCTCCCCCTCAATCTGTCGAGAGTCTCGCTATCTTCGGAGGCTCAAGTGCGCGACCTTGTTTGAAATATTCTGCGATTTGGCCTACTATCAATTGATAATACGTCTGAAGCTCTAAGCATTGCAGGAAAAAATAAATTGTCAATTTCATGTCTACCGTTCTATCGTCCCGATATCAGAGGCATCGGTTGACAACCGATGATAAATTTTTCAAAAAAAAAAAAAAATCGAGGCTCTGTACGAGAAGAAGACTCGCGCGTCAGAAATTTTAACAAAAAAATCACCCGCAGTCCGATCGAATCCCGTAATATTTTTCCCGACAAACTTAATTAATTTCTCGGATAAGCCTTAGAAAAAACGAAAATTCTATCGCGTTCTCAGTTGACTGAGAATATCGATTATCGAAAAAGATGAAAAAAAAAAAAAAAAAAACAAGCTCAAAATCGACGAATTCTAAAGATTGCGCAAAATTGATGAGTCGAGGGTGAAGCAAAAAGCTTAAAATAAAGAAGCTTCTTTAAGCTATCGTAAATCATCGTTTCATAAACATTACATCAATTACGTATTATCAGAGATATGGCTGTGCGGGTTTTATTGGGCTGTGCCAGAAGGAATTTCACGCGATGTATGCAGAAGAGCGAGTTAGTGGATGCACATGTATGTAACATCGTCGTTTCTCTGTGCGATAAGTGGCTTTAAGTAAGTACGAGAGAGAAAGAGAGAGAGAGAGAGAAATAGTGGAGAGTGCAAGATAAGGTAACGTGGACAAGTGCGATAAGCCGAAATAAGATACCGACTGGGGGGGGATTCATAGCCGTCGACAATTGCTTGCGCCCCAGTCGTCGAGAACTGTTCATGATATCTCAAAGTCAATGTCCTATGAAGAACTGGTGTGAGAGAGCATATTTTATCGATATACATACATACATATGTGTATATAATATATATACAATATGTATATGTATATATACAATATGTATGTACCATATCAACGAGACCAACACTTCGATAAACGATTCACAATAACGCACACATTGATGCAATCTTTGACACGTATGTACATCTGATGAAATGGAATACGCACGACATATAACTATGTATATGTTGTCAGCTACTGGCCCCTTGATGAAACAATACAAGCCTTTATCAATGCTCAAAATATGGTTTTTCATTGATCTAGCATCGATATATTATTGGTTCTTAAAAAATTTTCGACAAAATAATATTGATTCACTATCGAAAAAATTATTACGAGTAATTTCGATAATTCGAGAAGTGATGAGTGTACTTCTCTTTCGAAAAAGATCGCGATTATACTGGGGAGAACCAGGGCAAGCCGGCATGCGAATTGGAGGAAGTGCGAAAGAAATATATCAAGCGAAATATTAATCAGAGGATAGACCTGGAAAAAACCCAGCACGAATTAGAGGCTCTCTGACCTTAAACTCTCTAGACACAATATAGTATATATTAGATGCTAATGTAAATACAAGTGTGCTGTATTTATGGGCGCGTGTGCGTGTCTTTGTATATTTATATTGACTCATCAAGTTCGCGCTCCGCCTACGCAATATTTTTATTAGAATAATATACGGGACGTGAGGTGTGAAAGTCATTGCCCAGGGATTTCAATAACTTCGTAATTTTCTCGATCGAATATCTTAACTCTGATTAGGATCCCCAAAGCATATAGGTGGAACATTATGGCTCGAGATATCGAGATTCGCGAGAAGAAAAAAAATCGCACCTTTCGCATCGCCATTGTGCAAGTCCTCTGGATGACACACAATCAGAATGATTTCAGTGTACGAAGCTAATCAATACGATAAATGAAAAACTTCCATTTCATTTTCCTCTCTCCTATAATGCATTTTCTATCAGTTTTATCTGTCTCTTTACCCATAAATCGATATGGCAAATCGTCCGGACGATAGAGCGAAAGGGTTGGGATACGAGAAGCCAGTGATCGAGACAAAATCGAAGCAACGGAAATGGAATGACATTAGCGTTAAAAAAAAAAGGGCGCAAATTCGAAATTTGTAGATTTCTTTCTCCATTATTTGCAACAGTGGGTTCTCCAATTATGACTTTCTCATAGGCCTTGTGAGCAAGATAAAATGTAATGGGGCCACATTATTTTGACGAAAGTTCAATTACCGAATCGTCATTTCGTTTTTTTTTTTATTTGTGATTTTGTAATTATTTTTTTAAAATAATGTAATTCATGTAACTGGTTGAATTGATTGTATTAAATAAAAACAATTACTGGAAATAAATAGATGTAGATAATTGTTTCATAACAAAATTACACTTTCTATATTTTGGCTTCCGGCAGAATAAAAGTAAAAATTTATTTATAATTTATATTTAAATAATAAATCAATGTAATGAACCTTTATTTTTAATTTTCATTTGAATTGGTTAAAAATTTATGTATTGAAAAATTATCGACGGTGGAATATAATTTCGAAAAAATGATTTTCGCGCTGAATGACGTTTTCGGCAAAATGGCATTCGTCAAATCAACATTTCGAAAAAATGACGTTCGGCGAAAAAAAAGGATTCGCAAAAAATGTACTTTCGTTAATGTGACTTTAGCAGCGATTCGGCGAAACAACGTTTCGATAATATTACATTCGCAAATGTGATTTTCGGCATATTAAATTATTGAGTCTCTATACTGCTGAGAATAATTTCCTCTCCAGGACCATGCGGTACAAAAACGAATCGACGTGGAGAGTGCCGGATAGGCAATGTAAGCATAAACAGTCATTTTATAGGAAGAAAGAACATATCGATGGTTAAATTCCATAGGGGCGTATAAGCTATGCTTATACAAAACCGATACGCCTCTTTGGCATTAGTCCATCGATATAGAGTTCTTTGTGATTTGGTGTCGATATTCATTATAGGATCTTTGTGACCAGCTTTAAGGAGGTTCGTATAACATATACTTGGGTGCGGAAAGGGGAACGTATAGTGCGTCGCGGGCGACGTGCGGGGCAGGTTGCGTTTTCACCAGATACGTTTTCATTTTACTAATTTGCCATTACTCACGCTCAATTCTGTTTACAAGTATATATTTCACAATCGGCACGGTGAAAAACTTTCTTTATGGGCAAATTATATCTATGAAGGTCTAATCTGTCGTTTAAGCGGTTCTTCGGGAAAATGTTACCGTTTTTTCACTCCTAAAATAATCTCCAATCATATAGCTTCGAATACTTCTCTCACAAGAGCCCACGTATAAGCGGCATATTGAATGTTTTTTTTCTCCTCAACTACGTGGCCAAAAGATCTGAAATAATTACAGTGTATTCCAAGAACCAGCACAAACCTCCCCTAAAATTTTAGAATCATTCTTACCGTTTTTTCTGGGTTAAGAACCTCTCATTAAGTCTCTCTGATGAGATATCCAAAGACTGCACACGGTCCTTTCTCGTTCATTTGAATAAAATATACATTGAAGTAAAGTTAATTCACTGCGTTTTTAGATTATTCATCTCCCAATTTCCAATGCGGTAAAACAACGATTCGTTGAAATACGTTTCGTTAAAACTACGCTCGTGAAGGTAACTTTTGGAAAAATAATGATTTGGCATATGAAAGTTTTGTCAAAATTATATGGCACCTAAAATAATGAGGATGCAATGTGCAAATTTTTAATTTCCACGCTTCATTATTCTGGATTCAATTTCAATACCAAAACTAAAGCTTTTTCAATGACATTTGAAACGTTAATGGTAATTTGTTGAAAATTTCAAAATTTTCTGCAATCTGAATCCCTCAATCGATTCTTGCCGCATCCAATACCAACCTTGGTTTTGGCTCACGAGTAAAAAATTTGCGGAAATTATAGAGAAATTATGCAGATTGTTCTAAAAAAATTCCAAATTACAAACAACTTCAACTCCTTAAGCGATTTTTGTCAATCTCAGTGCTACGAATCCTTGTCTCATGAACTATCCATGCACAAACTTTTGGCTCGATAGCCAAAAATTTGCAGAAGTTACGGCTATTGAAGATTATTTTGAAAAAATTCAACATTTCTTTCACATCTTAAGCCCCTCAAGCGATTCTTGCCAAATTCAATGTACCAAGCATGCTTGTGACCAAGTCTATTTGCGTACAAAAAAAAATTAACTCCATAGCTGGAAAATTACGAAAGTCATCAGAGCGTCCACAGACATTTTTTCGAAAAATTCAAAATCCCGCCAAATTCAAAATTTCAATGCGATTCCAACGAAAATTGCAAGAGAACAAAGACGGGTACATATGGTCTACCTGTATACCACGTTTAAGCTCGATTGCTCAAATATTTCTTCAGATAGACGGATTTGAATTTTTCGAGGCCGGAACATATACGCAGCATACTTCTGGACATTTTTGTCCAGACATGATTTTTTGAACATGAAATTTTGAACAAACCGGCCATGAAAATCTCGTTTTTTTTTTCCTCCATGAAAACAAAGCTTCCTCCATGAGGAAGCATAAGCGAGGAGAAAAGAGGAAAAAGGTTTAAAAATAATGACAAGCAACGAGAGAGAGACAAATACGACAGTGCGAGGAAGCCCGTATATAGCGGGTGCCCCGCGCTACGGAAGAGGGCAGGGGGGGGGGTGTATAGCACGGTGTAAGTTGCGGGATTTTATATAGTACAGTATGTATAGCGGAATCAGGAAGAGAGCGTTGCACCGCGAGGGTACACTGTACCAGTGAACCCGCCGCGCGATGTGTTTGTAGCTCTTACTCGCTTCCACAATGCATCACCATTCTTGTTCATCTTTTTTCCCCTCGCGTTGCGCTTCGTGTGTGCACCGGGAAGAACACCGCGACGGGGAATATTTCCCCCACCGTCCGTCCAGCGAGAATTCCGTTTTCTCCTCTCAACGAGATTCCCCTCCGATATAGCATCAGCATCAACGAGGCAACCCCTGCGGGTAATTTCGGTAGGAGCAGTGGGGGAGGGGGTAACGAAAGAGAAAAAAGAAAGAAAAAAAAAAAAATAAATAAAATGCAACGATAACGCGACGGGGAAACGCAAGAGGGATAACCAGAGAGGACCGGAGGGATCGCGGGAGAATTCGATGGAGAAAGGGGGGGAATCGTGGGGCGAAAAACCGTGCGAGTTATATCGCTGATGCTGGTACGTTGGGGGATGAGGACAATTCACCCAACGAATAGGACGTATATACGGAGCGGGGATTGGATACGAGGGTGGAGGTTCCGAGTGAATTTTCCCCCCCACCTCAGTAACAACGACGACGAGCGAAGCAGTGGGGAGATACGGATATTATAGGGGCTGGAGGGTGAAGAACCCCCCCCGCTCATGGTGGTGGCAATCTCAGGGATGTATCGCGCTCCATCGAGAACCCCCACGATCCCATCGACCGTTAAAAACCTACCCCAAGTTTTTCGTTCAAGTTCAACCGGCGAAACGCTGATTTCTCGATCAAACGTGCCATTTTTTACATTTTTCGACTCCACGAACGATGATCCTAATCACCTTGGCATTCCTTCCAGCGAATAAAAAAAATTATTATACGAGAAAAATGAAAGTCCCCATCGAAGGTTTTTTTTTTGCCACTTCCGGAATTTCTGCATATCGAGAATATATATATATATATATATATATATATAGAGAGAGTGAGAGAGAAGAGAGACCCCATGGGAAAAAAATGATCTTGCCCAGAAGTTACAACCATGAGACAAGAGAATCTGCGAAGAGCTCGCGATGGACCTTGAAATTAACAGATTTCAACGAAGGACTTTTCTTCGGTGCTATGAGCTTATATGTCGATTGACGATGAGGAAGAATGAGGTAGGTCTATGAGGAACATGATTCGAGGATACGTATAACGGAGTGAAAGGATAGATAAGAGAAGAAGAAGACAAGATGAAAAAGGGTGCGAGAGCACCACCCGCCGAGTTGCAGGTCGGTTACAATATACCCTGAGCTTTTCTCTCTCTCTCTCTCTCTCTTTCTCTTTCTATCTATCTCTTTCTCTCTCATCACAGTCACTTTCGATCCTTCTCTTGCTGCCGCGCACTTTCGATCGCGGGGTCTTTCTCGTTCGGAATTACGTGGAGGGGAGGTCGAGATCGCGTTCCTGGGTAACGATGGAGGGGAATTGAGGAGCATGGGGGAGGAGAGGGGGATTTTCGAGCCGGCAAAACGATCGTAGGGGAGGAGAAGGGGCGAGGCAACAGACGGGGAGTAGTAACAGCAGCAGCAGCGGAGGAGAGAGAGAGAGAGAGAGAGAGAGAGAGAGAGAGAGAGAGAGAGAGAGAGAGAGAGAGAGAGAGAGAAAGAGAAAACGACGACCACGACGACGACGACGACGACGACGACGACGACGACGGCAAGAAGAGGTCATTGACCTCAGCGGCTCGCTGCCGGCTGCTAGAGCGCTAGGCTGCTGTGCCGCTCGTTCGCGCTCCGTTCCGCGTTTGTACCTCGTGCGCGCTTAGGTTCTCTTTACTTCTTCACAAAACCCGCGGACAACCGTACGACGCGACCGACACGAGAAAAAGGAAAAAAAAAAAAAAAAAAAAAAACTCATCGACAAAAACACGACGAATTTTCAACGATTATATACACATTCATAGATGATATTGTCGTTATAATTTTTTTTTTTTTTTTTTTTTTTTTTTCCATTCACGACGAATGATAATTTTTTTTTTTTTCGATCGTACAAACCGAATTGTATTTACGTGCGTATATGTGTGTACTCATGGAGGTATTATGAAAAGTGCTCCCTGACGAGGAAAGACACGCAGAGATGTCTCTTGGTTGTTCTTCGCGACATTGTTGTTGTTGTTGTTGTTTTTTTTCCCCCGAACGGGAATGAATAGTTTGAAGAGAAAAAATTTCGATTTTTAACAATTTTTTTTTTTTTTTTCCAAGCTGACAACTTTTTTATTTTCCTCGTTCTCATTGTCATTGTCGATTCAACGGTGCATCGATACGAGATCGGACAGACAGACGGAAAACGAAAAGTTCGCGATCGTTCGGTGTGTTTGTATGATCGTTTTGTTAAGCACAATTATTTTTCTTTTTTTTTATACACAAAAACCATTCTCATAGAGATATTTTTGTTTCGTTCGTTGCTGCATGATCGATGCGTGTGTGTGTACGTGTGCGTTCGCGAACTATCATCATTCGTAAATCCATCTACTTCATTAATCTTCATTATCATTTTATTTGATATAAATTCAGTGCGTTCAAGCAACGAGAATTCTTCATGCTGTTTTTTTTTCTTCCATTTTTCGAATCTGACTTTACCGTTACAATTTTCGGGAATTTAGATTCAGTGGGGAGGGGTAAAAAAAAATCGAATCAACGAACGAGAGGATAATTCAGTGAGGAAAATTTGGTTAAACGATGGTGAAAGTATTGGGAATGGAGAAGAGGAAAAGAACAGTGAAGCGAATGAATGAGAACGTGACGACCAGGGACCTTGGATATATATCAATGTACTTCATGTCTCGCCTATGCGTGTATTTTTTGTATTCCGAGCAAGGCATAAACGTGATTTAACTGTGTAAAGTGTCACAAACAGGAAAAAAAAAAAAGAAAAAGGGAATATTTTGAATGAAAGTGCAGAAAGTGAGAGATAGGAGAGAAAAGTAAGAAGAAAAACGAACGAAAGATTCGTTGGTGGATTATTGGTGATTCGTTCAAGGACGTGTGTGAGGTCATCACCGGGTGTGTGTGTGTGTGTGTGAGTGTGCACCAAAACACGTAGGAAAATACGTGAAAATCTATAAATATCGGTTGTGTTTTTGTTGTCGTGAATTCGTCAACGAGTTAAAGAGTTGATTGATTAAGAAAAGAAAAAAAAAAAATTCATAAAACTGTGCCAGTTCGTTGCATTTGCTTGCGTGGGTGCAGCGAAAATTTCGTGGATCAGCGTGATCGAGCTGTCAAAAAGTTGTCCCAGGAAAAATAATACAAACGACGTGAGCACTGAAGGTAAATTGAAAAACGATAATTGAAATGTTCGTAAAGAAAATTTGACAATTTTGTATTTTTTTCTTCTCGAATTTGTCGAGAATTCATAAATTGATGTCTCGTGATATTTCGAGCTTAGTTGAAAAAAAAAATTCATGAACTATTCGCAAAAATTATGAGGAAGTAAAATGAGCAAGTTGCAATTTTCACTTTCGCCATACTGGACTGTGAAAATGAGCAAATAAATGTTTATAGTGCACCAATGCTGGGAATGGCAAAACATATATTAATGTATCGAAGAATTAAAGCAAAAAAAAAAAATTAAATTACATCAATTTAGTTGCACTGTAGGCCGTGAGATCTTGTTGAATGACGTAATACGAGCGAGAACAGTGATACTCCGAGAAGACTTGGACTAGGGACTAAAGTCTAGATTGAAAACAATGTCGTTATTATCATCTGTTTTAGTTTCAAGGGTCGAAAGCGTGTGCTAAATGAAAATACGAGAGAGAGAGAGAGAGAGAGAATGTAAATATCGTAAGAGAAACAAGAAATAACGATCAACAAGGAATGAGCTTTGAAAGGGGCAGTGGAATATTATGTAAGTGTACGGAAAGGAGAGAAGAAATGATTATGATATAAAGGCCTTAGAATTGAATGGCGTCAGATTGCGTTGCCATACTCTCGGTTGCCCTTTGATAATGCGGAAGGGAAACATATTACGCACGTTGGACAATTTTTGTGGATTGAAAGGGGCCAAGTATATGAAAAAAAATGAAGAATACAAAGGGAAAAAAATTTACTTTTTTTTTTTCATTTTTAACCGATCAATCGGTCAATCGATCGACAATATTTTCTCCTGTACTCGTAATTTTCCACTCACTCCTGGCTCGAATAATTGCAACGTTACGACAACAAATGAGTAATTTTAGTCTCTCCGTTACATTCGAAAAAAAGCATTCTTCATTTATCCCTGCGATTATTTATTTCGGTAATTATGCAGTTTGAGGACTTTTCCGAAATTACATGAGGCAGTACTTGGACATTATACTTTTCCGAGCTCCCCCGACTGATTATTGTTTGTAATGGTCTCTTGAACGTTATTTCTCTATGGGGGGAAAAAAAAATCACAAAAATTCGGAAAAGTCCTCAAATTGCACGATTACCTTTATTTCTTACGAGTTATTTGAAAAAAAAAAGTGACCCGGAGTAACTGCATGTACGTTTACTCTTTACTTCATGGCATGGATTATTATTTTTTTGCATTGCACTCTATGAAAGAAAAAAAAATCTTGCATTTACTTTTATTACGATTTTTAATGCAATCCACTGGAAAACTTATGGCATGTATTATCGAGTGCAGTGTCAACGCATATATCAGCTGACGGTACCGGTAATTTTGAAAAAAAAAAAAAAAAGAAAAGATAATCAGGCAGGAGTAAAAATAAACATTTTGTTTCGTAAATTGATCAATTGATGGATCGAGTGATAAATGAGAAGCGAATTAATTAATAAATTAATTAAAATACATTTTCATGAAAAGCTCGACATGAGCGATTTATCGGTGTATCGACATTGAGGGGGATTATCAACTGGGGATTCCCTCTGAAGTAATCATGAGAACACGATGTACACAAGTGCGTATTAGCAAAGGGCGAAGGTAGACAGCAGCTTTCCGAAATTTATCAACGCCCCTCCTCTCGAACCCTCCAATACTCTGTAATTTCATTACGGAAAACGACGAAGAGAGTACAGGGGGCTTATATAGGCTCACGCAATACACAGGGAGTGTGTAGCTAATTTTTTTTTTCCCAAATCCATCTATTCTCGCAGCCCTTTTTGATTCAACTTGATCTCATACTGTGACTATTGCTGACGAACGCGAAGGCTGATGCAAGAGACTTAAATGAACTTCTCGGTGAATAAATAAATTTTTATTTTTTCACAAATTAACCATAGTTCGGAAATATTCATTGAATTTTCAACTATTTTATCATACTGCGATATGTCAGAATAAAAAAGTCTCGAAAATCCAATCGGGAGTTGCAATTTTAAAATTAAAAATAAAAAAAAAAAAATAAAAAGTAAAATATAAAATATACGATTGAATAGAAAGTAAAGAATAGGATAAAAGTTCAAGATGAAAGTATATGCGCGCGGCTATACGCGCGCGTGCAAAACTATCTCTCTCTCTCTTCTCTCTCTCTCTCTCTCTCTCTCTCTCTCTCTCTCTCTCTCTTTCACTCCTCCATCTTTTCACGTATACGTAACAGTCCATTCGTCGTATAGTATAAATATCTTGACACGCGAGATTCGCGACTAGAGAAAAAGAGAGAGAGAGAGAGAGAGTTCGGTTAAATTGCAAACGTATTAAGAGAAAGAGTGAGAGCCAGGAGCTTTCACGTTCGTTCGCGAAAGCGCACTTGGATGTTGTGCGAGCGCAGGAACTAAAGTGAAGTAGCATTATAGTGAGCGCGTTTCGTCAATGAAAAAGAGACGCGTGCAAAGTGAGACAGGGAGGGTTCTCTCTCGCTCTGACTGTGACCGCGTGGCGGCGAGACTCGGGCAAAGCGAATGCATTTCAAACCTCTTTCCTCCTTCTCCTTCTCCTCCTCCTGCTCCTCACTCGCATGCGAATGCACGCACGTATGCATATATATAGCGCAAGTATACGTACTCCACTTCCGCGTGCGCTGCGTCCTTTAGGAGCACGTTTAACGATCTCACCCGCGGGTCTCTCTTCATATGAGTTTCTCCAAATGACGCACACCCGGCATACCGTGAATTATTATTTCTCTCTCTCTCTCTCTCCTCTCTCTCTCTCTCTCCTCTCTCTCTCTCTCTCTCTCGCTCTTACGTTCTTGCAAATGCATTTTTTTTTCAAATTGAAACATACGAAAGAACGCAAATGTCATTCAAAGTGTCGAGCTGTGCAAAAACGCATCTTTGAACCGTAAAATTGAATCATTTGTCCAATTAAATTTGCATAATGCAGTTGCGATATTAGCCCTTTCAGTACTGACGGTGTGGCAACTGTGTTTCGCTAACCAACTTCGTTTGTTAACGACTCTTTTTATGTATTTAGCCCGTCTGTCTGTATCTTCAATTTCATCCCTATATACACTATAATAGTATTGATCCTAAATAACGAAATTTAATCACAAATTAGTACGATGTGTATCATTGAAGAGTAAGGCCTCAACCTTCTCAAGTTTAATCGTAACTTTCTAGAGATTGTCGCAAGTTTGTGAAGAATACGAATAACTTTTGACTATTTTGAATGATCTTTTTTTTTTTTTAAGGGTCAGGAATATTTTTGTATATTAATAATGGCAAACTCGATTCTATAGTTGGAAATCGAGAATGATAATTAATTTCAATGGTTAATCGCTGAATTTTTCATCTCAATGAAGCTCTCATAATCTCCATGAACTTTCGAGTTTTTAATTTTTACAAAACTTTCATTATTATTGAATAAAAATATATATATTTTGGAAAACTGAGAAATTTGTTCCAAAATACCTCGAATCAAATTTTTGCGTAAGCCCATTGGTCAATTTTTCAAACACGAGATTCGTTAAAATTAGAAAACAAAATGTAATGCATATTCTTCAAGCTCTGGGACATGAAATATTTGATCGAAATTCGCAAAATTTTATATTTTATCGAATGTCTTGTTACTAATATAGTTGGACGCTGAAACGAATTTTAATTTGTCTACGAGGATAATAACCGTTTTAATTTCAACCTGGTATTCGCGGATATGCCAATCCATTGCATCGTTAAAATTTTCTCCCGTTTGGGATTCTCACTGCGATCTCTTTGAAACGTCTCAGGCTATACCTTCGCGATTCGTTCTATGAACTTTCGATACCCTCGGCGAAGTTGAGTCGGAGGGTCGTGTCGCGTAATTTGTCAAAATTTTTCTTGTCGTTCGTATACACTGACAGTCCACATAAGCAGGCTAGTTCGATGGAGAATTAAATTGAAAATTGTGAAATTTTTCATCCCAATGGGAATTTTTTAATTGAAGAAATATCATATGAGAAATGAATCTTATACTATTAATCAGCTGAGAAGTCTTGCTAAATTAATTAAAAAAAAAAAAAAAATTTGATTAAACTACTTAAACTTCTAACTCTTTCATTTCTATTTTATGAATGGACCAAATTGCAAAACTGGAGGGAATATGAACGAGCAAACTTTGATCTAAACTGCGACAAGGAAATATCGCGGGATGACCGACGATGATCGAAAAATAAAATAACAAAATGAAGCATGGTGTATCTCACAGCGGTATAATCATGTATATAATAATCCTTAGCGTCTCTCTCTCTCTCGAAGAATCTCGGATATACGAGAGAGTGCAACGGTTCAACTTTCTCGTACATAGAACGAGAATGCGATTCTTCGTTTTCCTCTCGATTATAACCGTGAAACACTGACACTGTACTATCCAGTATAATTATAATTCAAAGGAACTTGCTCTTTTGGTTCGTCGATCGAAGCCTTATTCTTCATCGAGATTTCATCACGTTAAAAAATGGCCCTCAAGTGTGTCCTAGACAACCTAAACTTGAGAAATAATCATGCAAAGCCTTGGGGAAAAAAAAAAAAAAAAACGAAAAGAGTTAAAGTTCCAATATTGTGAAAAAATAATGCGGCATTTTAAGAGTGAGAAATTAATCGAGAACAATCGCTCGCATGTGCGCTCGTTGGGATTTTCTCGAAGGAGAAAACTATGTTACCGTGGCGAGAACGAGGAGGGGAGGGGGTCTCACGATGTTAACGGTAATGTGAACGGTCCATCGGGCCTAAGGAGACACGACCTAGCCGTCTCTCGTGCCTTCGCGGTATGTGTGTATATGCGAGACGAAAGAGATATCATACCGTCGCGCTTACATCTGCAGGACGAGAGCAAGAGAGAGAGAGAGAGAGATAGAGAGAGAGAGATAGAGAAAGAGAGTGAGAGAGAAAAAGAGAGAGTATATATGTCTCGTTTGTACGAGAGTGCGAGTGAGTACGAGGGAATGAGCTCGCCGACGGAATTTAAAAGTGAAACTGAGACGATCATCCTCATCCGTTATAACCGCGGAGTTCTCGCCTCGGCTCCTCACACATTATTATTCATTCCTTCCTCTTATACTTATACCTCTTCTCGAGGCTTTCCTAATCGAGCTCGTATTATTTCGGTATTTTTTTTTTTTTTTTTTTTTTTTTTTTTTTTTTTTTTTTTTTTCGCATCGAATCATTATGGAAATTTTCCCGAATCTGTTGAAGCACGTGACGAAGAAATGTCTGGCCTGGTCTATATGAATGTCAGATATGGCAAATATTGCGTAAAAAAATGTATCAAAGAAAAAAATATAACTTACATTTGATATAGCGGTAAATTAGTAATTAAAGAATACACTTCAATTGCCCAGTAAAATGTATAAGCCTTGAAATATTTTTTTTTCACACGTTTTCGAACAGACGTTGATACAAATGTGGATGTGCCCCCCCACCCCGCAGTACACTCGATATACGAAATATTAAAGACGATCAATTTGTAGGAAAATAACGAATTTTATGCCTAATATTCGTGAGGGATATTTTAGCGCTGTTTGAGCTTTTGGAGTATATATATTGGTCCGATATTGTGATGAGCGATGGATCATTTTGTTCGTTGAAAAATTCTGTGAGAATTAATCGCTGAATATTTGTACTAATATCAATTGTATTCGATATTAGAGCTATATTTGTTTGTGTTTAATGAAGAAAATTAGAGTGTACAGTATGATTTAATGATCTAAATTGGATTAATTTAATTAAAGAGGCAATTAAATTTTTTTTTCACTGGACGCTTGACGAATTGGGAATCCTGGAAAATGAGTCCGAGAGATCTCAAAGAGGTTCCCCCTTCGCTGACAATTGGGAGTATAAATGAAATTATTTTATTTCCAAATCTGGTAGTTTAGGAAAAAAATATTTAGTACGTATTTTTTATTTTTTTATTCGAATCAAAATTGCCGTTGATATAACAAATTGAAAAATATAACATTATGACGTCACACATGTTACGCTATATCTATATATATGAAAATCCGTGAAATTAAATTGCCTGCAACAGGTGCATCTGTCATTTTTAACGAAAAATAAACAAATACGTCCTCATTATTTTTACTTACTCCACATTATGCGCCCCAATGATTGAAAAAAAAAAAATTTCATTCTTACTCCTAATTTTATTGAGTTCGAAAAAAAAAAAAAAAAAAAATCCTCAACACATGTATTCCGAAAGTTTGTTGGCGCAAGGAACAAAATTTGGGAAAAATTTGTCATTGAACAAATGGGTGAAGCGATAGATATGCGAATTTTTCATGAAATTCGATGTCTAACGAAATTGTAATTATTTTCAGACGAGCACGAGGAACATCGCGATAAGCTCGTTCCGGATGGCTGAAGATCGTCAAGGTGATCGGTGCGAAACGAACTAACACACGAGCTGGCGACGAATATAAATTAAAAAAAAAAAAAAAAGGATCAGATATCTTGATCTCGTGTTTAGACGCAGTGTGTGTGTGTGTGTGTGTGTGCGTGTGTAAGATCTTCATTGGAGCGTTTGAGCTCTTTTTTACGAGCTCTTCGCGCTGTCCGTTCTTTCGAATCAACGTCTCGGAGAAACACTCGGACCGCTGGAGTTCCGCATTGATGGCAGATCATCGACGCAACAAAAATGTGAGTCGAAAGCTCGATTTTTTTTATTTACTGACATTATATATCAATGGATATTTGCATCATCGCTTATATAACGTAATTTAGTACAATAAGGGATTCACGTTATAGAACGAGAAGAATGATCGAGCAGTTCTCTTATAAAAAAGAATATCGAAAGAGAGACAGGGTCAAGTGCAGCATCGCATCCGCTTGGACGAAAGTAACAAATTAAAAAAAAAAAAAAAAATTATGCGTAAGCTGAGAACAAAAATTTCACAGCATCGACTATGCGAGTGCATGACCATAGATTCGAATGAATTTTTAGCAAACATTTGTTCGAACTTCTCTGGTACACCAATTTTTTTGTCTCTAAATGGCATAGCCAATAAAAAAAATATCGAATTAATCGAATCAATCAAAAGGGAATATTAATTATTATTTTTTTTTAATTATTAGATAAGGCTCAAATCCAACGGACGAATTAAGGTAGTCCTCGTTCAAATGCGCTTATAATGGAGAATTTGTTGAAATTTATAGTGGACGAAGAGAATGCTAGTACCAAACATCTCGTGAAATTTGAAGCAGATTGACCGTTCCCAACTCGAGATATTCAATGTCAAAGTTAGCAGCCGTTACGTGTGTAGAGCATATAGCAAGCATTGCTGTACCCTGATACTAGCACGGTTTTTTTAAAAATAGGATAGACGTATCAGTTATGGCCACTTCAAGCATTTTCGAACATTCATTTACGAACAGTGTTCACATTATTGCAAATTCGGAATTGAAAAAGTGATCGATGTAACCTAAAAGGTACACAGAATCGAATTGTTATCATCAAAAACCTTTTCTGATCATGATAAATAAGAAAATAGGAAATTATCTTGTAGCTGTCATTTTTACGATTTGTGGCCATAACTGTACTGCTTTTGGTCATCCGAAGTATCAGTTGTGGCCACCAAGCTTTGAATTGGGATTGGCCATAAGCTGGCCACAAATAGAACAATCGCTGTTTTGAATGTACCACTTTTGGCCACCGCGTATTTTTCCGGAACTTTAGCTGGGATATATCAGTTTTTTGTAATTATAACCCGAAAAATAAGCTTCAACTGATGAAATATAAATTTTTGATGGGGCGGAATGACTTTTTAGATATGAGAAACCGTACAAGAAAACTACACAAATCGCTCAGCGTTGACACGTTTCGTCATATTTCGTTGAAATAAATCAGTAGATATTCAATAAAGCAATCGTTAGTGGTCCGCAGAAGTATCTTGAATATCGAAATATTATGCTCGATGAAGTGAACATAGCCTTGAAACTTTGAGAAATTCGAGGGAAATGCGGAGTGGCCACAAACGATACGATGGCCATACAACTGGTCTAAACGCGTAACGAGATTTTGATAAAAAAAAATTGTAGACGGGAGAAGACTGTTATTCACACACGGAGAGAAGAGTCCTAGAAAAATTACCGTGCTTGCCACTGTAAAGTGGGGGCAAATGACATGTCATGGGACATTTTCGACGAAAAATATAATTACACGGAGAGAAAAGAACAAAATTATTCACCGTTTTGTTTACGAACGACAATCACAAAAATAATGCAATGTGAATGAAAATTCGACGCGTATAAGCTGCATATTCTATGGTGTGAATGTATCTGAATATGCACGGTTGCATGTCTAACAGTCATTTCTGTACAGACTCAATCAAAAGTTCGCTGCACATGATCACTATATAGGGCCGTATATATTTTATCATGTGGCATATAAGAAACTTTCTCGTACTATTGTAGCACGAGGACTGCCTTAAATATTAATACCTTAAATACAGATTTTTCATCGGAGAAAATTACACTTGTGATTGTAAAATTGATTAATAATCATTTTACCGGTAGGCAATATGGAAAGTAAATGATAATCTTTTTCACGATACACTCATCTGTCGCGCATGATGGCGCGGCCGAGTTATTAGCGAAACGTTCGACGTAACTTGATAATTTTCAATCGAGATCGAATGTATTACACGCGATAAGGATATACGAAAGTTTTTCCGTATGCAAGACGGAAGTCGATATATACACGACTTTTCACGACACTTCCGCGATCTTGTATATATGCGGGCTTGCGCTATATATACGCGAATGCACATTACTATACAGCAATGTTCCGGGATCGGAGAAAGAGAGCTCTCGGTATATAATCGATTTCTGGTTTGACGCACTAAAGTGCATTATAAATAAAATTCAGCGGATATGCCTTGGAGATTTCTTTTTTTTTCACAAAAATTCGATTTTTCTTTTCTTTGTCATTTTCCCGATGATTATTGTGCCCCCACCCCCCACAAAAGACATCGAATTAATTTAATTCAATAATAGTTAACAGTCGATTTTAAATGAAAGATCATTTGAATTATGGAAATATTTATAGTTAATTGGTGTTCCTCATCGGATGGCGTATCTTACAAAGTTCCAAAATTTCATGTGTGTAATTACGATTATCGCACACATGACTTATAACTTCGAAATAAAGTTATTATACGGAAAAATTTTATTTGAACATTATCTGACTCTGAAATTTTTTATTTCCGTACGTTCGAAGGTTTCAAAAGAGCTCCGATAACTTTTTTTTCGCACAATTGTCGCCACACGACGGGTACACGTAATTTTTTTTTTTTTTTAATCTCCCATATTACGGTTGATCTAATCTAATTTGCTCATTATACTTGTATGGATAAATATATAATATATATATTTGGGTATGGCACAGTTCGCAGACGTGCGGATTTCAACGAGATTTGCTTTGCCTCATTCTCTCTTTCTCGTTTCTCGTTGAGGAAACACGAAGACAGAGAGAAAACGCGAGAGAGGGAGAGAGAGAGAGAGAGAGAGAGAAAGATTTTTACCCGACGATAAAATATCCCACGATTTGGCGCACCAAAGGTCTCTTCAGCCAGGTCAAAGTTCAGGCTTTATATGATCGCTGCGGCATCTTATCGCCAATCTTTGATCAAGAATTTCTCTTTATTTTTTTTAAATCTCATCACAAGGAGGAAAGTATTAGTTCGCGGATTGAATCGACTGAGTGGTTTAGTTGGAATTGATCTTATCAATTCAAAGCGACGACTAATTTTCAAAAACAAGAAGAACAACAACAAAAACCTTGCAAATATATGAAATGAGGGATAGGATTTGTTTCTAAAAAGTTTCGAAAAAAGTGAATGCCAGATGGAAGAAATCATAGAAATCTCGAAAAAAAAAATGGGTTCCATACAAGCATAGTAGTAATTTTTGTACTCTCTTGTAATCATTTTAATTTTAATTGAGACAATATAATATATTCGCTAGAATTTCAGTAGCTTGTAGATCTTTATTTAATCACTGCGCATGCATTTCCCACCCCGATCAATAGTAAATTTACCAACTCGGTACGTAGATCAATTAGTTCTTCAAATAATTAATTTAGCACATTTTTCGAAATCTTGAAAAAAAAAAAAAATTTCCGTATTATACTGCACCCACCACGTATATACGTGTGAGTGTACCGGTTGGGGCAGTTTGGCATGAATTTGACGAAAAATTGTTCTCCGAAAAATTTTCATCGCGCTGCTCTTTTCTTCTTATTTTTTTTTTCATACGCTACAGTTTTGCCGTTGTTGTTGCAGCATCTGGTGCATCTCGTGCGCAGCGGGAAGTTCTCTTCCGCTATAGCACATGTATATATATATACGGGATCTTATTTCCGGGCTTTAAAATATTCTTCTCGTATATACGAATAAACGTTTTATTATCGACTTAATTGGCAAATTCATTGATTTCTCGCGGTTTTTCGAATTACCTGATCGAATTTCTATAAAAACGAGGAAAAGTTTTGGGCGAGTACATTTTTTTACGTTCTCAAAATACTCAAAACTGACATATTTTGCTTCCTCACAGAGGGAGTTCTGTTTTGGTGAATTCTTTTTTTTTTTTAATTTTCAATGCCAATGTACTCAAAATGTGCCAATACGTCGAGAAATCATATTTAGAAGAAATGTCCGGATGTACGTGTGTGTGTGTGTGTGTGCAACTACTATGCAAAATTAAATTGTCTGTAACTCGATAACCAGTTGAGCTAAAGCGCTGCAATTTCGCAGTAATGTTAAAGCATGATATTCCCTTTATTTACTGTAATGTTTATGCAAATTCATACAGTGACTCAAATTTTGTCATTTTTTCAATTTTTTCCAAAATTGGTCCTACTCGTTTTAACTTCCGAAAATTTTGCGTTGTCGTTCTAATTTTTTTTTGTGTATATAGATAGATTATCATTAAAGGACGGTTCAGCTTTTACGAAATTTTACATTTTTCGAAAAAGGTCTATAATCGCTTCGACTTTTCCAACTTTTGAGATGTGCTCAATTTTTTTTCACATAATTAAAATCTGCTACAGTATTATCGAAGGAACGCTTTGAATTCAGCAAAAATCTATGGAGGGCTTCGGGCTTTATGAAAATTCGAATTTTTACGAAAAAAAAAATTTATCCAACATTTTTGCATTCCCCACATTTTGAGCTGTCCAGCCAAATATTTCCACACGAATACAACACAACATGGAAGCGTTACGTACATAATTGAAAAAAAAGTTCCAAATTGTTTTCTTGTAATTTTCAAAATTTCACAAAGCTCTTTTTTTCTCGCTCACGAAAATTCCTCCACGAGGAGCTTTATGAGCGAGACAAAAAAAAAGCTTTTTGCAATATTTAGAAAATTATGAGGATGCAATGTGCAAGTTTCGATATTTGCAACGTTTTTTTTTGCAATTCGCAAAATGACAAACTAACAACCTCCCCCCCCCCCCCCCCCCTCCTCACGATCTTAATGTTCCATAACTGTAATGATTAGCCAATCAAAATGCTCCTACAAGTGTGCTCGATGCACGTTGGAAAATCGAAACAAAAATTCGAAATCTTTCAGACGATCAAAGTATGGCGAATAACAAAATATTTCTCAAACAGAGAGCATCGCGAACAAGTAGCATATTTGTTTTCTCTCTAATGAGTGATTTATAATCGAATGTATCTCCGTTTATCCAAAAGGAGAGAGCCTCGGAATCTTATTTCCAATATCAGGATTGCCAATGATTGTATATCGATGAACTAATGCCAAATAGGCGTATCGGTCGTGTATAAGCATAGCTTATACGTCCCTATGGAATTTAACCATCGATATGATTGAAGGGGGGACACGAGTCACTCTCGTCGGAGATGACGTTCACGAAGTTCCGTGCTCGGTGGGAGCGACCGAGCGAGTGAACCTCTCTCAGAATCGTGGTCGTGTGAGCGATGACGCGTTCGCTCCTATGGCCTACGAGTGTTCGTATAACTCGCTATCGACCTTTCTCACTCTTTTAGCGCAATATATATGTATATATACACGTATACTTGTGTATACATAAACGCACAGAGTGCCTTTCCTATATTTCTTCTCTCTCTAACTATATTTATATATATATAATATATATATATATATATATATATATATGTGTAGAACGAGTGCGCGCGCGCACGTCACCAATGGAGGCCGGCAGCATCGCTGGCTGCTGGCTCTCGCGGGGTCGACGTACTCTCGTTCGTAAATTTACGCTGTACCTCGGCAATTCTCGGCACTAGGTCAGTGATGGAGTCACTGGCCGCCCTGAGCGTCGAGGCAATGACACCGAGCACGTCTCTCTCACTCGCTCTCTCTCTCTCTCTCTCTCTCGCTCTCTCTCATTCCACCTCTCGTCTCTCTCATTCCACCTCTCCGCCGATCCAAGAACGAACGAACGAGCTCCCCACTTCTATCGCTCGAGAGAAACACAGAGCGTTGAAGTATTCTACCCCCTCAACCTCCGTCAATGTCTCTCTCCCTCTACCTTTGCTCTGACAAGAGCTACTCCACCAGCCTGCTTTTTTTTTTATCCCCTCTCCGTTTGTTCGACGCAACGTTTCGTCGCGCTTTTCATCTCTCTCTCTTTCTCTCTCTCTCTCTCTCTCTCTCGCTCTCTCTCTCTCTCTCTCTCTCTCTCGTTTCCCCTTCGGTACAGTAACTTCGCCTCTGCACATGGAACTTCCCCGTACCGCTCTCCTTGCTCTTTCGTAGTTTCAAAAACGCGATTTCTCGCTCTCAGCTCTTCCGTACTTCTGCCTGTAGTTCAGTCATTCTAGCCATTTTTTCTGCAATCTTCTACAGAATTGATTTTGCTGTTGAAAAAGGTTCCCAGAGTGTAAATTCAAGTTGGCCGGACGCGGTGGGTCGAGCTTAAGACGCCATCTTGGAAAACACGTTTTATGAAATATCTCGTGAACTGTGCATCGTACGACAAAAATAGTTGATATCTTTTTTTGTAGATAATATAATTCTCTACAACTTTTATACGGAACTTTTTCCTGTGTTGAGCATGGTTTTTTTTATTTATAGAGCGGCAAACTTTTCCAAACATGGTTATTGCTAAATTGATGTAACAGTAAAAATGGTGATATTTGTAAAAGTTCACCGCGCTATAAATAAAAAACCATGCGCTCTACAGGGAGTTCATAATAAAAGTTGTAGAGAATTTTATTATTTACAATAAAAAGTCTCTACTATTTATGTCGTGCGGTGCACGGTTCACGAGATATTTGATAAGACGTGTTTTCCAAGATAGCGACTGAAGCTCGACCTCCCGCGTCTCGCTAACTTGAATTTACACTCAGGGGACACTCCTGAACCTTTTCCAAAAGCAAAATTAATTCGGTAGAAGATTGAATTATGAACCCACTATTCTGGCTAGAATGACTTGGACTTTCGGGGTCCTATAGAATTTCTGAGCTTCCGGCCGTTTCGGGCATTGAGGGATAATTTTGCAATTTGTTTTTGTTTTTTTTTTTTTCCTTTTCGATTCTTTTACAATTATGGGGTTCTCGTGGGAGAAGAATAATCGATGCGATTGAGATCGTTTTTTCTTTTTTTTGGGCGTTTTTTTCGTGGGACAATTTTCATTGCTTTTATCTTCGTAATTTGACGTTCAGTTAACTTTTTAAAATCTTTCCGCTGACCATCACACACTGCACTCTTGGCTTTGATACGTTTTATGAATTATCAAGGATTCCCTCGTGGGAGTCCTTCGAGTTGCACTTTCAACATACTTTTTTGTTTTTTGTTTGTTTGTATGTTTGTTTGTTTTTAAAGCGAGATGAAAGATTTGATGAAAAAATTATGTTGGAACATTTCACGAATATCGAGAATATATATATATATATTTTTTTCCCCCATGAAAGCCGATCTATTTAATCCTCAAACTCTCTCAGTGTTTCTCGATTTTTGTTTTCTCAGGCAGATGTATCGAGCATCCGCTCTGTCGAATGAGAACAAATGTTATATGCTGCGGTGGAAGGGGATTTGAGAGACCCGCCTTGCAACACAATCGAACACTTGACGCATTTGGTATACCTTCTCTATTGTGATTACAGTCAAAATGAAGAGTTAAAGGGGGGAGGATAAATCCTTGTATCGATATACATGTGGTCTGTGTATAGGATCTATTGGAGAATGGGGCAAACACGTTGCGTTTGGGGGGAAATAATGACAATGTTGGCTCGTCATCGGTTCAACGCGTTTTTCGGATGTTCACCTCGATGTTGTATACATGTTTTATATATACAAAATGTGTGTATATATGCATCCATGGTTATTCAGTCGCGAGAAAAGTCAACTGTGAACAGCAGTATAGGAGGTTCTCTCTCTTCAGTTAAAATCGAAAGCTGACTCACAGACTCATTGTGAATTAACGAATATAACGACTCTTGAAACTCCTCCGACTGCCAGTCATATATATATATATGTGTGTGTGTGTGTGTGTGTGTGTGTGTGTGTGTGTGTGTGTGTGTGTGTGTGTGTGTGTGTGTGTGTGTGTGTGTGTGTGGGTGCGTATAGGACTTCGCCGTTTGCTTTCATCTGCCTATTATAGTTTTGACTCGAAGAAATAACGAATGACGTAACGAAATAGATGCCAACTGTAATACGAGATATATCGTACAAGGAACAGGCTTTTAATCATCCAAAATATATTTTTGATAATTGACTCGAATATTAGGCATTTTCCTTCAAGATTTATGTAACATCGCGATTTATTGAATATTAATTTCATTATTTTTGCTTCCTCATAGAGGAAGCTTTGTTTTCGTGGTAAGAAAAAAATTTCAAGATTTTCATGCCAATAGCTTAAAAAAAAAGTCCTGAAACATCGAGAAAACAAATTTAAAAAAAATGTCGCTATGTGTGTGTGTGTGCATATGAGACAAAATCAGTGTCCATGCTCTAACTTTCGTAAATTTGAAGCTATCAAGCGCAAACTTTTAACACAAATAATCCGGGGGACAGGGATGATTGGTATTGAATTTGAAAAGAATTTCACAAGGGGTTCAGATTCAGAAAATTTTGAAATTTTCGAAAAGTTATGAACGTCCTTTAACTTTCGTTTTACCTTAAACACAGTCCAGGTGACAGTGAAAAAAGAAGTATGAAAATTAAAAGTTTGCAAATTGTTTTCTCATTATTTTATTTCACTCGTGAAGCTCCCTCTATGAGGAAGCCAAAACTGAATAACCCACTCGTTGATGCGAGTGAGATAAAACAATGAGGAAGCAATGAGCAAATTTCTGATTTGCATGCTCTTTTAAATTAATTTTAATATACGAATATCTCGAATTAATATTCAGGATGTTTTTTTTTTTCTTAAAAAAAAAGGTCCAAAATCACGAAGAATACTTTGTGGATGAAAACTTGATCGATTACATCTTACATCGAATGTTAAGTTCAAAGTTTCATCAACTCATAATAAACCATACGAATTTTTTTCTCCTCCGCTTAATATAAATGTATTTTTTTTTTGTATACTTATCAACACAAGTTTATTTTTCTTTGACTATAAAATTCCGATTCGTGGAATGTCGTCGTATTTTTATTTCCACGTGTGACCGATCATTCCCAACTCTATACTGACTTTCGAATTAAACTCTTCGAGACCACAAATGGGACGTAAAAAAAAAAAAAAAAAAAAAAAAATTTGGTAAAAACAAAAACAAGGTTTCGTGTTCTTGAAAAATTATTCTAATCTATTCAACGCGGTGTCAACGGAGGCACACTATAATTTTTACGTTTATCGCGTTTGAAAAATTTGTCAATGATAATTTTGTTTACGATGGAATTTAAATAAGTTCAAAAATTTAACGAGCCGATACGACGAGAGAAACCATTCGAATTTTTTTCCTCATCCGTCAGATATAATACATGTGTATTAATAAACACATCGTGTATATATCATTCGAGCTCGAAGACATAAAGCACGAGAGTGCGAGTGAAGCGAGCGAGAAAGAAAGGGAAAACGTTCGATGGATAGGAGAGAAAGGCGCGTGTAACGCACGCATGGGGCCCAAGCCACGCGCGATCAAGAGTCAAAGAGAGCAAGAGAGAACGAGCGAAGAGGGAATGTGAAGCGAGAGCCCATGCATAGAATGTGTCCATATGGGGGACGATGACGACGGACAACGAGTGGACTATGCTGTCTTCACGAGTCGTCGGATAGCGGTAACGTGAGTAAGTCGACGAAGCGGTACTCACTACAGTATTACTGTACATTATACATGTATATAATATAGTAATACGCGTGGTGAGTTTAGATCGAGGCCTGCTCGGTCGCTGGTCAGTGAAACCGCTATTAGCTCCTCTACGATCTTCACTTGAGCTATATATATATATATATATATATATACATTTACACGATGCCAGACATCACTGTCATGAAAAGTGGCTGAATCGTTCTCATGCCAACGCGAAATCCTTTCTCTTTGCTACTCTCGTGTATATATATATTTCAATGTTTATGATGATAACTGGCAGGCGAGAGAAAAAGTATGCTTAAGATATAATTACCGTCATCCAGTTGAGTAAAATTAGTCGGAAGGTTTTATCGAGTTGTATACTTATAAAAATTGTCGAGTCGTATTTTTGAACATTGCGCGCTGTAGCTATTTTTTTTTTGTGCCCTATATAAGCTATCCATCGATAGTTTTTGTTTTTACTCGATAATTATAATTAACATTTGCATTCGACGTAGCCTTTGTCAAACTTACAATGATATCTTGTTTTCGTTTATTTTTAAACGGTTAAACATTTAAATTATGAAATTTTTTTTTGAATTACGAACAACCGCGCGGCAATGCTGGGCCCTTTTGTCGCCCGTGTCCGGTTACGTATAGGCTCGAGTCAAGCCCATTGCCGGCTGATCGTAGTGCAAAAGTGACATAACCTTAAGAATTTACTCAGCGGTTTGATGCTTTGATTGCGATTGGAATTACGGGATTATAGATAGTGAGCAAAGTTAAGAGACAAATAGCGAAACACATGATTCTTCAAAAGACTATGAGAAAAAAAAACATTTGCCATTTAAGTTTCAAATTTAGCTTTAAAAAAATGCACGCTCTTTAATTTTCAAATTTCGCGGGTGTATTCAATACCAGCGCTCATCTCACGCAGTCCTATATATGTACTCTTCTTCCTTTTACCTCGAATAAGTCCGGCGTTGCCGTATCTGTCAGACCAGACACTCACCCGCTCTAAGTGAATTTTGACGCGATTTTTAATAATCATAATATGTTACAATATTTTCAAGTAAATTTTCAAAAGGCTAACGATTTTGGTATTGATCGACACGGAATATTTCAGTTAGTTTTTCAATCAAAGTTCAATAACACGTTCAGATATATCGGGAGCTAATTGAGATAGCGCGTGGCTCTGTCCATTATAGAGGCTATGTAGAGGGATGCTCAAAAGTCCGCAACCTTGTGATTCTTTTGCTCCATAAATAAGCTCCAAACTGACTTGAAATTTTACATAGACATAGTTCAAATATTCGTCTACTCACTGCGTAAATTTTAAATTTTGTTCATAGGACGTGATTTGGTTCCAGAAAACCTTAAATTAGGCAAAAATCGCTTGAGAGATTCACATATCATAAATTTTTAAAATTTTCCAAAAATTTCTGTGATCACTCTAACGTTGGATTTTATAAAATTTTGAATTTGTAAAAAAAAACTTACAAAAGTATACGCTAGGAGACGGGATATTAAATTTCGCAAGAACAAATCGAATTTAGGAAACAGAGGCGTGTGAATTCGGAAATTTGCACGTTGCTTCCTCATTACACAAAGCTTTCTCCATGAGGAAGCCAAAAAATTACGAAAGCCATTTCCAGATATATTTACGA
This sequence comes from Rhorus exstirpatorius, assembly GCA_963564615.1. Lineage (NCBI taxonomy): Eukaryota > Metazoa > Arthropoda > Insecta > Hymenoptera > Ichneumonidae > Rhorus > Rhorus exstirpatorius. The sequence continues at coordinate 26,440,177 of OY751320.1, forward strand.
AACTACGAGAACCATCTCGTCCTCATAGAGGCAGCTTTGTAGCGAGGAAGCAATGCTCAAATTTCCAATTTGCACGCTTTTTTTTTCATTAAAAAAATATTTATTTAATTACTTAATATACGCTTAAAATTAAAATAGAAATTCGAAAATAACTGAATTCGGACAATGATTCGTTTAATCCCATATCAATGCAATCATTGGAACGTTATCATTGAGAAAGTGATTGAAAAAAAAATGTTTAATCGCTTATCGTTGATTTTATTCTTCTACTCCAAAATGAATAGAGGATCGTCGATAACGAAAATGTAAATAAAAAATCGTTGAAAATTGAAATTAAAAAAAAACAAGACACGAGGGAATCTTGTACACTACGAATTTTTATTGCGCAATGTGTTTGTCTCGGAAAAAAAAAAAACATAAATAAATCAAAAATTTTCAAGCTATCGACAATATACAGCGTAGGATCGCATTGTTGCACCTACGAGACCTATATTGGGCACACGCAGGAAGAAAGGGAAAAAGGCTCGTGGGTGTAGAACATGTGTGGGGAACTGTATAGACGTTGGACTACTATAATATAGTATGAGCATAGATAGCGGTACCTTGAGTAAGGCTCTCGCATGGTTTACTTGTGGCTACCGTGAGTCTAGGTTACGGTTCTAACCCGTTAGCTCGCTCGAATGACTCTGCACGGCAAACTAGTGGAACGGGCAAGGGTTCATAGACTTTTTTTATTATTATTATTATTCCATATTACTTCTTTTCTTTCTTCCTCGGTAGACCGATCTCGCGGCTATGGAATACCATCGAGGCATAAAATATCCTGTTGTGACTGTATCGGCGCTCTTTTTACGTGAGCACGACGATGGCCGCCGTCGTCGCGAGCGCGGGACGTTTAGAACTTTCACTCGCGCCTCTTCCAGCCCGCTTGTCGAGCGTTCGACAAACCGAAGCTCTCACTTACAATTAACTTCGATTTCGCTACTTTTCTCTGCCATCGAGAAAAATTAAATAAAAAAATCGATAGTATTCGAATAAAATGTAGATCATCTCTTCAATTCAAATCAATCCGATTTGATTCAAATAGATTGTAAGATTGTCTATTTTATTAAAATTCTATCAATTTTTATTCTTTTATTTTTCTCGGTGTATTTCCCTGGAACGTATATAATGTTCCCGCTATTGCTCGTATACAACGCGAAACTCTTTCTCAAAATTCGATCGGAATTTTCAATCGAAAATTGCTTGTGTGTTATAATTATATTAATGAATCGTTTAGTTTGGAAGCAAAAAGACGTAACTCATTCAAATTTACGAATTAAATCGTGAAATTTACGCCCTTCTGTTAACTAGTAAGTCAATATATATATGTGATATACCAGTGAACTCTAGAGTGAACTATTGGCTGTATGAGGTATACAGCTTTCAGCGCACACTCACACGTGTATAATATGCTAGAGAGTGCGAGGGCAATGAACGCGCTCAAAGCAAACTCTTATACACTCCACAATCACTTATACGCGAGAGGAGGGAGTATGCTAATAATGCACGTATCTAAAATAAGTACATATATGCACGTAAGAGCTTTATATAGTCCTCGTGGGAAATATAAATTATTGTCGTTGTTTTCGATACAATTGGTCATACTTGGGTAAAAAATTATCGACCATATCGTAAACTTTGATCCGTAAACGCGATAACCGTGAAAATGAAAAGATTCAGTGTCGTTGGTGTGCTTCGATATGTAATTGGATCCCCGAGGCTGCTCTGACCGAATGAGAAAATTAATTTCAAAATAATACAGTCAATTAATACTTTGCCGCGATGAAAAATCATCTGCAAACGATAAATTTATGGGGAAATGAAAATGACGAATTTTTCAGTGGCTTGTAAAATGTGCCAGCGTGAAATTTTTTTTTTTCGTCGACTCAGAGTCGCGTGCGCTGCTGCTTTATTTCTTCGGACATGACTCGTCCAGAACACAGCACGCGGAGTCTCGGCAATATTTATCTTTTAGCAACGTCCGCGAGTTTCACAATCGTGAAATTGACATTCGGCGAGCACTTCCGGGTTCACCGATGAAACAATTCATTTTTCCTACTGTGAATGAGTTCTGGGACGTTTTACTTTTCGTTAGGCTCGTATAGACGTAAGAGTTTTTTTTTTGTTTGCGAATAAAAATTCGAACAAACGAGCCTTTCATTGTACAATGAACGATTCATCATGCAGACTTATTAAAAGCGCACGGAAAAATCTCAAACGCATGTAAAAATATTTTCAGCTTCATTGCTCGAATGCGATTGACTCAAAATATATTCAAAATCGTAAAATTGAATATTTTTGTCATCTTTTTTTTTTTCTTCGGGTCAACAACATTGAAATTATTTTCAGGTAAATTTTTCAATAACTCCAATGAACTTTGAGCATGAAATAAAAATTTTAGAAAGTGATCTTATCATTCATCGCACGGATCGAATGCTAAATGGGCGTGAGACTTTGTCATAAATGTCATATCGTGCTATAACTATTGAATGAAAGAGAGCGAAAGAGAGAGAGAGAGAGAGAGAGAGAGAGAGAGAGAGAGAGAGAGAGAGAGAGAGAGAGAGAGAAAGAGAGAGAATGAAATAATACGTGTTTTGCCCGATTTGTATTGATTTTGCGATGCTTGGTATAAAAAGTGCTCGATTGTAGCGAGTTATATAGATCCGGGTTACAATTATACGAGCATGGCTTATATAGTGCGTTATCGATAAGTGGCAACTGAGGAACAATGGGTCGAATACTCTTCTCCGCGTCCCGCCCAGCGTGAGAGTACACGGATAGCCCTGTTTTTTTTTACGAGCTATTAAATTTAACTGGGTCACAGGTGCGATAGATAAAGTCCCATAGACTGCTCGGTCCGAGCTCATATCCACCTGGAAAGGGCACTCGTACAGCATAATACAATCTTATAATAAAGATCTCACAGAGGGCGCCCACTTTCGTTTCTTCATTGAAGAACCGTTGTTCATGTGAAAAACTAATTTTCATAATAATGAAAAAATGCTATCACCTACCATATTTATGATTTCAATCATCCACTTTTAAAATAATTTTCGTTGCCTCATTCGTATTTTATAATCACTTTCGTTGCATTCATTCTTTGTGAATTTCTCAATATTGGGAAAATTATATTACAAAGAGAAAAACGCTCAAATTGAGAATGAAATTCAAACGTTATTGACTCAACTTACATTGAAACCCGAGTCGCATGAGATCAATCAGGTATAATGACCTGCGCTGAGCTATAGGGAGATAATTAACGAACACCATTTACCTCGAGAGAAAAATATCGACGCCTCGTTTAAGAAGAAGTAACGTATCGAGGGAAATTTCTATAAATGAAAATGTACAATTCTCATTTTTGAATGTTTGAAAATTATTCTTTGAAACATTGAAACAACGAAAAAAAAAAAAAACATGAATGGATACACTTATTTAAAAATTAAGCCTTTACATTTGTCAGATTTAGATGAATAATTTGATAATTCATTCGTTTTGAAACTTTTTCGATCGCACGAGGACGATAATCACTCGAAGATCGTGTCAACGGCTCAATTATGTCATAAATCAATGATGTATCGAATTTTCCGAGGGCAGACAAGTATAGACGAGGTATATAAATGCATGTTACGTATGCTAGAACAATCTCACGCGTTCTTGGCCCCACAGCAGCGACCGTGTGCATTAGCAGGTGAACGTAAGAAACGTTTTCACAGTTCATATATGCCTCTCGCTGCTTCGGGCTGTAGGTAATTCTCTAGGTACATTCATCCAACACACATATACATGTATAAATATATGTGCATATAAATAATGGAGGGAATTGCATTATCCTTTTGTTCGAATCTCTATTTCACTATAAACGTTTGCCTTAGGGCAAAAATCTGTGTTCATGTAGGTGGATAATAATAATAATAATAATAATAATAATAATAATAACAAGTATATGTGCGAGAGAGGTGAAGGACAATCGTTACGAGCTTTCGTTCGCGAGTGTTCTCAGCTCTGTGAGAAACATTGTTGGTTAATTCACATTAAAGTTGCACGCAGTCTTATTCTCTCTCTCTCTCTCTCTCTCTTTCTCTCTCTTACACATTTCGAGCCCCCCCGGTATGCCGCATCGCCCACGATTTACGCTGGATTCATCATTATTTATCCATGGCCATCGGTCGTGTATACCAACACACGATTTACCAGAAGTATTGTTTCTCTTTTATAATATCTACGTACATGTGTTTCCTACGTATACGTATTACGTATACCCTGGGAAGTTTACACTTTGCTTTTGGAGAATTTACCAACGAAAATTTAATTGCAGTTATTTTTGCTAGAAATTTTTATCAAAGCAAACGATATTTATGGAAAACTGGAGGGATTTCTTGATTGATTCGTTTCGGGAGCATGAAAATTCATGAATTTCGTTTGAATAAATCCGAATAAATTTATCAAGTTCAAAGGCGATGTTGGTCGAATTTTCATAGACACGCTCTCCTTCTCTATTCACTATTTGTGACATATAAAAAAAATTCATCATCAAAGTACCGAATGATCGAATTCGTCAAATTATTTTGATTAATATCATTTGGTAGTGAATTAATGGTTTTTTTTTTTAACGATGCGAAACAATTCATGGGATCCAGAAAGGATACACGGCTGGTGTATATATGACGCGGTATAGTTTGTTGCTCGAAAGTGTTGCGCAACTTTTCACAGAGAGCACTATATAGAGGCTCATGTTTGAAGCGTAGGTTAAAAAAGCTATCCAATCCGATTGAATCTTATCCCAGGCCTGAGTATTTCACACTAGCATGTATATCGTACAGTAGAGTATGCAGTTGGGGAAAAAAGTATCGGTATAGACTCTCTCTCTCTCTCTCTCTCTCTCTCTCTCTCTCTCTCTCTCTCTCTCTCTCTCTCTCTTTTTTTCTCGTGGAGGCCTGGGTTATGGAATTGCGGTTGGTACTCGTAGCTCACGTATATTATACGATGCCGCAACAAACTTTCTCCCCCGAGGACGATGCACTCTCGCGGTATGTCCCCACTTTTCAGACCTTGCCAGTCAGCCAATCCGCAATTTTCGACTTTTCTATATGCTCGCCAGATATATATTACTTCACAAAGGAAACGAGATAAAAAAAAAAATCATACCAATTCATTTTGTAATTTGCTTTCGCAGTCGTCTGCTCATTTCTCGTCTCTGAAAAGAACATCGAGCTGTAAAAACGATGTACAGTGCATCCTCATGAAAAGTGCACATATTAAAAGGGGCTTGGGTACTTCGACTATTCTATATCTCTGTCTAGTCAATTTTGTAAAGTACACGTGAAATTTTTTTTTTGGACAACTCGACTTGAACTATTTTTCTTGACACGGCGATATAAACTTTATTTCGTGAATCATCGTTTTAGAATTTCGACAGAAATTCTAGAAAAATAAGTCCGACGATTTTCGTCAATATAATATTATACCCGCGAGATATATCGATATCTCGCGTGGCAACATTCAGGATTTTCGCGGATCTCATCAAACACCAGAAACGTCGAAGACGGGAAGGAACCGAGAAATGAAAGTTATAGGAGAAGAAAAAAAATTTTCCGGTTTTCGCGAAAGCTCGATATAAACCTGACATTTTAAGACGACTTTGCCACTTAGCAATTTTCATTCATATTGACAATGCTAGGGCTTGTGTATGTGTGTACGTGTGTGTGTGTGTGTGCATACATATACATTGAGTACGAAGCGAATAAGACGAGGTAAATGAAAGAGCTTATCGGTCAAACGTGATTTACCAGTATTTCTTCTATGTAAACTTTACTTTTCGCTCTCTTTTTTTACGCCCGTAGCCATGCACAAAGTATTTTGAGCCAATTTAACTGACGCCACATACAATCCTCCCTTTTAGTCGAGAATTTTTTCATACCACTGTTTTAACTCCAAAAGGCGTCAATTATATTTAAGATTTGCTCATCATTATCGAAGAAAACTGTTATAAAACAAATTTCAAAGACAAAATGTTTTTACCAACGAAAAAAAATCTCAAAATAATGATATCGATGAAATTAAGGGAAAAAAAAGATAATTTGATTTATGCAAGCAGGTTTATACGTAGATTTTGCTTGTGTCAGTATGCACGTTTTATTCTGAGAGGTCAACCGATTGCAAGGTGTGTGTATATATACGAGAAATATATATAAGTATATATATGGTATGATGATCGAGGACTACGACGACGAGTCACACACCGTACGCGTTATCACATCCATTCTTGGGTTGAAAAAACTTTTATCTTTGGCGCGAATACACGTTACGTGTATGTACGCCGTTATTAGTGACTTGCAAAATAAAATGATTATGTGAATTCGTGTTAGCGAAGTAAAAGATGTAATTTTAATCGAAAAAAAGAAAAGATTAAATCCTCGATTTGCAATATATGTATAATCATTGACACTTTTGATTCTCAAATGAAAACATATTTAGTAGGAAATCGTATGATCGGGGAGTGGCTTGTTAGTTCGGAAAAATTTATCCCTAAATAGCTCGATAAATCCCGGGCCGATAGTTTGTCATAAAAAAAATAAAAATTCAAACTGTCTCATCGCGATCTCGCGATCTCTTTAAAAATACAGTATAATCGACGAGTTCAATAAAATTTTAATGAAAATGAGGAAAATAAATCACATTTTATTACATTCAAGCGAAATTCGTTCGCAAATGGGCCCCAAGATGCATGTCTTATGTATATGCGAGTAAATTATAAAGGAGCTCCAACGATATTTGTAATATCAGAAGTTCGCATTTTGCATGAATTTATCGTCATAGTTTCTCGATCTATATTCACTCCCTGCATAATGTTTGGCTTGCCTTTGAAATACGAAATATATAACTTTTCCATGAAACGCGATTCAATTGTTGGTGCAGCCTCGTGTGACTTAATAATCGGTCAAATATACGTCATATACCAAAGTTAGAGACAGTCCTGGTCTATATTTTAAAACTTCTGTAGGAGCATAAAATTTTCTCAAGCTCGTGCGTACGTTTTTTTTTTTCCTTTTTTTTTTTCTTTCATGTCTCGCGCTGCGTTATACAATGAGATATCGGTATACGTATAACACGTAAAAGCGTGCGAAATCAGCTACCGGAGCGAGATTTTTTTATTACCGTTTCACTCATTGTGGTTCAAGCACCCGGAGACCGCGTCGTCGGGTCTCTTTCGTGGTCAACGTTGAATTATATAGCTTTACGAGATGCTGCGGCAAAAGGGCCTTAACCGAACGGGTATAATATGAAAGGACGAGAAAAAAAAAAGGAATAAGAATCATCGAGAGTACAGCCGAAGCCTTGCACATCTTTTCACTGGGCCATGACGATAATAAAAAAAAATTATTATTCCCCAATTTTGGAAAATTCTCGTATGGTCCAAGCTATAAATTTTGTCCATGTGAATAAATAAAATGAAACGATCGCGAAGTTTTTTAAAAATAATTTGATCAATATTTTTCTTTCTTTCTGCGAATTGAGATTTTCGAAAATTTTTTCTTCTTTCGAGCGGCTTTTATACGAGGGTGAAAGATGCCACGAAATCTTCCATCGATGCTAAAGCATTGGCGGTGATGGCGACTATATGCGCGCGTGGAATAACGACAGCAGCGAGAGAAGAGTTACATATCTGTGCGGGGCTTTCCGATAAAAATACACCGTGGGAGCGATGACTCTGGCGTAAAAATACATCGAAATGCAATCGCGTGTGTCCCCGCGGTTGTGCGAGGGAAGCGAAATAAGAAAGAAAAAAAAAAAAATACGTCCAAGTGTATAAACGATAGAACGAGAAAGTGCGATATACGACAAAAAACCTGAGAGATTAGAGCGGAGAGAAGGAAAGACAGAAAAAAGTAATAAAAAAGCAAAAAAAAAAAAGAATAACGAAAGCGACAGATATAGTCGGAGGTGAGCGCAATCGGAGTGTGTGTAGGTGGACGAACCGAAAGATTTGTAAACGACGAGACGAGTGAATGGGATATAAGAATTTACGAGGAGGGTTCGAGAACGATGACTATGTTTGTCACGATCGGGGAGCATTTTTACAGAATTAATATTCAGGAAAATTCCAACAATCCATTCAATTGCATTTGTTTGTTTTTTTTTTTAATTCATTTTCAATCGACTTGACCCTCGTTTTTTTAGTCCCAATAATTTTTTCGTCACTTGAACTTGAAAATGATGGCTGACCGAAAATGTATCAGTTGCTTTAACCCTTTCGTGGCCGACTTATTTCCAGGGTGATTTTGAACAAAGCTGGGGTTGAATACGAAATATTAGGAGCTCCAGATGTGGGGAAAAAATATTTCATAATTTTTCCTATCTTTAAACAATCCTTATGCATGAAAAACCACCGCCCTCGAGAATAGGAAAATTTTTTTTTTGGTATGCGGGCCCCTAAATTGTGCGAAAAATCGTGAAACGAAAAGAAAATAAATAACAAGGGTGAGAAAGTCATATGAAATCATCAGAACTACCCCATCGTAAAAAACCACCCCCTGAAGTGCCATGATCAGTAAATTTTCATCCAATTCAGGATTTCTTCATTATTTCACATCAGAATGATTCGAAGTGACGTAAAAGGGTTGCACGAGTATTTATTTGAGGAATTTTCCAAAAAAACGACCACGCTTCTGATAAAAAAAAACCACCCCCTAGGAATAGAAAATTTATTTTTAGCTATGTGCACCCGTAAATCGGGCGAAAAAATAACGAGTTTCATGCAGATCAGTTCAAATTTTGAAAATTCTGTCCGCCATATTGGCTCGGCCATTTTTAATTCTGAAACTTTGACTTCAGATTCGGAATCAGCGACACGAAAAACAGCAAGATACCAAGTTTATTGCGAATCAGCTCAAATTCTGAAATTTCGGTCCACCATATTTGATCTGCCATCTTGGATTTTGGGAAAATTCCGAAATATGACATCATATTCTCATTACTGGCATGATAGACAAGTAATTTTAGCAGAAATGAATGTTCCAAAAAAATCACCCTCAAAATTATACACATCTTTCAAATTTTTACATTTTTGACGATTTTTGAGAAGGTGTGTACAATAAGGGGTAGCTCCGAAGGGGTCGCTGATTTTTTTAGAGCTAGTTCTATCCTTTATCTTTCAAAAAAGCTCTTTACGAACACTCTGCATTAATTTTTGTGGCAGTTATGAATTTTCAAAAGTAGCGGTACATATATGTACCACTGGGCACGAAATGGTTAAAAAAAATTGATCGAACAATTAAATTATGATGATTTTTTACATTTTTACATGATACTTGAATTCGTTAATTTCTCGTCGTTTTTTTTTAAATCGAGTTTAATTCGATCATTTGGAGCAATAAAAATGGTGGTTTCTAGTTAAAACATGTAATTTAGGCTCGTTTTTCCGGTCTCAATGAAGTTTCCGTCATATATCAGGATTGTCGTTGTCAGTTACAAAATGTATTCAGGTTTAACGTTCCTATCTCTCTCTCTCTCTTTCTCTCTCTCTCTCTCTCTCTCTGTGTGTGTGTTTTCAACGATATCAATTACATAAGTCCATAATAACACATTTGGCGAACCGTTGCATTGCATATATTTCACATAAACCCCGGGTGCGATATAGAGACCCGAGAGCGATGCAGCTCGAGTATACTTACAGCGATCGGTTATCGGAATAACGAGTGCTCATACTAGCCGACAGTTTTCCCTCTCTCTCTCTCTCTCTCTCTCTCTTTCACTCTTTTCTCTAACATTGCGGTATACCCCGTTTCATAATCGAGCTCTTGCCCAGCCTCTCGTACACCCATAGTCGACTGTATATTGACTTTGCCAATGTTCCAGCAAGGATTTAATATCGCGACCATTAATTATTTTCATACGTCAGGATTAATAACGTCGAAGCTCACCGCGTGCAAACGGCGATAAAGTAAGGTGATAATGGAAATTACGATCGGACAGTATCACAGAAAGGATGTTCATTTATCCAAGCAAACCACATATTGTTGCGGACTATACGATAAATCATTGATAACAGGAAAATTCTGTATTTGGATATAATACGAATAGTTCAAGTATCGATCAAATTACGATTAAATTTTTCATCGGCTGATTGCATCGATCACGAATTATCTTACGCAAAGTTTCAATGAGAGAAATCTCTGTGTGTATAAAAAAATATATATATTATAAATTATGTGAATGAGAAAAAAATGCACTTATGAATTTTACGATATACAGACAACAGAAATTAAAGAACTAATCAATTCTTTTTTTATATTCCTGCAAAAAAAATGTGTCCCATCCAGGATGTTCGAATCAAGGAAGAACATGACCTGATAAATTATAATGAACTTGGGATCTTTATACAAGAATTCTCATGAATGGTGCATTCTATTTGAAATGAGAAAGCTGATTCGTTGTGTACAGTTACAGCACTGACCATAAACTATAAATCCAACTGAAGTAAACTGTAAAATATAAATCACGTGTCTCTTTACGTAATTTATCGATGATTGAATCTTCTCGCAAAGTTTCCCCAAAGAATTATCCTCGCATCAATGGTGAAATAACAAGATCATTGGAGTGGCAATTATTTTCTTCGGTTGATTCACCGCATGCATCTCCTTCTTATCGAAGCTGCGATAGATTGTCGCGATAACTTTGTGCGAACGATGAAAAAAAAAAAACGGAGATCTTACGAGCGGTAATTAAATGCTAATTAATTGATGGTCTGTCGATTCTATCTTCTGAATTGTACACGTATAAATGCTGAAACTTTGTAGTGCTCAATTTTATGATACAATCGAGTACTCTGCATGAGGACGAGTTGAGATTCGATCGTAAAAAAAAATGGAGACTCTGAACGTGTATTTCACAAACATATATATATATACATACATTATTTTATATTACCTGATATCGTACAGACGTATAAATTTTTCGCAACCAAGCTGTCGATTCATTCGTTTCTCGTGCATCAGATGCATACAACCGTATAGCAAACTAGTGCAAAGCCCGAGAGAGAGAGAGAGAGGCTCTCTCCGATGCACAAGCTACGGACTGCCTCACTGGCTGGTGCTAGCGCATGAACGGCGTAAACGATGTGTATGGGCATGGTCCCCGCACCAGGGTCAATGACTGGAGCGACAGAGACACACTCCATTCGCATATACGAGCTGTTTACATAAATACATGTTCCTACAGACATGTGTATTCGTATGTACAGGAAGTTTTGCGTGAAATTAGCCACCCATGTATTTGATCAGCAATAAAGTTGTGAGGTCGATATTTAAATTGGAAAAAAAAAATCAATCGAATACTTGAAGGATCAATTTCGTGATTTTTCATATCCCAATTATTTTCCTCGAACGGGGCATAAAAACAATGCGAATTAGTTCGAGTAAATCATAATTTTTTTTCAAATTTTCTTTTACATTTACCGCCAATTAACCGTTGAGTTTATGGGTGGCTGGATCTGTCGTATATATGGTACGCCCCATATGTATATGCGTGTGTTATTTTACACTACACAGATTTATGATCGAATCTGTTCGGTACACATTTACGATCATGCACTGTGGATAGGTTGATTTACATATACATATCTATATATAAACGGCCTCTTAACGCGCGTGGGAGTTATTAAAAGCCAAACGACCGAGAAAAGCGCAAAAGCACACTGCAGAATTTCCTCGCGGCTCAATTTATACTCCGCCTGTGTGTGTTTCTGTTTCCTGGTAAACTTTTTCACGGGTCAGAGTATTTTGAAAAACAACATAGACACGAGAAAGACTGCAGCTTCCGGCAAATAAGACACAATTTATACACGAGATTGAATGGCACGATGACGCTTACGGTATAGAATGGCAAATGTGAAGCTTCGAACTGACGAGATTGACAAAAGGAAAAAAAATCGTGAATCAAAAGCTGGCAATTTTTTTTTTTTTTAATGTCATTTTGTAGGGTTCAGCGTTTATTGACAATTTTTATAAAATAATTTCGTTTAGGATTTGACGACAAAAAAAAAAGGACCTATGAAGCTTGATGGTTGACGTTTCAATGGAACTTTCTTAGTTTCATGGTTACTCGGTATAATTTCAACGAAATTTATTTTTGATCTCGTAGTCCCCCAATTAGCAACCAAGTTGTTTTTCGTGTAACGTAGAAATGAATTTTTATTTACTTGTTACGTTATATATGATGGACGAAAAGAAAAATTACATTCACACATTTGTGTGCACATGTGCACGGGGACATTTTCTTCATTCGTACGATGATGTGTATATGTGTGCATACGCGATCGTAGATTGACCTCGGGCAACTTTCACCGCTACAGCGGAACGCTCGCGATATCCTCTGCATATACTCCCTGCAGTCGCCATCTCTGTCTATCGTACTTTGCGTTATTACTGTACTGTCTGATATCGTACCCGCTCGTTCTCCTCATAATTTATGTATGTTGCGTGTGATCATGGTTTTAGAGAGAGAGAGAGAGAGAGAGAGAGAGAGAGAGAGAGAGAGAGAGAGAGAAAGAAAGAGAGAGAGTTAGAGAGACTGTATGGTCAGGTACATTGCGGACAAGCTTACTACAAATTAAGCTCTACTCATGTGTGCTGTACCCGCTCGATCGTTTCATGCAAGTGCATCATGAGGAAGAGAAAGAAAGGAAAAATCGTTTCATTTTTGCCGGAAGGAAGTACAAAGCTCTTTTCCTTCTTCGACTCGTTTAGCCTGACTTTGTCAGGTGTAAGGATGTCCTGTAAATTTCGAACCAAAGTTCGATTTTATCGGAATTAAATTCGGTTAAAATCGAATTTTCGATCGCGAAGTATGCTATACGACGTGGCACGACGACAATCGCAATTACAATAAAATCATATCGGGGGTGCTAAATAAATTGACTTTTAAGAATAATCGGGCCAAAAAGTTACTAATAAATTTAAAGCAATGGTTTAATATATAAGTTGAAATTTTTTTACACCAGGTTGGGAATCGAGGATTTTTTATATTAAATTTGGGGGACAATCGATAGGAGGATTCTGATTGGATGAAATTTTCAATTTTTATGGAGAATCTTATGATACGCTCGCTTTGACTTTCGTCAATCAATCAATATTTAGTTGGCATTGGTCATCCAAATAATTCAGAAGAACGAAAGTATGGAACGTTCGGTTGGAATTTGGAATTTTTTTCAAATTCAAAGAAATACTAAATAAATTTAAAACTCCATGAAAATTAGAAACTTTCACGTTGCTTCCTTATATCATTCGATTTTCGTCACAAAGTTTCCTCTGCGAGGAAGCTTGATGAGAATTTTCCAATCAGCTAATTAAAAATAAAAAGTTGCCGAAAAATAAATGTAAAATTGGATTTCTCGAGGAAAATGTCGAATCGATAATCAGCGACGAATGCAGAGTGCTTAAAGATTAACGATGATAAATCCACTTCAGGTCTTGGATGAAAGGAGAACACATTCCTCGAGATCCAAATGGAAATTCTCGTCTCTCAGTCAGTCATGCCTGAGATAGACCGAAGCGATTGACCTGCCCCCGAACGTTTCTCAATTTCGTGAGATCACGATAAATCGTGACGCGGAAGCTTTCGAGACGAGTTATTCATTCGATCTTCGATAAATAAACATAGCAAATGTTTTTTCTCAGATTCTGACTCTTCAAACAATTAACTCCCCCAATGATGGAATTTCCATAATTACGTTCGTTGGATGTCGACGAAAACGTTGATTGCAGATTTTCGAACATTCGAAGCAATCAAAAGTTCCATGGGAACGTAATATTCAAAATTTTAATAAAAATATTTTCTTAAATATTAAAAAAAAGAATAATAATACTCCTCTCGATTTACTGCACGAAATTCTAAGCTCGATTTCCACAATTTAGATAGTGCTGGTTCACATACACATTTGCATTTCCATTGCCTGACGTGCAACTAAACCAGACCATCCGGAGCAATTGAGCTTCGAAATCCATATATATATATATATATATATATAAACAAACGTGCATATAACGAATGGCTCGGTCGACTGGCGTCCGAGAGGACCCTCCCAATTTACCAATAGGCCGCTATTCATATATTGCATGCACCCTGCAACTGTCCACGTTGCATCGATGTATGTATCAACTAGCTAGCAAACAAGATGGCGTAGAATCGGACGATTTAACGCCTGAAGTGATATATCAATTGCGCCGTTTTGCTCGCTAGCGATCGAAATACATGTGAGTGCATATATATGTACATATAAAAGTGAGTGAATATACATCATGGGAACAAGGCGCATCGGTCAGTGTCCACGCACTGAGGGCTACTATACCGCGGGCTAACAACGCTCGTAACAGTAGGTCACTGGTGAAAGTGCGACTAGGCGAGTGAAATGATTGCGGTAAGAAAGGAAACGCGAAGAGGGAGAGAAGGAAAAAGGGGAACGAGACGTATACCGCAAGTTTTTGCTTCCTGGTTGCACCAAGAGAGAGGGAGAGAGAAAGAGAGAGAGAGAGAGAGAGAGAGAGAGAGAGAGAGAGAGTCGACGGCCTACGGACATTGCTTAGATGTCCCGTTGCTCTATTATATCTCCGCCGAGAATCACTCTTGCTTTCTGTTAATAATTAACTTTACCGCTCGACGCGATATGCGCTTCGTTCTATCGTTCCTTTTCACCGCACTTTTCCATCAATCGCGTCAAAAGAGACAGTTGAGATTTTTTTTCTCGCATATATATATATATAGCATCTCTCTCAACTGATTCAATCGTATTTTTCATTATTATTTGAACCGATAATTTTAATAATTTATAAACGATGGAAAGAGGTCAAGCGTTGATAAAACTATTTATTGTTTTTTGATCGGGAATTTTAAATATATATAATCGATCGAATCTAAGCTCGCGGCCTGAAGAACCCTTGACGCACTTTTGCCACGCGTTTTCTCCGCTGGAAAACTTGGCGATCCAAATTTTACGAATGCCATTTCACGTCTTTATTTATAAATTTTCAGTTCAAAATACACTCCGTCGATCGCGTTCGAGCGCTACTTTGGAGATCGCGACATTTGGCCCTGATGTGCACCCTTCGTATATACATTCGCACGTACTAAATACACGCAAGCTCGTTAAATTTATTCTCATTCTCCATACAGACGCTATTTTTCGTTCTTCCTGTGTCTCCCTCGATCTTTTTTGCAGCTTATATATACGCATATTTCTATGTGTACATATATATATATATAGGAAATTACAAAAAAAAATAATTTTGAAACACCCTAATATATATATATATATTAGGGTGTTTCAAAATTAATTTTTTTTTGTATTTTCCTCTGCGGGCATATGGCTAAATGATTACTTTGTACCTAAAAAATAAGATTCTCAAAAGCTGAGTGCCGTAGCTCAAGTGCTAGGGTATGCTAAAACGTTTTTTTTGTAAAAAAACCATGAAAAATCGCATTAAATAGAGGTATTAAATCTAGGTTATTGACTTTTTTTCTTAGAAAAGTCTTTACCAGTACAGCTTGATTCGAAAAATGTCGGTCCAAAATTCATCCTCCCTTCAACCAAAGTTCATTTCACATCGAAAAAAAAACACTGTTCTCCAAAACCTGTGTCGTAAAGTTTCAGGCACACCGTTGGTCCGATTCAAGCTTTCAACGTCTCATTCTCCTCAGACATCATTTCTACATCTTTCGAACACGCGGGGATTTGAAAAAAAAAATAACTATGTCAAAAGGTACAGCCAATTATCTAAAATTACCAAAATTTGAGTTACTAATTTGCAAGTCGTCAAGGGCTCAGCTTTTGTTCAGAAACAAAATCCTCATCATGTAAACGAGAGGATTTTTTTTTGACAAAGTTACTTGCAAATTAGTAACTCAAATTTTGGTAATATTAGATAATTGGCTGTAACTTTTGACATAGTTATTTTTTTTTCTGATCCCGGCGTTCAAAAGATGTAGAAATTATGTCTGAGGAGAATGAGACGTTTTGAAAGCTCGAATCGGACCAACGGTGTGCCTAAAACCTTACGATACAGGTTTTGGAGAACAGTGTTTTTTTTTTTCGATGTAAAATGAACTTTGGTTGAAGGGAGAATGGAATTTTGAACCGATATACATTTTTCTAATCAAGCTGTACCGGTAAAGACTTTTCTGAGAAAAAAGTTAATAACCTTGGTTTAAAACCTATTAAATGTGAATTTTCAGTTTTTTTTTACAAAAATCATTTTAGCATACCCTAGCACTTGAGCTACAGCACTCAGCTTTTGGGAATCTTATTTTTTAGGTACCAAGTAACCGCATTTAGCCATGTGCCCGCAGGAAAATCTAAAAAAAATTTAATTTTGAAACACCCTAATATATATGTATAGATATGTTCATGTACGAAGGTTTACATTGGCACACGTTCGAGCTGTTCGCCGACTTTATAGTTACTTGTCCGCTGTGCTCTTCATTCGGTATATATAATAATTCCGTCGAAGAAAGTCAGTTGAGCCCTTGTCTCTCTCGGCTTTTCGTATTACGAGACAGCAGACGGGAGTCGAGGGCAGCCGGAGGCTATATATGCGAAAACAGTGCCTGTATGGCTTAGCCAGAGCACTTACCCTTAACGCCACACGCGGTATTTCCGTCGGCGTGAGCGTTCACCCTCTTCATTATTTATGCCTTCTAGCGGCCTTCTCTCTTATCCACGGATATACACATGCATATATATATATATATATATATATATACCATGTATGTACCTCGAATACACCCGAGTATTCGATCGTAAATGCTATACGGGATGACAGTACTCGAGTGAATCGAGAGTTTCGTGGACTTGTTGCTTGTTTTACGACGACCGGAAAGAGTTTGAAATTTTTTATCGATTTATATTTGAAATATGAGAGAGTGAGGGAAATTCGCGGGCAAAGAGAACGCAACCGGAAATGAGATATTTCTCTCGTCGGGAAAAAGATCTCATCTTTTGATAACGATCGTGTATCGCCTGAATTGATTATCGTTAAAGAAGAATTAGTAATAAAGAATGAAAATAACGAGCCGGAAATCGTAAGAAAATTAATTTTAATGGCAGTGAGAGAGAGAGAGAGAGAGAGAGAGGAGGAAGAGGAGAGAGAAAGCTGAGGGGTAAAAGTGGGTATACCAATGAATGAAATTAAAGTGTTGAAATAAATCAATTCACCTGGTCTTTTCTCGTCCAATCCACCGGTTCATTATGTCAGTGGGTTAATCGTTATAACGAAAGGTACGAAAGAGGAGGAAACGGATATAGTCGATAGGAGCTCTCGCTGTCTCTCAAACAGACGTCGGAAGATAGCCATCCATATAATACGCGACTCGCTATCGTATACATCAGTGATGAAACGTGGCGAATGTTGAAGAGCAATGATAAAGTATTCTCGTCCATCTCTCTCTCTCTCTCTCTCTCTCTCTCTCCTCTTTATTTCACTATAACAAAGTGGACCTCTCTTGCTCCGCTATCGGATTTCACCCTTTTATTTTCATCCTTTTCTGTATTTTCCTCTTTCATTACCGCTCTCGCAATCTCTCTCGTCTTCTTATAATCCTTTGAGCTCGATAAAATGGCCAAGTTCCTGGCTGCACCAGATTCTAAGCTTCGAGGGGCATCGCGAGTACGAAGAAAATTATATGACAGAACAAAATGGATTGTTGAAAAAAAAAAGTGGAAGAACCAGAGAGGAAGGAAATGAGGTTACGACGAAGAGTTGTGGAAGAGTGCTGTTGACGGAAAAATGACACAAAACCGATATAATCTTGCATGGTTAAATCGTTTTGTTCCTACTATAGTTGTTTTGCTATAGCGATAGATATTTCCATGAAAACCTTCATGAAACCAATCTCATTGAATATTCAATTCACTCAATCCAATGGGTCACCGCAGTCGATTAGAACTTTTGTTGAACTGGCTCGGGGAGAATAGTTAAGAACAAAAATGGACAAAAAAGTGTGTCGTCCGTGTCATACACCAGCCAAGAGAATGTTATTTTTGTCTGACGTTACTTCCGGATTTATAACCCGTGTTACACACTCACGCTACCATCTATACGATTTCCGGTTAATCTGTATAAATTACGATGCAACTCTATGCAGGAATTAATGGATCGCAACTGGTCGAGTAATGGCGTATTACTTTAAAATTTGCGTATTATCTTTTCGTCGACTGCATGCAGGGAGAAAAGCGCGTCGAATCCATGCTCATGTAATTTCGATATGTCTTTTGGGCTTGAAGCCACTGCTAGAGACGTCATTACAAATTGTTATTTATACACAGCAGCCATTCATCAACGATTCACCGACCAACTGGGATCGCTATAATGCTCGATTAGTTTTGCATGAAACGAGCAAAGACGATTCTCATTATTGTGCAAATATATTGTGGATTTTGCTGACCAATTTCCCATTCGTTCTCCCTTCGATCTTCTTCTGTATATGCCCTATCATCGTCGTAATACATCTGGGATCTTTATTGCCTATATAACCGTTCCCTCGTATATAGGTTTTATTCAACCAAAAGAGCGATAGAGAGAAAGAGAGAGAGAGAGAGAGAGAGAGAGAGAGAGAGAGAGAGAGAGAGAGAGACCCGTGTGGATTTTCTAGACCAAGAATAGTTTCTTTTTTCGCCATCACCACGAGTTCCCTTTCATACGGATTTCTATTATTGCAACTTCATCGCTTTCGTTCAGATTCAATGACATCGATCGTCTATACAAGCTTATGAAAGTGATAGGCCTGCTGCTATATATATATATATATATATATATATATATATATATAAACCATTTTCATCCAACGTCATTCGATTATCTTGGTGTCCAAAGTTTTATGACGAATCTTTCATACGTCATATACGAGGACAATCAAGTTTATTCGTATCAATTGAACTCGAGTCGAACGAAATGTATTTGCATAAAACAATTATCGTTACTTCTCATTTATTTTGGGACGTGTGTAATTTATGAGCCAATCAAATGGATAGCATGTATAAATATATATATGTGTATATGTATATATTTTTAATTCAAATAAGCTTTCTTTCAGAAAAATCTGAATACAATCGAAGTGAGAAAGGGTGAAAAAAGGTCGTAAATATGAAAACAATGAAAATGGCCACGAATGGTCAAGTTGTCAAAAAATGGTACCTTAATGACTGTCAAAGTTGCAACTATACATCACAAAATGTTATTATTGAATAACTGATAATAATGACTCGATTTATCGTGAAAAAGAAAGACTATTTTATCCTTTTTTTTTTTGTTGACCGAACATCGATATAGTTTCGTCAAGTCAGTTATAGTTTGCTCAACGTCGTGTGTCAATGTGCTCTGAGCCATCAAACACACACTATATCGTGCCATATAACCATACATCTATGTAGCCCGGCGTCTCTCCCTTCTCGCGGGGCCGGGGCGCGGAGAGCTCGGAGCTCTCTGCTTCCTTGGGCCGCCGGAGTAAGGACGGGCATTGACCTCGAATGGGCGAGAGCGCGCTCGCGCACAACCGCACGATGCACCACGCCGCGCTCTCCTCTACTGATGCACCGAAAATACATCGTTGTTCGTGCTCGCACATGCTTTCCGTCTTTATCTCTCGAATCTTTTGTTTTTTTCCCCTTCTTCTTATTCTTCTTCTTCTTCTTCTTCTTCTACTTCTTCTCCTCTATCTCTCTCGCTCACATCAAATATTCCTATGCGCCCTTTTCCTCGCTCTTCGTTTTCATACAATTCTTTTCTCGTTCTCACTTCGGGAGGGGAAGAAAAGAACGTTGATAGCAAAAAAATAAAAAAAAAAAAATAAAAACCGACTTCCGACTGTGCCCGCGCGGGATTCAAGTAAAGATGGTGTAAAAGGGGAGAAAAATGCGGTTTCCTATTGTTCGATTCCTGTTTTTTTTTTTACGTCCGTCGTTGTTAATTATTTCGGGAGATGCACAATAATGTTGAATGACTTTTCACCATAATTGCGTGTTCATTACTGCCGAAAAGTCGGATGCGTGTATTGTGGCTTTTATTCGATAATTATAATGATTCGTTATGAAGATTTGCTAAATATTGCTCGAAAAAATTTCTTCCTCGCATTCATCAAAATACTCCCCAAACGACATATTAACAATCGATTTGTTGGCATTTTTATAAATAAATTTAAAAAAAAACAACGTTGTTATTATTGAAATTTTCAATTTCAACGAAAAATTATCGAAAAATCTTTTCGCGGCGCGCGCGTATTAACATCGCGAAATTTATGATCCCGGAAATTTGAAGATCGTACTCGTCCGCAGTTATAAATCAGTGATATAATGGAGCTCGTGAAACTGGAGCAACTAACAAACGAGAATTGATGCGAATGTTTTAGAAAAAAAAAAACAAAATAAAAATGAAAATAAAACATTTCCGCATAGACCATTTGATGCCTTTGAGACTGTAAACGTGCACAAGGCTCGCTAATGCGTTCGATCGTCAGCGAGTAAACTCGATGGTAATTTGTATCGTTGCAGAGTATGCACGAGAGGATCAGTCATCGTAATAAAATTGCCGCGAGATAGACATCTGGTGAACGAGGAGAGGCACGAGCTATTGTAAATTCCGAGGATGAATACAGTATATGAGAGAAAGAAAGAGAGAGAGAGAGAGAGAGAGAGAAAGCAAAAAGAAGATGCACAAAGTGTCAAGTCGTCTCGGTTCGTCTCTCGTGACTTATACCATATCGTATTGTGAGAAGTCGCATGTAAATGCAGTCAAGAAGAAGAAGATCCGAGGGTCTGTCGACCCGAACTCGAATCACTATACGTGCATGCATACACAGCGACAGTCGCGTGTAACATATCCATATCATCGCGTTCAATCGCGTCCGCGAACGACGTTTCAACAATGGCCCTCAATTGCTTCGTCAAAGTTATGACTTTGGGTGCATGAGAAATGCGCTCATACGTGATATCCTTTAAAAAAAAAAATCACTCGCATCGTTGAACATATATGCAAAAGCAAATATATATATGCTCGAGAAGGCATTGCACTCATTTGCCAGACCCATGATACTTCGTAATAGCTATGGGCAATAAGGACGATTTATTGAAAGCTATAGGAGAAGAGACCAGTCGTGGCCACTGTATACCGTTTCAAGCCCTATCCAAAAATTTATATTTTATCAGTTAAAGCTCATTTTTCGGGTTGGAATCACAAAATACTGGTATGTCAGCTAAAATACCTGAAAAATACACGGTGGGCGAAATGTGGCTCTATTTGTGACCAGCTTATGGCCCCAAATAGAGCACACTTATACCACTTCAGTAATATGTTTATGACGTAAATAAATAACTATTTTTAACTCGAATCTGCCGTCACTGATTATCTAATACTCCACCTTTCGTTTGTAGCCCATCCGTATCACAAATCAAAGCTTGCTGGCCACAACTGGTACTTCGGATGACCAAAAGTAGTACAATTGTGGCCACGAATGGTGAAAATGCCAGCTACAAGATATAATTTTCTATTTCCTTATTTATCACGATCACAAAAGATCTTAAATGATAACAATTCGATTCTGTGTACCATTTAGGTTATATCGATCACTTTTTTAGTTCTGAATTTGCTATAATACGAATCCCGTTTGTAAATGAATGGTTCAAAAATGCTTAAAGCGGCCACAACTGGTACTGCGTCTACCCTATAGAACTGGCCACACATTGACATTATCGTCAATGTGGTATTTTCAAAAGCCAGCAATAACGTTGATTATCAGTTTCCCTCAAATTTCAAAGCGTATCATCAGAGTAGAAACAGCGAACTCCAAATTTTGCCTTTTTCTATAGCCTGCTCATTATTGCCCTATGAAAAATATTCGCCTGCTTCGTTCTTTATAAAACGACGATGGCAAATTCCAATTGGTGCATCAGCACAGATTCACCATTTCATTCGAACACGTAAAATTTGATGCTCCGCGCTGTCATCGGAATATAAAGACGTATAAATTATGGATTAGACGGAGAATGGGAGAGGAGCGCTAGTATATAATATCGAGCAGGTTAAGCAGCTGTAACATCAGCGCCGTATTCGCGCGAGACTTAACAATTATCGCATTACGAGGAGCGTTACTGCTGCATTACCACTGCCGCTGGAGCTGCCAAAATGGGTTCAATGCCCTCTGGATGCACTCCAAGACTCCCGTTCTCTCGCCCTTTCTCCTTTCTGCCTTTTCTCGCTCCTATCTCGCTTCCTTGTTGCTCCAGCTCTCTTTCTCTTTTTTGCTCTCTCTCTCTCTCTCTCTCTCTCTCTCTCTCTCTCTCTCTCTCTCTCTCTCTCTCTCTCTCTCTCTCTCTCTTTCTCTCCCTACGATCGATATGCCTGACCGTGAAAACGCGCGCGTCGAATGTGCACGCCGGGCGGGCCTCTCGCTCCCCATCTTCCCCTCAAAAACCTCCGCCAAGCGCGCGGCCTCGAATGGATTTCAGACTGTAACTTTCCCCTCGATCCCCCTCTCCCAAACGAGCGGTTTCTCCTTGCCAATTCGCCCTCGCGCACACAAAATATACGCGATAACGTCGTGTGGTGTCCCTCACTTTTCGGGGATGGACGAGATGTATGGAAAAACGCGGGTATATCGCAAAATGACACCGTCAACGAATTTTTTCTCATCGTAATTCGTCAAAATTCATGGGCGAAATGGTTGCTTTAACGTTATTGTTCCGTTTGGGAAAAAATGAAAATGCTCGTGCAAAGCACGCATAATCGATAGAGAGAAATTTCAATTGAATATCTTGAATTGAAATTGCTCAGGGATACAAATATAATCCAAGGGAGTCAAGTCAGAATAATTCGAGAGAGATTATTCGATTATCCGAGTCTCGTAGTATAGAAAAATTGCGAAAAAAATCTCTGTTCACTGATTTTAAAATACTTATGTACAGGGGGGGGAAAATAAAAGTGGCGAGACTTCGCTCACATATAGTACACGAAACGGACAGACAGTGTTAACATTCATTCCTCCCTTTTTTTTTTTTTTTATTCCGCATTCGTTACGAATTATTGGAGTCAGAGAGCCCCGACAGTAGATCTGCAGCTTCTCTGTCTCGTGGCCCGCCCCGTTTTTCCGTATATACATATACGATATATGGTCTAGGCTAGGCTTCGCAGCGGAGATAGACGCACGGAGAGACGAACTCCCGTGAGGATTTGTGTGTGTTTGTGTGTACATACGTATAGCAGTGTAGACTGTTGGGCAAACGAAAAGGCGTTATCTAGTCAATTGAACACGAAAAGTTGCGGTTGTTAAGCCCTTTTGTTTACTAGTAGTCGATATATATATATGTACATATATGTATATGTATAAAAGTCTGCGTCGCATAGAGAAAGCACATAGAAGAGTGAGCGAGATAGATTCAGTTCCATCTGGTGGTAGTGCTGGCAATCCTCATGTGCAAGACTGTAAAACGTCTGTGTGTGTGTGTGTGTGTGTGTGTGTGTGTGTGAGTCTGTGTGTCGTGTGTGCAGAGCGTAGACGGGTCGTTGACCCCGGCGCACTCCACTACACGTATTCCAAACTACACGAAACACATCGTGTGGTGTACTCGGCACATACATACGAATTTCAAATTTAATCTTTGTCTCTTTTTTTTTTCCCCCGTTTCTTTCGCTTTCGACGACTATTTTCTCTTTATGCAGACTCTTATCTATCGCGCCTCTTCGTATTGTTTGACGTTATTTAACTCTTCAAGATTTCCGAGTGTGCCTACCATAGATAGGAAACGGACAAAAATCCTCGAAGCTCCATGGTCGAGGGTGTTTTTTTTAATCGAGTACATAGTCAAGGGCTTGTTTCATCAGTCAGACCCGAGAAAAGTCTGACCAATGCGAGATTTATCTGGTTGATTTTGATTTATCGGAATTGGTAAAAAACGATCGACATTTCCCCGCAGGGAAATTTCAGAAATTATCGGCCAAAGAGATCGAGAGACGTTTTGGCAAAGTCAATTTTTCAATGTTAATCATGAGAATGTTGTTATTGATCTGGGATTTTTCGAGTAGTATTTTTTTTTTATTTCTATGATTTTCAGGTGACCGGACTCGCTTGATCGGAATGCCTTAAAAAATGATTAAATAATTGATTCGTGTATTTTTAATTTTAATAAATTAGATTTTCCAAAGCATGCTAGAGGCCATAGATTCAATCATATTTACCCTTTAACGATCCTTAATCTTAACCTCAGATTTGCGATGAAATGAAAAAAATCTTTTGCTCGCAGCAGACCCTTATTCGTATCGGCTGTGCGGGGTGCACTTGCCCGTGCGACGATGAATGCATATATATATATATGTACACACAGTCGAACGAGAGTCACGCGTCGAAACAAGCAACACGATAAAGAGAGGAATTAAAAACAAAACAAAAAAATGCAAATGGAAGACACGCGAATGCCTGGTGCACAGCTCGGGAGGATCGGAGTCAGGAAAGTATAACGACAAAGCGTCGAGAGAAGCTTTTGCACTCGAGAAGAGAGCGATATAAAGCCCGGATATAGAGGTCTTTTGCGCGCTTCGAACCGCAGGAAAAGGGGCGAGAGGAAAAATTATACGAGAGGAAACTAGAAGAGTGTATATATACGTGGTTGCGATGCATTATAAAGAGGACACTTCGTTTTTTAACCTTCTCTGGCGTGGGTATACGTGGAAAACTATTTGACGGACGCTTTATGCGTGAAACTTTTCATCGTTGGAGCTCGCATTTACACCAGTTATATATAGCGACACGAGAGCTTGGTCCATCACAGAATCGAACTTAATTCATACTTGCGTGAAATGGAGACACGAGACACGTTGAAATCGTGCATACACGTGACTTTGTCGCTATCAAGAGCGAGCTTTTTCAAATTTGAGTTTTTAAGGAGGTTCTTAACATCAATTGGGTGCGGCAAGGGGAACATTATGGCGTGACACTGCCAACGTGCGGGGCAGGTTGCGTTTGGCATTTGTTTCACCAAATACGATTTCATTTTATTAATTTGCCATTATACTCGCACGCTTAATTCTGTTTACAAGTATATTTCACAATCGGCACGGTGAAAAACTTTCTTTACGGGCAAATTATATCTATGAAGGTCTGATCTGTCGTTTAAGCTGTTCTTCGGGGGGAATGTTACCGTTTTTTCACTCCTAAAATAATCTCCAATCGTAGCTTCGAATACTTCTCCCATAAGAGCCCACGTATAAGCGGCATATTTAATGGTTTTTTTTTCTCAACTATACGTGGTAAAAAAATCTTAAATAATTATGGTGTATTCCTAGTACCGGCACAAACCTCCCCTCAAATTTTAGAATCGTTCTTACCGTTTTTCTCTGGATGCAGAACCTCCTTAAGCTGTTTTTTTTTTTTTCTAATTTATTCTTATCCATAATTTTGAGATTCCTGTGTATACATGAAAGCTATTGTTACGTGAAAATAAATGAACGAGGAAGTAATATGATAATGGTATTAGGTCTATAATTAGTAAAAGAGGTGATAAATAGTGAGATAAAAAAAAAAGACGAGGAAATCTGAGGACAGAGGAGAAAGAAATACGAGAAAGATGGGAATACGTTATAAAAACGTCAGTACAGAAAATCTTTGTGTATGTGTGTGTGTGTGTGTGTATGTGTAAACATCGTGCGTTGAGCAAAAGATTCAGGACCTTATCGTTACGCCGAGTTTTTCCGCTAATAATGGTCCATTGTCACGGACAACGAGGCGCGTATATACAGGCGAAAGATGAAAGAAGGTCCGAGCCATCTGCTGCTTCAGATTGTACTACTGCTTTTGAGCCGGTCACTCCATGTTCTCTCTCTCTCTCTCTCTCTCTCTCTCTCTCCCCCCCTTTCGCTTCATTGTCGTGATTTCAGATAAAGCTCGCGAGCTCCGCACACAAGGCTATTTGGTCCGATACACGGATGAGATTTTTAATCAACCGCAAAAAGAGATGTGGAAGGCGAAAAAACGAAGAAAATATAAATAAAATTAAGCTGATAATAAGATATATCAAAAGGGATCGACTAAATTGGAATTTAAAAATTTCACTAGTGCGTAATTCCAATAAAATTGTACCGAATTTTTGATTAATTATAGATTTGAAATTTCCGCAAGTATCAAAGCATAGACATTATTCGTTGGGACATATCGAGGTTCGAAGCGGTCAATTTCAACAAAAATGTTAGCTCACGAGTATTCGGTCGACCAGGCTATTCGAACATTATTAGCTGAGGCAAAAGTTCATTACCTTATCAATATCCCATTGGTATAACAAAGTGCAAAATAATTATAGAATAAGAATAGAGGCTCTAAATGTAGGATAAATTCTTCGCTCCTTTCTGCACTGACCAATCTCGCTAAAGTCTTGGAGTTCAAAGGTTTGCCTATGCCACTGAAAATTCGGAATATCATGACAACATTCCATCATATCTCGTTAAATCTTGCGTGTAAGAGATTTATCATTTCTCCACTCTCGTGTTCCCTTGGACAAACGGATAATATTGATAGAATATATATTGTTAACCAAGTGAGAATATATAGACCATCTTATAGCCAGTCATGTCATTAAAGTATGCACACTTCATATGAAACTCTTGCATACGCATAAATATAATATATATATGCATGAAAAATTGCTGCTGGAGTCATTGCAATAGTCGTTCCTTGTGTCCCTGAAGTCCTTGCCCATGCAAAACTCGGCGATTGCCACCGCAGGCTTATCATATTTATTAACGTTGTTAAGCTATAAAGAATTCGATAAGATATAGAATTTAAAAAGTGTAGTTTTTTTTTTTTTTTTAATTATTTAATTCTCATTGGTAATCGCGGTTATCGCAATCTCGGATAAACTTTATTACTGTACCGTTCTCTGCTGGAGCGACTTGTCATTTTTAACATTTTTCTCGTCAATTTTCTACGCGATTTCGCAAGCCTTCTCGCAATAGCCTGTTCAATGTCTCGCTTGTACAGTATAGTGAGTGTAAATTTGCTTGCATAATGAGCTCGTGTGTCCCTTTGGTTGTCGCTCTTCTCACTTCTTTCGTGCATCAGTGTCCTACATATTGACGGATATATAATGCCCCATATAGTAGATTATACTCAAAGGTAGATATATTCAGTAATATTGATAGTTTGTCTGGTTCATCGCGCGCCCTTGATTGAGACTGTTGGAGGCAACAGTCATGAAATGCAAAAATTTTTATTTCCAAATCCTTGAAATTGCCATTACATTGAAGAAAAATCTTGTATAATGCTCTCTCTCTCTCTCTCTCTCTCTCTCTCTCTCTCCGTGTATAAATATATGTATATTATGCATCAAAGTCTATCTTAGTATATAGTCGTGGAAATGCGTAGCAAGATAGCCTTGATTCTGTACGTGGGGATCGTGTGGGGTTAGAAGAGGAGGAAAAAAAAAGTCAAATGCGTGTCAAAGTCCGGCCCTGACCGGCGCGGAACGACGGTGCAACAACGACATCGACGACTATAACGCACAAGTTGCCGCACCACAGAGCACAGCGTTCAATTGGATAAAACTTATGTACATTACAAAAATTTGTCAAATTCAAATCATCCAACCCACACAGATTATCAGGTACATCCAACATTTTGTTCTTTTTTTATTCAACTTTTTGAGACTTTATGTTCGATGCAGCCATTGATCATAATCTAAAAAATGATAACCAAACGAACGTATCTTCTTAAATTTACCTGGATCCCATGATTATTTAATTATCAAGAAAATCAATTATTTTACATTGTTTGCAGTCCTTTTGTTTTGCACAAAGTTGGGTCACGTATATAAATAGTCTACGAAGCTCTCTCGACATTTCGGTGTATAGTAAGAAATGTATAAAGAGTCATTACTCGTTGATATATCGTGTTCCGTCACTCTTACTTTTTCTTCTTCTTTTTTTTCCCATACGCACGTTGGCGTGTTCTCTCTCTACCGCGCCGCTCCTTCTACACAATATATATATATATATGCCGCTCTGGCGGTATAAAATTGACGGTTAAGAAAAGCCGTCAGCGCACCGCCCGGCTAAATCATATCCTGCTGTCATAATTGCTCGTATAGTTTAACCCAATTCCCTCCCTCGCTGCCTTTTGTAAAGCCGGCAAACCTACGCACCCAACACAACGATCCTTCGCGAACTTGGAAAAACGGATTATTGCCTTCGTGTATTGCAGTATTTTTTTTTTTCAATTTCCAACGTTACGGATGGAAAATTGTAGAAGTATACTCGAAAGGGTTCGAGATAGAAATTTTGGGCCAGAAGGATGATTGAGTTGATGAAAATCAGAATGAAAAATTTATAATAATAAAAATGTTGGAACGATCAGTCCAGGAGACGCGCACACGATTCGAATAGAAGCTTGTCGGGAATGACTTTGTGATGGGACAATTTTGCAAAATTGTATAGCAGCATTGAAATGATAAATTTGTCGAGAATAATGAAGATTTGAAATAATGCAAAAAAATTTGAAAAAAAGGATTGGGTGTCCTTTGGTTTGAGGAGAGAGCAGACGAGAAGGAGTGGGAGTGCGAGCGGAGCGGGGGGGGGGGGGGGGGGGGCAGGGGTAGTTCTGTTAGGTTGCCAGGCGACAAACCGTTCGTTGACCTACCCCATCATCATACCGCGTATATATATATATGTATATATATATATACATAATTCTATGTATATACATGTACACATCGAAGTATGTAATGTATATGCACACAGCATGTCATCGTTCATGTTGTCATATATAGAAACCGAGTATCTCCGTAAATTGCATTTAAAAAAAACCTTTGCGGCATATTTATCACGTGGCTTTCGGTGAAAGTCGTCAATTTCGATGATAAAATTGTACATTTTGCTCTCCACAAACCGAAAAGACTATAATATAAATGATTGATAACGACAGGTGTAAACATTTGGAAAAAAGCAGTTTGTGTAAATCACGAAAATTTTGTGTCGCGAATCGATATATAAATTTTTCGTGTCCATATTGTTTGCAACGATGCGAAAAGTGTTTTTTTTTTTCGTCAAACCTGGAGCATTGAAATTCCCAAAAACGGTCTTTTTCGAAATCCTTGAATGCACCGGTCATGTAATCCTCTATTTCCCTATATTCGCACGAGAGGTATTTTTGAGTGATAAAATAAAAAAAAAATCTTGATGAGCATCCGCTTATCGTTATTACTTCTATTTAGCATCTCTCGTTTTACTGCTACACCAGTGACGAATCTATCTGCATATCTTACAGCTGGACACGCGCATCTTGACCTATCCCAACATGGATATAATTATATTGCGTGCTCTCGTACGTGGCCCACTCTCGGATTACGTGCTTCAATGCTGAGGGCATCAGCAATATACACATAGCAGTAACAGCAGTTGGAGAGTTTTAATATTTCCCAACTCTCTCTCTCTCTCTCTCTCTCTCTCTCTCGCATATAAGATTTCACTTATATACTCATTCGCACCAGGCTATATAGATGAAAATGTCTATTATAATTTTTCTCACAAAGTTGAAATTTAAAAATAACTTTCCGTCCCTATAAATTCGAAATATTACGAATTTTAAAAATTCAGCAAGTCTTCGGTATATACACACGCAATAAAAGTTCATCGAGAGATGGAACAGAAATGATAAAAAAAAAAGCAGGAAATGGTAATAACAGTCGTTACGATCACCCGAATGAATTTGATCAGGTTTCGCGTTACGTGAGGCCACGGTTCCCCCCCCCCCCTCCGCCAATCGAATGATGAAAACTGACCTATCCCAATGCGGAATACACATCGCACATTGCGTATATACGTATATTACAAGCCCGAAACGATTCTCAGGTTACCGGAAGCTCGAACTCGCGGTTTTCTCGTCCACACCCCTTTTTTTCCTGGCTGCCGTTCCGGGACAGGGGTGGTAGACGAGAGTTCACGTAATGTGACCAGCGCAGCGACATTTATGCACCAATAGTACATATATATATATATATATATATATATATATATATATATATATATATATGAGTCTGAGAGCTATTGGCGTGTTGGTGAACACCCCAGCTCGACAGTCGTATAACGTATAATGCACCAGAATACCGGTCTGCGTCGTAAACCGAGTTCAACGAGACGGTCTATGGCGTTGTCGGGTGGGTTGTGTATAGCGTCTCGATGCTGCTGCTTTGGTCGTTCGTCGATGGGGGGAGGATGAGGAGGGTAGAAGAAAGCTAAGAAAGTCGAGACAGGGTGAAGAAGGAGCAAGAGAGGAGAAGGGGAAGGTCGATTCGTCGCGAGAAGCCAAAAGCACCAGACTCGATAAAGATACATATATAGCTATTAAAGGAGCAGCAATCGTTCGCAAAACTATTTGCGCAAATATAAAAGCTCGACAAGAAACAACGAAGCGAGGAAAAAAAAAAAACCATCTTATCCCCGATCCTCTTTTGCGTCCTCTCGTTAACGATTCTCCAAAGTTTTTCTCTTGTCCACGCATACATTATACTTCCTCGTATATACTTGAGATTATACGAAATTATTCCGTAATGCGTATATCTATTTATTTTTAAAACTACGAAAGTTCGTTTGGATTATTTCAGGTTGCCAATACTATCTTTCGTGTATAGTACACTTGGCTATACATATGTAGCCTCCTTCATTGGGCGAGGTCGGGGTGCATAAAAGCACGCGAAGAATACGACCCCTTTTATGCATTGGCTTTCCGCTCAAAAAGGCTATATAGTTGCGTCGAAACTTGCCGGAGAAACGCATTTGTCCGATGAATAGAACGCGATACCAGCCGAAAGAAGCTCTTCTTCTTCTTCTTCTTCTTCTTCTTCGTTTTTTTTCTCTATTCTACATAAATATCCCCGACCGTCGACCGGTTCACAGACCAATCGAATCGGATTCTCTCGGTGTATCGAAAATTAAAAAATTATCTTTTCCCCAACATTTTACTGTTGCATTGGAAATTGAGGATTCAAATGTTGAGACATAGCGGATGCCGGAAGTAAAAGTTAAAATTTTGTAATCGGTGACTTTTCAATCGGATTGAGTAATGAGGAAACGAATTCGGTTTAAAACCCATGGTCGCATTGTTGAAGAGGAGGCGGACAGTTGAGGGGACAGGGGTGAGATTGAGAAAAAAAAGGAAATTGACGTGTCCCCCCCCCCCCCCCCCCCCCGGAGGGACGCAATTCTAATTTCACTGGGATAATCGGTATATATGTATATATGTTCGAGAAAGCATGCTGAAGACTTAGAGAAGCCTCAGTTTGCTGCATCAATCGAGGATTTCCATCGTCTTCTCTCTCTCTCTCTCTCCCACTCGTTCTTTCGTCGCGAGCGTTGACGCCCTTGCAGCAAACGGGCAACTGGCGTGCAGGTGCGGGGGAGGAAAAAAAAAAAGATCCGTAAAAAAGAATAGAAAAAAAGAGGACGTAGCAGGAAAACAAAGGGGACGAAGCATAAATGTGGAAAAAGGCACGTACGAATTCTTTTGAAGAAAATAACACGCTCCGCGACCTATCCCAAGAAAGCTTTTTCCCACACAAAGTCGGATTTCCAGTGGAAAAATTTGCGATAAGAGAAAGCTGTACGAAAAACAATTTTTTTTTTTAAATAAAAAAAAGAAACGCAATTGTAATTATCGTTGAACTTATATTTTTGTGAAACGATAAGACGGATACGAATTTCAGGATTAACTTTTTCGCTCCGGGGATTTTTCCTTTAAAATTGACCTCGAATTTTAGCTGAATTTCATGACTTAAATGAATGAACTTCTCATGACAAGTCACCACTCGGAGTGCTGGTCCATATACGGACCAGTCCCGGAGCGAAAAGGTTAAAATGAAGCTACACGAATCATAATTAGAGAAATTCGATTGAAATAAAATTCGGGGACGAAATTTTTTGTGTTTCAATTCAAAAAACGGAGAGCTTCCTCTATGAGAAAAAGAGAAAAAGAGAGCGAGAAAGATAGATGGAAACGACGAGTATACGCGAATCCGGCGTCGAATCGATGCGATTAAAAGTCCTCGCGCGCGCAACGCGCCCGTGATGTAAACAAACTGCATACACCAAGCACGAGAGAACGAGAGAGATAGAGAGCCAGAGAGTCGGCGATGCGACGGTGCACCGTTGCCTGCCTCGCGGAGGTCATTGACCGCGGGGGTAGCGAGAGAAGCTCGCGTCGACGAGAGGGATGGAGGGAGGGTGGTTGGAGAGTCACGTGGGTGAGACACAGAAGCAGCGGGGGTTGATGCGAGGAAGGAGAATTGGTGGTGGCGACGTCGACTGTATATATGAGACCGGTTGAACGAATGAGCGAGAGAGACGTATACATATATATACACACTCGTGTATATACGTAGAAAGGGTTGGAGAAGACGCGAGATGACGAAGAATCGAAAGAATATAAGCGAGAGAGAACAAACGACGCCGGATTAAATTTTCTCCTTCGGGGCGGTGGGGGTCGTTGAAAAATGAGAAAGACGCGGATAGACGAGAGAGACGCGATGATAGTGGTAGAGGGGTTTTCTGTGCAGTTGCATCGACCGTCAGCTCAGCTGTGCACTTCCGCTCACCTCGTTGCCAAACAGGGCTTGATTGTCATCTATATGTATACACGTAAACTATACCCCTTCACCCTTTTCGTCCCCTTCCCCGCCCTGCTGCGGGCTAGCTCACTGAAATTCTCTTTCATCCCCTCCTCAGCTGCCTTGACCGTCCCGGTGTTCTCAGTGTCGGTGTGCGCGAAACGAGAAAGGGTCTCGCGGGGCCTTCATTCGTGTATACCATCCCTCGATGCCCGGACCTCGCGCAACTCCCGAATCGACGCGCATCACAGACGGAGGATGCTGCGCCGTCTCCCCCCCCCCCTCCCCGACCCGACGACAACGACGGTTACGGGCGCTGGATGAACGTGACCCTCAAAACGAGCAATACATGTACGCGTACACGTACCCGTTACCATCAACGACATCATTGTTCTCCCTTCCCCCCCCCCCCTGCCACACCTCTCCAACGCTCCGAGGGGGACTTTTGACTTTGGAGAGCGCTTAAGACGCGTGACAGATTGATTCGATCTGCTTATGGGAATTTTCGGATAAAGATCTGTTTGAAATATCAAGTCTATATGTTGGGACGGGATTTTGTTCGAATGAAATTTGTGCTGTGAATTTAATTCATTTTATTCGAGTAAAGTGAATGTTGGCCTAGTGGAGTTGACTTTGAATAGGAAAATTTCACGAAATTGAGTCAAATATGGGAATATTGAAATGTAAGGATCGAAGCTTTCTTTATAAAATATTATTATCATTATTTATTTGTTCATTGAATTGTTATTTCGATTCAATGAATTCTATTGGGCTTGTTCTTTCGATACATTTGATTCGATAGGAATAAATTTTTTCTCAATAAAGCCCCAATAAACGACAAAAGTCATTTGCAAATATATTTTTACACGTGATGGTTATTCGGATGGAACAAATCCACTCACAGCCAACTGTGAAAATAATTTATCATGAATCGAAAAATCATTGAATTGAGATGAATAAAGTAACGATAAATGAATAGTCAACCCTTTTTGACAGTTTAGGATCGATAAAAGTTATTTTACATTGATATAAATGAAAGAAATTCGATTTTATATTGTACACAATTCGCAAAGAAACGTGGCAGCAGGGCGCGTATTTCTTACGGTTGGTACCGTCAATAAGTGTCATAGCCACAGGCACCAGAGAACAGTTGAGCTGTCAAGAAAATTGCGCGCTCAACTTAACCTAACTGCTCCGGCTCTACAAGCGATGTTTTGCCAATGCTTATCCCCTCTTTACTGCCCTTTACTGCGAATAACTATGAATTCTGTGGGTTCATTGAATAGTACTCATAAATTAAGTACACAATCAATCTGATTTTTTTCATGCTGCTTTATTCACCTATACTGTATTGAAATAATATTTTTTCAAAATTTTCTCTACATTTTCTCTGGAGTTATAAGGAGGAATGAATCGCAATTTCTGCTTGCGTCATAAGAACGCGTGTTAAAAGAGCCTCGTTAGAAACTAAATTTTTATGTGAATGGTGTAGGTGAAAATTCCCTAATAATTCAGGCACGTTTCTACAGTAGTAGTGAATATCTGATGAAAAATTGAGACTTTCCTGTGCATTTTGCTCTATACCTGCGCATTGAAAAAACGGTTTGCACAAAACGAGTATTAGATTTTTGATTAATAAAAACTTTCGGACCAAAAAATATTTCTATCTCCGAATAGGTTCTTAGTTTATCAGCGATCTAATAAATTTTTTCAGAATTTTAGCGCGGATAGGGAAAAAGTTTTTTTTTTTTACAAGTCCCCTCAATTTGAAAAGCATTTACGGTGGACCGAATCACGTCATATATTCCTCCAATCTCTTTTTCCACATGTTCATACACGTTTCGACACTCGCTTAACCCATAACCGCAGGTGATAGAGTGCGCCCTGTCGTTTACATCCGGGATCGAAAGCGCGAATGGTAAACCAAACGAATCAATTCGAGATTCATATAGGATAAAGTAGATATGGAGATATATATATATATATATATATATTTGACAAACCACAACCATAATCACCGCTCGACAAAACAAATTTTTCTCTCAATTAAATTGCCTCTGGGTTACACTTTAATAAGCATCTCATTCAATCAAATGCGTTCCGTTGATTGGCACTCAACTATATACATACTCAAATTAATCGTAGAAAATGCTTTCATTAGTCTATAAACGGAAACCCAAGCTCATTCTCGGAGTAAACTCACGTCAAAAAATTGTAAAAAAAAAAAAAAAAAAAAAACTGTTGACACCCTTGTCAAAACTATCTATATTACTATTATTCTCTCTCGATCTGTCCCTCGCGAGTACCAGAAATTATGCAAACACGGCTCAGCTCGATTTTCGTCAAATTCATGGAGATGCACCCGGAGAAAACGTTGCAGCAGCAGCTCATTATTGTTTTCGTCGGTACAGCGAGAGAAAGATAATAGTAAGAGAATGACGTAGACGGAGAGACGCAATCGAGCGCGATTTGCGAATATGTTCGTCTGCAGTATTTTGGATTTATTAGCACGAGGAAGATTGCGAGTATATTGTAGACAATGGAGCGAGGGGTCGAAATTGAAGCGGGAATTTCTGGGTATAATATCGGAGCTAAACTTTTGGTATCTTGCTGCGAAGCGGCTGGTAATTAGCGAGAGAGAGAAAGAGATAGAAAGAGAGAGAGAGAGAGAGAGAGAGTGGGCGAATGAATATCATTCTCGAAATTGCTAATAAACATACATATATATATTAATTAGTCAAATCCTCCCTTAGCTATCTAAAAAAGTAACCGCTCTTTATTATTATTTGCATGATTCCTTAAAATGTCGTTTTCCAGACCGTCATATATCTCGAATTATCGAGCTCGATTGACCGAACCTAATTACAAACGAGTCAGTGTCGGCCACTTTTAACATTGCCGATAATGACAATTATATATCCTGTCGAAAGGTGTCTAGTGCAATGAGAGATTGTTCGATCTGGAATAATCGTTGGAACCTTGAAACGGATTGAAAAAAAAAAGTGCAACTCGTAGAATTCCGACGGATAAGGGAAAATCGTTAACAGGGTCAATAATTATATAGCAATATATTATACTTGACGATCACATGATCGTGAATGCATTATAAATTAGTGACGCAAAATTGGTACGACACGGATGGCGATAATATTAATTTCAAGGCAACGATTTCCATAAGACTTTCATGCGTGTATGTATAATGTATAGGATACGAATTATACTTTCGATATCTCTCAAGCTTGGGCGAACGCAATGGACCGATAATCCGGGACACCCCCGACGTTACGCGTCGAGGGCACATTTTATACTTGGATACTTGGATAGATATTTCATATGCCTTGTCAAGTATAGATCGAGCAAAATGTATACGCAATGAAATTTATGGACAAGCAAGTGGCAAAGTCTCTCGTTATCTGGGATGCCTATCGGTGATATTTCAACTTACATTCGTGCGATAAATATTCCAAGGTTATCACCGATAATGATAACTTTTGGAATTATAATTTATTGCGCAAATCACATACACGAATCTCATCGATACTATAATACGAAAAAAAATTAACAAATAAATATATCGAGACTCCGCGAGTCTGACGTTGCGAGTCAAGACTATAATCGTTGCCAAAAATGTCTTCATCCCAATAATAGAAGCCCATCGATAGCAAGCCGGGTGTATTTGTTAATAGCTCACCAGTGACTTTCCGCATCGCTTATTTCGCTATATGCGAGCGTCAAGTTCGCGGTGACGAGAAAACCGTGGCAATCATCCGCGAATAACAAAAAGATATAGCGATATAGAGACCGCGCGGGGAGCCCTGACCATTCGCAAAAGCTGGCTTGCCTTACTCGCCAGGATTTTTTTCTGCTCGCACTTTTTTCTTGCCTCTGCTTCAACGAATTATTTTATTTTGCAAAATAAATTCCACTTTTATAACGAAAAATAATTTGTAAGTCACGTCGTTAAAAGAAGCCCCTTGACTCAAAAGAAAAATAACTTTAAAATATAAAAATAATTTTCCGTTTCACTTAAATACCGACCTAACGCAAAGTTTTAAGGTACCGTACTTCATTGTGACTCATTCGGATCGAGTTTTTTTTTGTCTTTCACCAAATTGAATCACGAATAAAAATTATTGCGAGCGACGGCGGGCTTGCCTTGGAGAATTCTGCATGTTTTAGCAGCTAATCAATTAATTAAGACAGGGTTAAAAAAAAAAAAGTTATGCGAATAATTTACAAACTCCGTTTACAAATTCAAAGCGGAAGTAGGCAAGTTTAAATAGAATAGGTGTTACAGGATTTTCAATTACGCGATTATGAAGAAATGGAACAGAAACGAAAATAAATTCCGCAAATATTTACCAATACCGTTGAAAAAAAAATTATATTTATCGTGATATCGCGAACAAAGCTTAAAAAAAAAACTATAAATCTTCATGGTTAACGATGCGTGACGAAAAAAAAAAAAAATACAAAAGGGATGAAAACTACCCTAGTTGAACGACTAGCTGCTGGAATAGTGTGGAAAAAAATAATCCGGGGGTAGATATACTCGCCGGTCGGGTGTGTGTGTGCTGTGCATTGAACCCGAGCTCGGTGGCGTATCGAGCCGAGTTACCCGGCAGAAGAAGCAGAACCAGAGCATATAGCATCATCAACCCTTTTGGCGTCCAGGCTCGTATATGCCTCTACTTATCTGCGCGCTTTGACGCTATACACCAGACTCAAAAAATATTCCCCACATCTTTTATCGTTCACAGAAGGCTTAAACTGATATCTCCATATGTGCTTCGTTTATCCCGAATAGTTTAACTACCGAAACGTTTTAAATGACACCACAGAAAATGTCCCAAAGCACTCAAGCATTGAGAAAGAAATAATAACTCAAGGAAAATCTTATCCTGGAAAAAAATACTGAATCACCATTTTGTTTTTTCACATCAAAGCTGGGATTTTACTTCCGGAATTGCAGAAGTCCAATTTCAGAAATGGCAAAAGTTGGATCATTGACTGTGAAGCTTTGTTCGAAAAATAAACAATAGCCTCTTATCACTGGCGAGACTATATTCTCCATAAGTACGATGCCTATCAATGACATATGGTCAGTAATTCATTCTGTACGCT
Organism: Rhorus exstirpatorius; assembly: GCA_963564615.1. NCBI lineage: Eukaryota > Metazoa > Arthropoda > Insecta > Hymenoptera > Ichneumonidae > Rhorus > Rhorus exstirpatorius. The sequence goes on from OY751320.1 coordinate 26,477,963, forward strand.
CTAATATATATATATATATATATATATATATTGTTATGAACATGGAGAGTAGCCTAATAAAATACACAGGATAGAAGAAACGACAAGCGAGCTCGTCATTGACAGAACTGACGAACTGACGATCGAACCTTGAGTTGTTTAGGAGTCTCGGGATAAACGTCATGATGTGCGGCCGTACTATGATAAGCGATCAGGGATCATATTGTAATTAATAAACCCGCCCCGAAAACAAATATCCGCGTTGTCATTTCGTTACATTGGTGTCAGAAGTGGGATATAGGATACGCGAAACCAATAAAATAAAATTTAAAATGATAAATAAATAAATATCGAAATGACGTTCGCGATCGAATAAATTAATTAAAAAAAATAGAATAAAAATAAAAATAAAATCCGGGTCTTGATAACTCAATCGTAATAAAAAAAAAAAAGAAATTGTGATCTCCATGACACATTCGTGAAAAAGGATCGTGAAAATACGAAGAATACAAAAGTTGAGGCCTCGACGACACTCTATAAACGGCAATAAGGACACCATAGGAGGATGTAATAGAAGAATAATAAGGATTAGCTGAAAGAAAATTTGGAATTTGACGAATCCACGTATTCCTATATGACAGAACAAAGGATGTTACGATATTAAAGCTATGTATTTTGTTCTTAGGTCGTTGATTCATAATTTACTAAGATTGATATTTATGAAGAAAATTACACGAATCAAAGTTTACCAAAAGTAAGGTCTTTATGACCTGTTGATAGATAAGAAATCATGCGAATGAATAACAATTATTTATGAACAAAATTGAGGTCTTAACGGCACTCCCAGTAGCATTTACAATTGAGCGGTTATACAATTTGAAAAAGAATAAATTGACGTCTCGATGACGCTCTTCTACGAATAAGAATTCATAGGTGAAATCTAATCAACGGACTTCGGAGGAAGAGGTTATGCTCTTTCGGGTTATCTAGGACTGGATTTTCAGTGATTGATAAGGCACGTTGGCTTGGGCCATGAAATATTTGTTCTGGGCACCGGGAAATAGGGAGTAGGGGCTGCCTGACGGGCTTAGTGCCGAGGAGTCGCCATTTAATTTTTGTCTTGAAAAAGACTGTGATCAATTGCTGGGGTCAGAATTGATGGATAGGTTATATTTTTTTTATTTCATTCCCGGATGGCTTGCAGAAAGAGAAAAGAGTTTTTGATGGGAAAATCCAGGTCCGAAAATATTCTCGGATAGTATGGCTGATTTTTTTGAAGTCCTTGTCAAGATTTACAAAGAAAATAAAGTTTCAAAAAGTAAATAAAATAAATACATCAATATAGTAAAATTAAAGTTATTTACATGGAGTTGTAGACGCTAGAAAGCCACCTTAAACAATTTTTACGTAGATTATATGCAATTGAAAATAATTAAATCATAGGTACATAATAGAAATAGACAGAATAAAAAAAAAATGAAATGGAGGAAAAATATTGGTGCGTACAGAAGTCTACGCTTTTATTTCATCTATTACAGATTTTCTTTGATCCCGAGTTCGGACCATTCCTGTCATATTTTGGTGATGGTTGGCATAAGAAGAGATTTACATGAGAGAAAGGAAGGAAAGAAGAAATTTGAAGATGAAAATTATTGAAGGAATGTGTTTATTTTAACTCGGGATATTGACAGATCAAGTAAAGGACGGTTAGAACAGTGATCATTTGGATATAGCATATAATTATTTAGCTTGTGAACACTGTCCTACCTCAGGTTTTTTTTGTCATGGTTTTCCCTGAGGACATGGACAAATGTCAGGACAGTGTAGGCTACGTATTTCAGATCGAGTTTAGAACGATGGACCATGACACATCATAGGGACATTTAGGCAGTTGTAGAGGCGGCAACTCCCAGGAGGAGAGAATTCTTAAATAGATAGTATATAGTTGTCGGGACGACAACTTTTTCGTAGGGGAGGATAGTGTTATGAACATGGAGAGTAGCCTAATAAAATACACAGGATAGAAGAAACGACAAGCGAGCTCGTCATTGACAGAACTGACGAACTGACGATCGAACCTTGAGTTGTTTAGGAGTCTCGGGATAAACGTCATGATGTGCGGCCGTACTGTGATAAGCGATCAGGGATCATATTGTAATTAATAAACCCGCCCCGAAAACAAATATCCGCGTTGTCATTTCGTTACAATATATACGTCGTGTCGGTTTTGCTCGTCACATTCTAACATTCCCCGGTATACTCGCCGACCTCGTCGACGTCAACATATCATCCTCGCTCGTACATAGCAAAAAGCTTCGTGGAAAGACGCTCTCTCATCGTCGTGACGATCGCCAAGTCCGGCCCGGACCTGCCACAAGACGAACCGCAGTGCGCAGTACCAGGGAGTGTTTACTATTTTAGCGCGTGCGCGTATACGCGTCGTTGTAAGCTGCTGGTTTGTAAATGAGGAAGGGGTTTCGAGCCCTCCCCTCCTCCCTGAGCAAGCTCGAGTATATACGCTGTATACGTGAAACTTCTCCGCATACACGCGAACAAACGAGTTGGTGGCTAGCCAGGGGGGTCGTGCGGTCGGTGGCGTCGGAACGCCGCTAACAGTCGAGCGTCGAGTAAAACAAAAAAGAAAATGGAGGGGTGAATCGAACGAGGAAGAGATATATTCAACGAGATCCAGAGCCAAGGTATAATTAGCGTGAAACGGAAGAACTTCAGTTCCGGAGGAAACTATTGGCTTGGAATTATATCGTCTCTTCGATATATGAGTGTTCTTCATAAATCATTGTAATTTACGTGAAACAATTTTTCATACGTTCCCATCTAATTCAACACTCGTATACGCATAGAAGCAATTTCAATCACGCAAACGAGATTGTCCAGCCCCAACTTATATAGAGGCGAGTTTTTTTCATACGTTTTGGCTCATTGCTCTGAATAATTTCATTACGAATTGTTTCGGTACGAGGCCCAACGTAACATCGTGCAGAGATCATTTGCCGATTTCGACTGTAGCGATAGAATCCGTGACAGTGATAAAGAAAAAAAAAAAGAAGAGAAAAATGAAATAAGATGGTGGGGAGGAGGCTATCGCGTGGATAAAGGCGGTTGCATGCAGCATGCACCGAGCGAGAGGTGATGCATTTCAGGTGGGGCGAAGCCCATCGTGTTTTTCCCCTACCTCGAAGCGTCCGGGTTCTCCCACTGCCTTAAAGCTTTCCTACCACTGCGGCTCTCTTCCACTACCAACCGATCATTTCCACCGCCTGCATCGGCTGCATTGCAGCCCGCGATCGGCATTAGTGGCCGCAGCGGTGGATGCACCGACAGTGCAACGTCATCGCCATGACCTATCCAACCTCCACAATGAACGGGGCTACGCTAGAGAAGGACACTATATATATATATATATATGCTTCTATATCGCGCTACTCTTCCCCTCGCCCCTTCACTCTCCGGCCGTTCACGATTTATCCTCATCCTTCTCCCTTTAAATCCCTCAAGCTCTCTGCATAATCTTCGAGCAGATGGAGCACGAAAGGATGTGGACAAAGAACGTATCCCTTTTTTTATATTCGTTTAGACAGCGCATATATATGAAGTGCAGGTATTAGGTATTGTAGTCATAATTGTCTATGTTTAAATTCGCATATGCATGTCCAGCATACGAGAAGCAGAGAAAGTTGCAGCGGATGCGACGACACTGAGCGCTGATGATCCCCGGACAATGCACAAGTGAATTAATACGTCTCGCGCTATTTCATATACTCGGGGATCATTCAGAACTCGCCATTGGCTAACTCGTTGCATAATTTTTAGTTTGGTGATCAATTTTTTTCATGGACAAACACTCAGATTCTTCGTGCCACGCTTCAACTGTTCGTTTAAGATTTTGGTTTAGGTTTCTTGGGCCAAACACCATTGTTCCATATGGATCAGGATAAAGTTGCAAAAATCGCGTTTTCTTTATTGCGGTCTCTTCCTGGGCTCGATCGGCATTTATTCAAGCATATGCATAAGTTTATTTATACGCAGCAGAGGCCGCGCGATAGCAAACATGTACACTTTCTATGACTAACTTTACGTACCGGTCAATCAAAATACGCGTAATCCCATCGACATTAATGTATACCGTGCACGCTGTGTGCTACGTCTGTTTATCCAGCGAGTAAAGCGTGTGCAATGTATATATGTACGAGTCCGGTGCTCGTTGGAGCGTAAAATTGCGAACAAAGTCCATTTTTGAGCATTAGATTGTGATACAAAGATGCATGATTAATATTCAACTCAATAAATATATAGTGATTTTTTCCTCCTCTAGCGGGGTTGTTATCAATATATCTGATGTCGATGAGTGTTTGATCGTTATTCTATTTTATTGTTTTTTATTCAAGTTTTTTTTTTTTAAATGTACACTAATAATACGAACGTACTATATGTGACTTCAAAAGAGGTATAGCTCAAGAACGTGCATAGTATTTAACATATATAGTTCACGAAAGTATAAAATTATGATTGTATCATTGCGGAGAAGAATAGCTTGTCGAGCTTGTCTAGCCCCCACTATACGACTCTATTTCGAGCTTTTCTTTCCGCTCCTCGTCATTACCTCACAATATCTCTCCTCGTTTGCTCGTACTCTCTCTCTTCTCTCTCTCTCTCTCTTTCTCTCTTTCTCTCTCTCTCTCTCTGTCTATTCTTCATACACTCACGTCAGAATGCTAAAATTATTTTTTTTTATCTTCCATTATTCAGACAGGGCAATACGAAGCTCTAGCGCCCGTACAGCGGAGCTTCCTGTAAAGAGCCATGCGAAAGTAGTGACAGTCACAGTGGTACGAACCGTCAGTGATCAGACACGAAGAGCTCTTCATTCACGTACGATTTCGTGAACATAGAATCGTTTTTTTCCTTGCTCAATTCGATAATGCGTCCGTCGAGCATATGAAATAAATATAATTCTTCATTAACAATGCCCGCGGGCATAGTACGATCTTCCAATGACACGATTATTGAGCAAACTATACCGAGCATCAGATTTATTTTCTTTAATTCGCAATCGAATGATTAAATAAATTATTACTCGCAAGGAACCTAACCGGATGATATAACGATCATTGGACGAAGAGTGATGTTTTTTCTTTGTTTTCTTTATTTGTAAATTCGTTGATCATGAAGCAATAACAAAATCAAAAATCGTATCGCATAATAATAATTTTTTGAAAATTGTTTTTTTTCCGTTCGATAATTTCGTGAACAGAACGTGTAGCTTTAAACAAATAATGCTCGCTTTCTTTCTCTGATAGAACTGCAGCCCAAACAATATTATCTCGATATGACTATTATCACGAAAACTCGATATACCGCGTGTACTGTTCGTTTTTGTTTTTTGTTTTCGTCGCATAAGCCAGAATCGCTTGTTTTCGAGTCTCGGCCATGCGCGAAAACAAGATAGGAGTTACGTAACGTTTTCCTGCTATAGTACAGTGTCTAAAGCATGTATATATATATATGTAGTATATCGCGTATAGCAGAGTTGGTCGTCGTCGACAACGACGACGACGACGACGACGACCTTCCTCTATGGAAAGGATGGATCTGAAATAGCAACGACCCGAATATGGGTCAACATGCATTGTAGCTCACGCCCCGCCGCGACCCTCCACTCGCTCGAGACCCCGACGCGCGCAACCCGACTGCATACACACATACACACACACACACACACACACACACACACACACACACACACACACACACACACACACACACACACACACACACATACACAGGGATATAGAAATTGCAGGCTGCACATTCGAACTGCCACTCGAGTTTTAACGCTCGAAAATAGATGCCTTATCAACGTTGCCCTCGCCCACCGAGGCACACACATAACACTTTTTACTTGTTACAAAATGTGTCGAATCGACGATCGGTCGATCTTTGCTACGATCGAAAGATTTTATTAACCTTCGAAATTTCCTCGATGAGTCATTATCACGCCATATATTGCGGCGCTCGAACTCTCACGCGGCGATGAGAAATAGAGAAATTTAAATATCGTTGTAAAACAAAAATGGAAATAACAGTTTTGTCTTGTATAAAATTTGAAAAAGATTTAAAACTTATCGGGCTTCAAAGAATGGGGGGGGGGGGGGGGGTTTGAAAAACCGATTAAATTCTAAGGTCACGGATTTTACTATGCTCCATCCGTCCAAAGCTTGATCGACGAAGCTTTAGAGCTCTCATTTTACACAAATACCGGATACACTTTTTTTCCCCCAGATCCCCGGCAGAGTAATAGTCACTGGACGTGATTGAAAAATTTCATGTCAGTGCATATATGTGCCATCTCACAATGACAGAAGCCATTGCAGCTTGGTTGCTTTCGTATGGAAAATTATAAAAAAAAATCGTTTTCCGACTTTTTATTGAACTCACAGAAACTCAAGTAGGACACGTCCTTGAAATGTGGCAAAGGTCGAAAAAAAAAAAAAAAAAAAAAAAAAAAAACAAACGAATCAATGTATATTTTCCATGCTAATCAGAATCCCGATCACGGTTAGCGTTCAGTTATTTTATCGAAAACTGAAAAATCTTCGCGAAACATTTTTCGTTTTTTCCTTAATTCACCAACGGGACATTGTTGTGGGTTCATTGTTGCCTTTTCTATAAATAAAAACATGCATACGTATATTCTTCCCGTGGGTTATGCGATCCCCGCGTGTTTCCATATACATCGATATAACCACGTATCCCGGTTTTTCATCCAAAACACACCACCAATATACGTGAAATCGTAATAGTGAGAGGGAGTTACGGCGTGAGAAATCGAAGTATATAGAAGCTGATGAGAAGCACGATAAAGTGAGAGGCAAATATAGGGACATGGAAATACATGTATGGAGACATGACGGTGGGTGTATATATACAATTGCGTATATATGCGGGATACAACGTCACGATGGACGATGAGAGTGTAAGGGAGGGACGAGAGGAGAGGGCGGTAATGCGCGGAATATCGACGGAGTTTAAGGCACAGAGAGGGAGACGTTGGGGTAGGTCGTGTGGCGAAAGCACGAAGAGCACACTCACATCCACACACACACACACACACACACACACACCGTGCTGATGGACGTTTGCGCGCGCGAACGGCGGGGAAGCTCAGTGAGGCTGCGGGCAATGGCGAGAGGTAAAGGCGGAGGAAGAGAGGTCGAGTAGAAGGAGACGAGACACACGACGGCGCGGAGGGTAAACCGGCCCGTGTGGTGTAGAGGGAGACTCGAGCTTGCGGGCCAGCGTTCCTCAACCTTTGCCCCAGAATGCCCCTCATAACACTGATATGCAACGCTTAACCGTTAATCGCGAACTGTTCGCAATTTAGCCGCTTGTCCTCAACACATACGTTCTCATAAACACATTTATACTCTCTCTCTCTCTCTCTCTCTCTCTCTCTCTCTCTCTCTCTCTCTCTCTCTCTCTGATACGATGCACAAATATGCATGTATATGAGGTGAAGTGCATTTATCCTTGGGTATATAGGCTAAATGAAAAAAGGACGCAAGTCCACAGAATTCGACAAATAAATTCATGTAACGCGTCTTTTAACATCGCAGCCATCGATATATTCATCTAAATATATATTTATATTTGTGCAAGGGTTGCAACCGTTCTCGCGGACTGTCTCGTAATTCAGGGCGTTCCCGGAATATTTATACCTTCCGTAACTTTTGCGTCTGTTTGCATGAATACAGCAGCATTTCAATTGCCCTGTGCTCTATTTTATCTGCGAATATATATGTACCTTACGCGTATATGCATGGACACGTTTTCGAATTGAAACGATGGACCGGAAATTGTACGGGTACGAGAAAATTGTACGGGTCACCGGTAATTCAATTTACTTCATTTTTTTTTCCACCCCGTTGTCAATAAAATTATTTATTTCGTTGATGACGGATGAAGTAGGAGAATATTTTCGGGTTTTTCTCGTAGTCATAGAATCGATTCGTTTTTTTTCCGATTTCACGACGAACTTTGCGGAAACGGCCTATATGGTAGTGATCGTTTAATTACCGAGATATTCGAATATTATTGATGACAAAAGAATTTTTTTTTTTTCGATTTGCAAAAAACGAAAAATCTTTTTTGAAATTGTGGCAATTTTTTCAATTAACCCTTTCAAGGGCAGAGTGGCACTCTTAGAGTGCCACCGCGGTTTTCCTGGTGCATTTCGATCAAATTCAATATTTCAATATTTTTTTTCTCAAAAAGTATGCATTTTTGAAAAACATGACGGGAGAGCTTTTTTGTTCAAATTTTCATGCAAAATACAATAAAAATTTTCTTTAGAAATTTTCAATTTTTTTTCTTGAGGTATCCGCCATATTGCCTCCACCATCTCGAATTTTTCAATTTTGACTTCAGATTTGTAACCAGCGACCTCGAAACCATAAGAACATGATATAAAGACAGTTTGATAAAATTTCCAGTTTAATTGCGCCCCCCCCCTGAAAGGGTTAAATCATAAAATTGATACGCGAGTTAATCGATGTAGAAAAGCTGAACGTCGGTGAGGATGGAACATGCGAGATTTATAATTCGGTCAATCGAATAAATTTTTTTTTTAAAATGAAGAATGCCGAATGCGTCTTACGATCCGTCAATTTCAGTAAATTCAGTCAATGTATAAGTATCATAGTTTATGATATTTCATTGTGAATTGAGATAGGTCGTTTAGTATCGAAGATTTTATCTCTCAAAGCCAATTTCGAGGAGATCCGTATGTGTTTACACACACACACACACACATGCACACACACAACGATATATAATCGTGAAATGCTAATATACGCGCTTCGCTCGGAATTAGATCACGGTGCCCCTCCCGTTCCGTTTTGCGTTTCTCCCCACTCTCGATCTTCCGTTCCCGTAATTGCCTCTCTTCGCGCGGTTGCACGCTTCTGTTGCCTAGCATGCACCACGGCTGGCCTGTCCTTCGCCTGTACGGCAGTTGCATAACGAATTGCATCGGGAGGCCTGCTCCTCCCCCTATATACTCTCACTCAACTTCTCTTCTTCTTCTTCTTCTGCTTCTTCGACTTCTACATCGCGCCGAACACACTTCTCTCCTCATGAACTTTCTGCCGCGTGAATATCTCAAAGAGGCTTCACGCGCAGAGACTAAACAAATTAATTTTTTTGGCTCCTCTTCATTACTTATTATACGCAAGTCCAGCGCTATTTATTATTCGTAAAGAGCCAACATTCATTAGCATTTTATCGCTCAATTTATATATGATCATGCATCCAGCTGATCAACGGAAAAAGAAAAACGTATCGAGGGACCTTCAATCGAATACTTTGTGTTTTTTTTGTCTCACAATTTTTTTTTTTTCGGTTCTTATCTCACAACTTTCTGTGGGTATATAGGCAAGTGCATCAGAATGCACAAGATAAGGGAACGAGAGCTCGGCTTTTACTAGACAAATGGATGAGAAAAAATTTGCGATATCGTTCGCTCTTTTGTCGCGTTATTTTTCATTGAATCGGTCTAGCTGAAATTTTGTGAAAAACGTTAAAATGAAAAATCTTTTTTCCCCCCGTATGCTTGAGATTAACAAGTTAACGAGGATCCTAAAACTTACGTGGAGCGATTAAAAGTAAACAAAAAAATGTCTATTTTCCATCGCTCTAATCATTTTTTTGTATCGTTTTGACAAATATTGAAAAAAAAAAAAAAAAATTAATCTTATGCTATTTTTCAAGCTTTCATGTATACCCGAAGCCTTTTCTTGTACGGAAAATCCGATCATGTCCCCTCCCAATTAAAAATTTCTCTCGTGTTTATCGTTGAACTAGATGGAGAGTCGGGAAGATTCCAGTCAGATGTCGATCTATACAATTCAACAATATATCTATGCATGTTCATCAAGCTGTACGTGCTTGGTACAACAGCGTGTAGACGGAACATTGCACGCATATGTGTGTAGGGTCAGGATTGCCGTTGAATAGGAGCTAGAGCTAGGCAAAGGAGTGAGCCGAGAGTGAGCGCGAAACGGGTGGCGACCGACGGTGAGCGAACCGAGCCGCTGTGACGACTGACCCAGTTACTCAGCGCGGAGGTAATGACCGATACTACAACCTAACCCTCCTAGAACCTCCATCTCCCTCCTCGTCCCGCTACACCTTCCACCGTAATCCTCTATTCTCGAACCTCCCCTCTTATCCTCTCTCACTCTCTCTCTCTCTCTCTCTTTGGTTTCGTCGCACCTCTCTCTTGTCTATAACATCGACCTCTCTCCCCTCCTCCTCCTCCTCTTCCTCTTCTCGCACTCTCGCTATCTATACTTATATATCCAGCGGAGTGCCGTATGTTCGGACTCCTGCGGCCAATGCACAGTCCATGACCAGCGACACTCTCTTGCCCTTTCTCGCGCGCTCACTCTTCTTTTATTTTATTTTTTTTTTCATTTTTTCCGTCTTATTCTTCCTCTCTCGCATTCTTTCACACGATTTTTCGCTGTGCAACATTTCTGCATCGTTTCGTTCATCTTTTTTTTTTTATCGCTTGATTTTATTACTTGAAAAATTGGTTATTCGATAGGCTACGCGGTAGAATGAATATTATTCGTTTTTTCAGACTACGACTGAGAATTTACTCAAACGACACCGGAGAAATAGCTAAGAATAGATGATTGCGTAACGATGAGTTGCGTGACGGTTATTCACTCGATATATGGCTATATATATCGTTTGTAATTATTTTCGTAATTAATCGTATACTCATGAGTAGGCAATGAAATTTGACGTAAGCTTTGAATTCGTTTGAGTGACAATGGCAAAACGCTTTTACAAAGTAAAAGCACGCAACTTTTATTAGCCTTTTTGTCGCTCAAGCTCGTCTCGTTTCTCTCTCAACGATCCAGCATTTCTCGCAAATGAACGTTCTCTCGGTAATTGTACTATAGAGTTCCTGAGGAATATGAGGCTTCCGAGACGCGCGTCACGGGTCTGCTATATATTATATACATTGCGCTTGTATGCTCTACTTAAAGGTCGATGCACAGAAAAACCGCTCGGATGGTTCTAGGAACGAATAATTAAAGAGGCCTCCGTGCCGCCCGGAGTACGCGAAGTAGAGCCAGAGAAGACTAGAACCCGGTTGTGTGTATATTGAAGAGAAATATTCAAAATGGCGTCGACATTCCGAATTATACGCAATGACATTTGAAAAATTATTTCATATTTTCGAAATATTTTTCCATCGCTATTTTTTCTTCAAATTATATCCTTGCTCGGTAAAGCCTTTTTTTTATTTCGTTTTTTTTTTTTAATTCTTTCATAATTTTTCAAGCGGATAATAATTCGTAATTCTTATTTTTGTTTTATTCCAACCAAAAGTGACTTTCGTCGACAATATTGCATACTTCATGATAAGATAAAAATCGGAAAAAATTCAACCACAACAAAAACGATAAGAAGATTACTTTTTAATAATAATAATGCCCAAAAGTTATCAATGAATTGTTTAAACAAAAAATTGTTTAAATAAATTTTTAGGGAATGTTTTTTTTGTCATGTGAAATGAATTCGTTAATTTTTCTGACTACACATGAATTTTTAAAAAATTTTCTTATCATTTTGATATTTCGGCTCACGGAAATTTGTAAAGGTTTTATTTACGAAACTATTCATTCAATGCCCTGGAAACTTCTTAATTGTAATATACAATGTTTTTACGAAAATATATCCAAAATATACGATTTTTCCTTCATTTTTCAAAATTAAAAAATTTTCGAAAACCGAAATTTCAAAATGATAAGAAAATTTTTAAAAAACTCATGTGTAGTCAGAAAAATCAACGAATTCATTTCGCGTGTCAAAAAAAAAAAATTTTCCTAAAAATTTGTTAAACAATGTTTTGTTTAAACAATTTACTTATCACTTTTTGGCATTATTATTTTTCAAAATTTATCTTCTTATCGTCTTTATTGTTGTTGAATTTTTTCCGATTTTTATCTTATCACAAAGTATGCAATATTGTCGACGAAAGTCACTTTTAGTTGTGAAGGTACGTCCAATACATCCTTAACCGAGTCACAACGAAATCGCGAAAATTACGCATTTTTCAAGAATCACGATCCTATATTTCCTGTATTTCATGTTTCGCGCGTATCATTGCGACGTACGAGTCATGTCTCAATCAAACGCACTCTCTCCGCTCTCTCCCCTCGTTTCTCTCTCTCGATCGAGGATTAAAAATTGCACGAAATGCATAAAAAGTTCACGCATCGATGCATCTTATTCGTGAAGCATTGAAAGTCTAAAATTATGAAAAATCGATTGAAACGTTAATTTACGAATTATTTCATATGCAACAAACAGTGAAAAACGCATCGAATCCTGTTTACTCCTATATGCGCATGCAAAATCCGCTTTATCCGCGCCGGTTGTGTGCAATATATACGTGTATAGATACGACCGTCGACCGCAAGATCTGGGTCAAGTGAGGTGTTTGGAATCCTTGAATCACGTCGCGAGCATTTTACGAAAAAAAAAGTGCTAAAACTCGGCAAATAGAGTCAGTAATTCCAGAAGCAATCGTCTCTCGCTCGTTCTCGCTCGCACGGCCTCGATGTATAACCATGAGGTCGAACGAGAAACAACGCCGAGTCCCTACTCTATAGCGCTTGAGTCGTCGAAGCGAAATACACAGCAGAGAGTTATTATTTCTAATATGTCGGATGACGTGTTTATACATATGAATGTATCTCGTTTATATAGCTAGAGAGATACAGAGGAAGAGAGAAAGAGATCTTGCATCCAAGAGTCTAATGAGCGTGATAGAAACATCCACACACACACACACACACACACACACACACACACATGTGCTGTGTGCACCAGGCAAAAATTCTCTCGCACATATTCAGGCAGCGGCAAAGCGTCAGATCGTTGTATGGTATAGCAGTGCTCTCGCGAGATCCGTGCACTTGCAGTTTTATATTGTAGGTCAGAGTCAAGTTTCTTCTACTAATGTATACCAGTGCGCACTGACACGCTGCTGTATATAATACGGCGCGCACGTTCTGATGCACTGATGCAACCTTCGTCATTGTAACTTTCCATAGGATTAAGACACACTCCTGCCATACAGCGCGAGAGTAACGGCAAGCACACACGCACACATACACACACACACACACACACACACACACACACACACACTTGAATTTGCGAACGAGCATCGTGAATAAAAGAAATTTAAAGAAATACCTATATTTTTTATGCCGGAATGACGAGACGCGTCACGATATATATTGAGAAAATACTTCGTTCAGTGTGTTGTGCAACAAAATGTCCATTGTTGCGAAATAAATGTTAACCAAAGCTATGCTATAATTAATAAGCGATAACAATTTCCTGCTAGCGATAATTACAATTCGAGAAAAAAATTTCTGCCTCGTAGCTCTTTTTTAAATCCGAAAAAAAAAAAATATTATTTTATCATCTTCGATGAAATATTTACTAAAATAGAATCCAGCATACGAAGACAAATTGTGTTGAAAAAAAAAACGTTATTTCAAAAGTTTGACGATTTGATTAGAATTTACGTGATCATATTCAAAGCGTAATTTTTTTTCACTATATTGTTTAATGATCTTTAATTATCGTAACGTTTTATCGGTCGGACGATAGTTAGCGCCAAAAATTCGGATCTCCGATGCCTGAGAGAATGAGCGGAGAGGATAATTCGTTGATTTGACAAGCGTTCCAGTAGTTACGGTCGACGGCTGGTCAGACGGAATTTTAGGAAAAAAATTCTCGCTCATTTCTCATAATTATAACCAAGGCTTGCGAATCTACATTCATCGCGTTAACTGCATAATTATGAATAACACGTTTATTCGGAAAAATAAATTCAAAGTACTCGCAGTTATCGTATCGTGTCGCTGCAATAGCAAATCGCGACCCGAACGAAATCTCGAAGCTCGAAGCATGATCGAGTCGAGAGCTTGAATCGCTTCGCTGCAGCGAGATGATGGTGCATAAACTAGTAAGAGAATTCACTATAGACGTAGTAATGGACCGTTCGAAGATCAATGACGGGTATCGAGATAAAGAGAGCGAGGGAGCCTCTTATAGACAGTAAAAATGGATTTTGCATCCAACTCGAGTACATATTATCGATGCATCTATTGCATCACAGCATCTGAACTGGATTTGCAATAGTAAAGCAATCATGATGCTAGGCCAGATTTATAATAAACAGTCAAATTGATTGAATGATCTTTTTAAGCTGTGTAACAAAACGTAAAAATGTAATTTAAGGAAATTTACGATAAAAATAATAATGATAAAATATAAAATTAATTTTAAAGATAAACGAGAGCCTAGCTATAGAGGTGTGACAAGTGACAACGAACGCGCAAACAAATTAAATGAACATTGGCACAATCCAGTCATGCGACAGACAAATAAATGTGCACACGGTTAATTGATTCGTATGATCCGTCATAAACGAAAATGAAAATTGAGCTTTTCATATTTTCTCCTTATCAATAAAAACAAATGAACTCTTTGATGCAAGCTTTCACAGTGGAAAAATGCTAATAATTTCCGTAAATTTATTTTACAAAACCCCGAATAAAACAATGCGTATCATTCTCGGTGACGATGAGACGACTGTTGGATAAAAATTGATCAAACCTCATTAATCTCCTCTGATAATCGGTACGATCAATACGTGATACATAGAACAGAGTACGATCAAATCCTAAAATGATCTTGATTGAAAAAAAAAGATTGAAAACGTGTTTTTTTTTTAAATGTTCATAGTTTTAAAATGGTTATGCGAAAGATCGGGCATCAGGTCGTTATACTGCACTCCCATAAAAATCGCTGGCTGGGTCTCTATGCGCTCGACGCTCGGGAGTTCCCGATAAAGAACTAGAACGGCAAAAAAGAGCCGCCGATGCCACGAAACTGGGTGAAAAAATGGGCTGGCTAGCGATAGCGAAGTTCGCGTTGTTCCGCCATATACAACGTATTTGGCTGTGTTATATAGAACGAGAAATTATCGACGTATATAAATATACACGAAGATATTGGTGCTGGTGTTTGCCTGCATGCGAGCGAATATAACAGTCGCCAGCAGCACGAAGGCTTACGTAAGTATTATGTAGCTAGCTCGAGGAGCTATATGGGGGTCTCACAGAGAAAAAGAGAGAGAGAGAGAGAGAGAACTCTTTGAGGATAGACATGGTAAAGCATAGTACACGACTTGGCTGTTTTCTTGCGGTGTAATTGCTCGGTGGTATTTTCACCGTACATACGAATCAACGAGGAGACAAATAACGTCGAGGTGTTATACCACACTCGTGGCTAATTCGTCGACTTGGATACCCGCAACAAGCTATGACGATAGTAGACATTCGTCATCATTTTATGAATTATAAGTCCGTCGAATTTATTTATCAGCATGCCAACGGTAAAAAATTTGAAATTAATCCTTGGAGAGTAAAAAATAAATAAACAAAAATTATCCAAATTATCTCTCGCCATCTGTTATATGCATCGATCGATTGTAATTTTTCATAAATTCGTCAAGCACGACTTGCTCATGAGATACAAAAATATCTGTCTTCAAACAATCCTATACGGTGCTTTCTTATTCGGACAATTGAATCCTATACATCTCCAGCTTATCGCGTCTTCTCCCTTTTGTTTATCGTAGCTCCCAGCACTTCATTCTCAGATTCTCAAATTATCAATGATACCTTTCCCGAGCTCTCGATTGTTTTCCCGATAAAAATTTCAATCCAATGCATATTCGACCGAATAAATGTAAAATAATACGGCAAAGTCTCTTTATCATATACTAACGAAGAAAACAAAAAGAAAAATTTACCAGGATCATGAAGCACATATTATATTTTTCTCAGTCGTATTATTCCATTTCTTTTAGTCTCGCGAGTACATATAGGACGTCCCGATATTCCGGATGCAATTTTCAAACTATCAAAGAGCTTTTATTTTTTATGCATATCGAGCTTTACCTATGCGAAAGCCGAACTCTGCGGTTTCTCGAGCTAGCTGTGTATATGAGTAGCAAAAAAATGGTCGTTGTTAAAGTGGCGAACGAATGAACCCAACCGCGGCATCGACCGCGCGCATATTATGTACAATGTACATAATATACGTGAAGAAGAGCGAGTTCACCAAGGCGACCCACATTCGCGATATTAACCCGAACTTATATATTCGTTGTATTACTCGCGAGCTCCGTCACGCTCTCGTTTATAATATATATATATATATATATATATATATATATATATATATGTATAATATGATATCTCGTTGGCCACCCTGACGCCGTGTGGTCGTCGTCTATTCCCGAGGTCGTCTTTTTTCATTCCCCACAGCACGTGCTCATCCTCGTCATATTCTATCCCTCCAACTTGCCATCCGTTTCATCGTTCTATGCCTTTGCTGCTCCTCTACCCCTCCACATTTTGTGCCCCTCTATATGTGCATCGCTCTTTGTCAACCGTCTTCCACGTTCTTCGTGCAACAATGCCAAAAATCCCCTCCCGAATAAAACGTATATTTCTCGAAGTTCTGGATGCAACTTCATTCCCGGACAAAACGAGAGAGAGAGAGAGGCGGATAGAAAAGCTTCAAAGCTCACGAGCAACACGCGGGCACACGGGCATTCGCGCGCGGGTCGATGTATTCTCGGTTGTTTATTTAGGCCACGCGAGGTGAATCTCGTTTTCCCTCTCCCCCCCTCTTGCCCTTCCTCTGGGTCTTTCTCCCGATCTCTCGAGCAATTTACCAGCGGGCAAAATTATTCAATGCTCCCGATGCTGGGATCATGAAATTCCGGTTATAGAATAGGGGAGGAAAATTGAAGAAAAAAATGTGTGATGTCGAATCTTGTTTCGAATCTTTGAGATTTTTTATGCCGTTGATTATTTATCCGCGTGAATTGATTATGTTAATTGAATTAACCAGTTATGTTTATTGAATTGTCGCTATGCAAATCAGTAGGACCGAATTCGATCGTCATTGTCGTTGGTAAAGGATGATTGATTGATGAATTGACTTGGACTTTTTGGAAAAAAAAAAACACAAGCAAACAAAAATCTCTTGTTTGATCACAGGGCCATTTGTTTATTGGTCAATCGAGCACAAATCCGCGAAATATTCTTCGGCATTTTTTTCCAACATGGCGATATTTATGTCATGATCTGCGCGGAGCTTTGACAATGTCCAAACGATGCAACGTTTTTGGATCAACTCGCCGAGAGCCTCGGTTCTTACGATCATCAATAAAAAGAGGATAATCATCAATGATCCACAGCGAGATTATCATTATGAAAAATGATTACCTAATCGTTCACTCCTAGGCCTAGAATTTTTTTCTCAACTGTCATTCAGAGAAATTTGTTGCTGGCGCATCGATGAATTCTCGCAATCTATGACTCAGAGAATTCATAAGATAACACGTAGGTGTGTATTGTCACCTACCTCGAAATCGATTGAACTATTCTCTCTTTTTTTTTCTATCGAGAAGTATTACTCACGGGGACAACTTTCTATGAACTCGATTGACGTTTGTCAATCGAGTTTTTTTTTCGAACTTTGCCTAGTCGCGTCTTATACTTCGATCATGAGTACGTGAAATAAATATTTTTTCCAAGCTCAGCGCATTCGAGTGCAGCTGGGAAGCGTCCGCGAGGAAATTATGCGGTCATTTTTATCGCAGAATGCATTTTCGGTATACGATAAGTGTAAACTGAGAAACGAATGTATTATATGTATTAGGGTGTGTCGAAAATGGACATTTTTTTTTCTTCGCTCCTATACCACTCAAAACTTTAGGTTTTGACATTAAAGAGGTCCTCGTTCGAGGAGGGCGCTGTAGCTTGAAGTTCAGAGGTCGCTTAACGAGGATTTAGGTTTCCCATCTAATTAACACGTAAAAAATATTGTTTTTCGTTCAAAATGATGTCAGGCAAACAAAAAATTGGCGATGTCTGTGTTTCTTGGCTTATTTGAAAGCATGACTCATCCCCTAAACGATAAAAGGTCGTTTTTCGACTTATATACCTTGTTCCAATTTTTTTTTACGCCACTTTTCGACCACAATAGTCACTATTTCAAGTTTACAAAGTCTCCAAGGTATCAATGAGTCCAAAATGAATTGCTACAAGTATTGGATGTTGATTCGAATATAAATAACCAATCAATACTCGT
The DNA here is from genome assembly GCA_963564615.1 of Rhorus exstirpatorius. NCBI lineage: Eukaryota > Metazoa > Arthropoda > Insecta > Hymenoptera > Ichneumonidae > Rhorus > Rhorus exstirpatorius. Next base: position 26,496,227 of record OY751320.1, read on the forward strand.
AGCAATTCATTTTGGACCTTGGGGACTTTGTAAGCTTGAAAAAGTGACTATTGTGGTCGAAAAGTGGCGTAAAAAAAAATTGAAACAAGGTAAGTCGAAAAACGAACTATCATCGTTTAGGGGATGAGTCATGCTTTCAAATAAGCCAAGAAACACAGTCATCGCCAATTTTTTGGTTGCCCGACATCATTCTGAACGAAAAATAATATTTTTTACGTGTTAATTAGATATGAAACATAAAGCCTCGTTGAGAGACCTCTAAACTTCAAGCTACAGCGCCCTCCTTGAACGAGGACCTCTTTAATGTCAAAACCTAAAGTTTTGAGCGGTAGGAGCGAAGAAAAAAAAAGTCCATTTTCGACACACTCTAATAATATGTATATTAAAAAAGGCGTCGATTTAACGATAAGATTTATTCAACTGAAATTTCCTCTCATAAATATAATTATTTATATTTTTTAAGGGAACAAATTGTATTGTATAGCAGTTGCTGAATGAATCTCGCTCGGATAGACTCAATTTGAATTGATAATTCGACTGGGTGCAGCTTGTCAAAAAAAAAAGGACACGCTGAACATTGCAATCGTAGACTCGTTGGACGAAACTTTATGAATAAATGACACGATTTGTGTCAAATTTTCAAAGGTTCGTACTTCAATAATAATAATCTATTAAAAAAAAATCGATAATCAAATTCAGCGTCGAAATTTCAAAATTGAAAATTGCTCAATCAAAGTGACGGATCGAAAAAAAACGATTCGATTTCGATGAGAATCGCGGTACCGCAAAGAGTTTATTGAGGCCATTTATAATATTCAAATTAAGGGTAAAAATTTCAAAATTTCAAATGGCAGAGTCAAGATGGCTGATCGCACAGACTGAGAGCGAGGTCTCAAGCGAGGACTAAATTGTTCCCAAGTCAATTTTTCCAAGCGGTCAACATGAGAAATGAGTTCGGGTTTCGATTAATTTTTCATCCCGTTGATCAAACGATAGCCCGTTTCGTTCGATACTTGGCCAATGGTCGATGCGTATCGCGAGGTGACGTGAATCAAATCCAATAGCGGTACGCACCGGTGAGGCCATGCCAATGTTTTTCGTAACGTGACTTTGTATCATGAACTTTTCGATGCTTTGCGCAACGTTACAATTCCCCCCCCCCCCCCCTTGCTCGTCAACTTTCCCGGCATAAAACTGCGTCGTATAGACGTAACATTTTGACGTGAAAGAACTGTTTTCTCGATCGATACGTGTTGAATTGATGAAATTTATAAAAATATATATATATACAATCCACGTGGTGTAGAAAGTAATCGATATTTTTTCAAATTATTTCACCTTTGATTATCGGTGTAATTATTTAAATCATGAATCCGAGTGACTATATTTGAATCGTGAAATTCAATTTTTTCTTCAATTTTCTTTCGATTGAATTCTACGGGGTCGCGTGAGAATGAAAATAATATGTGTGAATAATATTTATCGATAGAGACTCTGTGTATGTATATATGGGTCCAAGCATCGGTAGGTTTATAGGAAGACGATTAAACCACAGCGTTCTATAATGAGCTATGGGGATATAATATATATAATCGCGGCATAGCTCGTGAGAGCTCGATGGAACGCGCGCGCGAGGGAGCGGACAGCCTACGTCGTTACGCAACTAGTGAAACTATCCTAGCCTCTGGTTACATTTGCACGTGAGTATATAGGCAGTGGTAGCAGCAGCAGCAGCAGCAGCAGCAGCAGCAGCTCGAAGTCACAGCAGGAGAGTGTTAGTTTATTGCCAAAGTTTTCGGACACAACGACCGCGGGTAACCCTGTCCCCCAGCCAAGGCGCGCGCGCGCGCACACACACACACACACACACACACACACACACTTCTGTATAACCTGAACCAACCATAAGCGCCAGAATCCAGCGACCACCTCCTCCATACCGTCGGGATATATATAAATATTACGCCAACACGGAGTTACGAGTACCGATATACATCGGTAACGATACCACCTTTCATGGATACGAGAACATGATGGGAGCCAAGGAAAAGAGGTGAAATGATATGGAAAGTCAAATTGTAACTTTTCTAAAACAAATTTTTAACAAAATCTAGTCGTTTGCCAAAAAACAAAGTTCGTGCCAAAATATTTTGAATCAACAGTGCTCTGTATTGGTCATGATCGTAAAATTTAACCCAAAAAACGATGGAACAAAATGTGGAGATTCAGGAAAAATGTACACTTTATATGCGGTTGAGGCACTGCTGAGGGACGATTTTTTCGTGCTCGCGACCCAATTATGACGATCAGCATCAGGAACATCATTGAAATCGAGAAAAGCCACAATTCTTAGGAATTGGCCTTTTGTCTTTTTGTCACAGTACACACATATACGAGGAGTATAATCTCCCAACCGGTATCGTGTAAACGGCCGGTGTTTCACTCTTCTCGCTTAGCCTCCTTCGTGAAAGGTAATATAGGTAAGAAATGTGTAGGTAGAGGAAGCCGCGAGCGCGAAGTGCAGCGATATAGCGAGGTCGCGAAAGTCCGGAGAAGGCACACACACACACACACATACATACACGCGACACGGGGGAGATTGGAAGAGTTGAAACGGTGGATGTAACCGGTATAGAAAAGAGTGAGAGTATTAAAGGAAAAGTAAAGAGAGTGAGAGGAGAGAGGCTCGCTGACCGCTGATATAACGTGTGCAATATATACATACGTGTGCGCGTGTATCCGGGGCGACTGTGTGTGTTTGTTTCGAGCGTTGTATAATCACTTAATTGGGTTATGCACGAGGAAATGACCTATGCGGGACTCTCCCTCCTAATACTAATACGCAAGAACGAGTCGGAGTTGGATATCTTGCGCATGCACACCGTTGCTTCGTTGCAGCCAGAGTGCAACGTTCTACTTTGACAAGTTTGAGAGAAAAAAAAAATATATATATACGCATGAAACCGGTATGTGATACTGAAACAGCCGATAGGAAGCGAGCAAGAGAGAGAGAGAGAGAGAGAGTTTGATTGGAAAATTATGTCGTATTTTAAAAAATAATCATATATTTAAAAATTATAAAATATTATTTACAAAAAAAAAAGACTGGCTATGAAAAATTATTCATCAAGCAATGAAATGCGAGAATCGATTATAATTTTACCACTGTAATAAATAATAATTGATCGACATACCTTTGAGCTTTTTAATTACGATTATCTCCGTTTGTATATGCCGGAAGTGAAAATTCAATTTTTCCAAGTCCATGCTTGTTACGTCATGCTTGTTAAAAGTCCAATCTTTGATATACATTTATCGACGTGAATTATCGAAGTATAAACATATCGATTTACGGTAGAAATGAATTTCCGGGGATCGGATCAGGTTGAGTCGCTGTAATATCGCATCTGGTTTTTGCTGCTGCCAGCGCAGCACGTTCAGGAAGCGAGAGTCTCCCGCGCGAGTGAAAGTCGTTTACTCGCTGACTGGAGAGGAAAGGGGAATCTGGCAAAGTATGAGTTATAGTTGTTCGTGTTTGTGTGTGTGTGTGTGTGTGTGTGTGTGTGTGTGTGTGTGTTTATCAGCCTGATCGCCAGAGATCGTCGGCGCGAGAGGAAGCGCGGACGATCGCGAGGGGTGAATATATAGTTGAATCGGTGCAAACCGGTCGAATCACGACATATTTTATTGTCCCGACGGGTCAATCAATTTCTGATTAAGTTCTCTATTAATACATAAGCTTTTGAGATTAATTTTATCGTGCTCGAATGAAATTTTGGTTAGACGAGGCAGAAAACTCGAAGTTTTCCTTTTTTTTTGTGGGAACAAAGCTTTCTCTATAGGAAACAAAGATGGATTAAAAAATCGACAAAATTTCATTTCTTAATAGCTGCACTATAGAGCCAATATTGCTATAAGATTATATCGTAATTTACAATTGAATAGCAAAAAGCCAATGACTGCGATTCTTTCGAAAAACTCCCACGGTCAGATTTCCGGTTTTCGCGCTTCCGGGAAGATGTTCCCTCGGAAACTTTCGAACCTCTCGGCAATTTCCTTCCCCTCGCAATGACAACCGGTTTTGCCTCTCACGAGCGCTGAGGCGACAATATTCTTCCTCTTTAGAGTATGAAGAAAAAAAAATGCTACTCGCCATGATCTCAGGAAGATCTGCGAGCGCCGCACGTTTAACGAGAGTATAACGCGAAAATCTACGAAATGACAAAACGAGACTGAGCACCTCTGACAAAGGGGAAAGCGAACCCGATCGCGCGAGTCAAGCTTTTCTCTCGTCATAAGATATATATATATATACTTTCGCGTTCGTCAGCATGAACAAGAACTGAGAAAGGGTATATATATTATGAGCGAGAGAAACAAGCGAGAGTATAAGAGCTAAAGAGGCGAACTTACGCACGCGATCTATATACCGGTTGTATAACATGAAAGGAGTTTTCCTTCATTTAGCTTCTGGTATAGAAGGCCTGCCGTTTCTCTCTGCGTCAGTCGTTAACTAATGTTAATCCTGGTGGCGAGCATGTTCAAACGGGGCTATCGCATTATTAAGCGTTCAAGTCCATGCACTCGCTTGTTCGGGAGATTGGTCCATTGTCAAGTTTGCGACAGAGAACAATAGAGAGAGAGAGAGAGAGAGAGAGAGAGAGAGAGAGAGAGAGCGAGAGAGAAAGAGAGAGAGAGAAAGAAAGATACCTGGCAACGTGCAGGACTCCATCGCAATTTCGATTGTGACCAAACTCTCCGTCTGACCATAGCACGACCTTCACTACTTTTCGCGAGAAAAGAGCCATTTATTTTACGACGATTCAGACACTACCATAAATTTTCAGGAAAATCAATGAGAATAGAAACGATCATTGACATGAGTTTGTTATGATCCTGTAATTTGATTTATCAACTATTCATAATATTATGCGAATTAAAAACGATACATAAGAGCCCTATCAGTTTGTTGAAAGTTCACTATATGTCTGACCGTTGCTTGGGCAGAAATTCATTGAACAATCCCTCGATATACTGGTCAAATGAGAGCTGCAATATAAACATTTTTAAATATTGATATATTAATTTCGAGTAAAAGAATATAAAAAATTCAGTAACGTCCAATGAGTTTGCATTTTTTTTCGTCAACGATATTCGATGGAGAAAAACGTCCAACAGTGAGAAAAGACTATACTTAATATTAACGAACCTTTTTCTTTGATAAGACGTTGTCGATAAATCGTTGCCAATCACTGAAAAGTCTCACTCTATAATTGACCCACTTAACATGCAGTACGGCTGAATCCGAAATTTAGTAACAATAAACCAATATTTATTTCACGATAATCAACAAAAGATTTGTTAATATTTGACAAACGTTTTTTTTTTCTCAGTGCAGACCGTCATATGGTCCAAAAAAAAGTCTGACAATATTTGCGCATGATCTTAAGACGTCTAGGCCCATATAACCCGAGTAAACGTGAAAGCCTAGAACACTTGTTTGATGTGCATTAGCGACTGGGGCGATGGCAAAGAAATTTCCGAACCAAGGAGAAAAACATCAGTACCCAAATCCGACGTGATTTTCTACGTAGCGTGAAATTGATCAAAGTTACAAAGAATTTACATCGATTCGAGACCTCTTTTATATATTTCTACGCTGTGGTGAAATACCTCAGGATTGTTCGCATAAATTTTAGAACCACGCGTCATTTCAGTGTGCGTGAGCCAAAATATATCGAAGCATTCGGAAAACTCAAACAGGGTCAGCAATTGCGAATTCTATAAAAGTATTTTCGTTACGAAATAAATTTCTTCGAGAAAAGGATTGAAGGGAAGAATGTCGGGATCGAAGCTTTCGCTCGCTCGGAGAAAAATATAAGGAAGGCAACAGCGTGGTTGCAATAAATAAGAAACCATGTATCACCATTTTTCTCTCGTGTCTCTCAGGGAAAACGGAAATATCGAAAGATTTTCCGTCTCCTGCTTTTACGCTCCTTCTCTATCTCTTTCTTACTTTATATACCTTTCTTATAGTTCCTTTTCTATTTAAAGTTCTCTCATACAGTGCCACGGTCTAGCTCGTATCTCGGAACGCGATATTACTGGCATTTTGCTCTTATACATGTGTGTTTCTTACCCATGTGTGTGTGTGTGTATATATATATATGTGTGTCAGAGAGGCAAATAGAAGAAGGGGGCGCTCTATACAGAGTTGTCGAGAGAGGGAAAAGAGACGCCTCAGCCTGAGGGGAGAGCTTAACCTAACACTCGTGCAGAAACGAGCAAGAGAGAAAACTCGTGCAGAAAGCAAGAGAGAGAGAGAGAGAGAGAGAGAGAGAGAGAGAGAGAGAGAGAGAGAGAGAGAGAGAGAGAGAGAGAGAGAGAGAGAGAGAGAGAGAGAGAGATAGAGATAGAGATAGAGAGGGCACGGACTCTCTCAGGGGTTTATAGATAGCAAGCCGCATGGCCTAGAAACCGAGCTCGCGCTCGGTGTTTTTGACCCTTCGCCTAGCTACCGCCGCTTCTGGGCCATTGCAACACATCAACGAGCGAGAAACCGTCAGAATGAGCCGTACAAGAGCGAGCAAGAGAATCCGCCATTTGGCGATGCAGCTTGAGGCTACGTTCACACCGACGGACATATTTTCATGCCAGAAGCGTTATTTCATTCTGTAATTTAATTACGTGAAAGTTTTATTGCATCCTCGCATATTTACATCACTGCTGATGCGTATTTATAATGCGATATTAATTGTGAATATATGATTGAAAAAAATAAATGAATAAATAAAAAACATCGCCCACGGTTCGATTGAAAATTAATTTCTTTTAAATTAAAGAGTAAGAATAATTTCACCAAAAGTATCTGTGGATTATTTTACTCTTTTTTTTTTTCAAGGCACAAATTCAAACGAATTAATTTTTTGTGAATATTACATTCATGTATGTGTCGTGGATTTATATTCGCGAACAACAAAACGAGAAAAAAAAACATTTTTATACATCACTGACCGATCAAAAGAAGAAAAAAAAAAAATTATAGGCTCTCGTGAATTGGTTGTGCTGGATGACTTTGATATAAATTGTTTTTTTTTTTTTTTTTCATTGCGATAATTACAAAGTTTTGTAAAAGTCTTTGAAGAAATTCAATCTTTCATGATGTTCACCTGCTATCGTGAGTATCGATAATCAATAAACACTGGCCAATAAATTCCATAATCGGGCGCGTTAAATTTCCTTGAGTAATTTTGTCGCGCATCGAAAATTTTCCCGATCAGCAGATCATGAGTCGAGAAAAAAAATCGACGATTATTACTCGATAGATCGTCAGCCTTTCAATTGCAATATCGAACTTATAGTTAAATACCTAATTTGTGTATCGAAATAAATAAATAATAAAAATTGTTAACAAATTCGCGATCAGCAGGAAACAACGCATCTATACGAAAGTTCCCGAAATAAAAATTATCAGATATCTTGTGGAATTTCGGCAATAAAATAAATTGTTTCACTGAATGTGGCCGTATAATTTGCTTGATACGAGATTTATAATCTGCGAATAAAGTTAACGTAGTAAGCCGCTGTATTCGCCGTGTGGGAAGCTCCATTAGTATTCGTGGATTAGACGTGTCGTGTGTGTGTGTGTGTGTGTGTGTTTCACAGTCCGCGATACATGCAGTCCGTGCAGTCTCGTAATCGAGGAGCGAGGTCAGTCCCAGTACAATAGTAAAGTACAGTATAGCACATTATAATATACTACTGGATGATATGGTCCGGCCTTAACTCTGTTATCGAGCATACACATGTGAACATATGTGTGTACATATATATATATATATTTATGTCTGTATAAATAATAGTGTATGCAGATATATATAGTGGCATTTGTTCGGTGTGCTCGTTTGTTCTCGTTTTTCTCTATCGGAGCACAATCGTTCGAGCTTGGAGCCACGGTCATTGCTTCCGGCTATCACCATCTCTCTTTCTCGGTCAGTATTTTTTGTTTTTGTTTTTGTTTTTTTTTTTTTTCATTTTTTTTTTTCTCAAATCCTCTTTGCGCTTGCTCGATCTCTTCTTTATTTCTACTCCAGCTGTGTGAACTATACGGGACGTCGGATAATCACGCGAGGTTCGAGAGCATTCTTACTCGTATACGACTCGAGATATCGCGTTGTAAAAGCCATTACAGGACGAATTTATAGAGTAATTTTATTAGTTCTTTTTTTTATGCACTGTCCTTGAGAAAATGATGATTTTTGTAAGTCAAGTCGTTCATGAAACCGTGTAGTAAAAACTTTCGGATTCAGCTTCGACTTTGATATCAATTAGTTCTTGATTTCGTAGAGGCCACAAATAACTGAGTCGGTCGTTTGAGTCTTCGGAGACTTGAATAAAATAATACGATTTTTCAAAACTGGTTTTTTTTTTTCAAGTTCTAACTTTTCAATGATGCTATTTGTCGATTTCTATGTGAGTGAGCTCTTCCGCAGGAATTACGTAAGAAACTTTCTCTGGATGTTGTTGAGTGTCTTGTCTATGTGCGCAGATTGTGCCACTTTGTACACTTGCACTTGTGCACAACGATTTCAAGAGAATATAATGATCCAACGAACGATGAGACAAAGAATGAATCGTCATTAATTGAATGGGTAATTATGCCGATTTTGTTTTTGCTATCAAACGCGAAAACTCGAAACTTGCAGATTCGATATTGTGAACGGGGGAAAACGCGAGCGCTATATACGCTTTAGAGACTATATCGGAACGATGTGACTTCCGGTCTGAATACGTGCCACCACATCGATAATGCTTCCGTGCACATAATCGCGTCCCCGTTATGCTGGGCACACTTGTTTTGAATGTGTATATATATATTCAAGTAAGAATGTAAGTACATGGAAGAAAAAGTTGATTTGTGTGGACATTTCAAGTGCGTCAGCGAGAGTGATAGAAAATTGAGCTGGAGGCAGCAAAAAGTTTAACGATCAATTATTAAAAATCTTTCACGGGGAAAAAAAATCTATTTTCTTTTTTTATGCCTAACATAAATATTACTCCTCGCTCAATTTTCATTCAGCAAAATAAGTAAACAATTAAAAGTAATCAAATTTTTAGAATTGATCACACGGAAACAAAAATAAGAAAGTTGATGACGGTTATTCGAGCGTTTGCCTCTTTAATGCCAAAGACGTTTTTTTTCCCGTCTTGTTATGTAAATCCGACTGATATCAAAATAAATGAGTCAATTCGAATATTTGAATGATGTTTTTTTTTTTTTTATAAAAATCGATAATTTATTTGCGCACGTGCGTGACCGGAACGAGACGAAGAAGAGGATATTGTATTCTCATTGACCTGCTCTTCACTATTGCGCGTTAAATCTTTGACTCGTAATCACAAAAAATATATTGTGAAATAATGAAAGGACGCATTGCGAAATATATGCTGTGTATAGCTCTTTTCGTCTCGTCGTTATGAACTAATGTAAATTCAAGCGAAACGGAGAGCCGTTAGTCAAATGTTTCCGTGGTGTATTATATTATATTATACCTGTGTACACGCGGCGAAATCCTCGAGGTTGTCATATGGCGAGACTGCGGCCAATTTTGAGGGAGAGCAATAACCTGTACGGTTCTATGTACAATGGGGTGGGGGGAAAAAAAAAACTTCGACGAGCTTCGAGAGTTGATTGTACCAAAATAAAAACAAACGAAAAAATAAATCGAGAATAAAGAATGTTTGAAATTTATAGAAAATTATCCAAATAATTTGTTCCTTGAATTACATAACTATACTCCCACGAAAACATAATTACAATAACACCAACAACAACAACAACAACAATAACTATTATTATTATTATTATTATTATTATTATTTTTTTTTTTATTATCAAATATACAATATATAAATGTCAAAAATTTCGCCACCTCATTATAATAGAACGTTTAATTTTTTACATAACTACGAAATACCCAAATTGAGAACCAAATTTGAAAAATAATATTTTCATGTGCGCGATGATGATCTCACACACTGCGTATTTTTAGCATTGAAAACCAATTATAGTGATTTATTACTCGAATTGGGATATTTTTGTCAATATAAAAAAATGTCTTTTTTCCATATCGAGCCTTTCATTTTCCATATTCTGTTTTTCAATTCTATATCTCGCGTATATCTTTGAATATATCTCTTATCCCTGATGGGGCTAGTCGCCCCACTTCACCTCTTGCTAGACCTTAAAAAAAAATCGTACCTAATAATTTATTTCTATTACGACCTCAGACGGATACCTGCAACTAGATGCATTCTCGCATGGATCACGATTGACTGCGCGCGAACTCATTTCCACGGTTATTATACATCTTCAATTAAAACGTTAAAGCAGGAAAAAAAAAAAATAACAACGCCTCAACATCCCATAAGAGTTTGCTGTTTCATTATATCCATTTTGTGCAATGACGAGAAGTAAAAAAAAAAAAAAATCGTCGTACGATAGAAATCGAACGCGCCGGAATGATGGAACAGGGAAACATGGTTTGTAGCAAAGCCGGCGCGGCAGTGTAACACCTTAATTGTGACAAATACCATCGAGAAGGCCGCTTTGTACGCGCACATACTCTCGCAGCAAATGAAGTCATTACACGCTCGTGTACTCTCTGGGCAGTTTCTTTTTTTTTTTTTTTTTTTTTTTTTTTTGTTTTCGCTTGTGAAAATGTATGCGTGTGCGCGCAATTCTGCACTCTCTGCAACGAGCCAGCTGTTCTGTCCCCGTCACGGTCCTTAGACTTTGAGTTACACACACACACACACACACACATTTATAGAAACAAAAAAAACATGGTCGTTCGCACGATCGTCGTGACTCTTTCAACTAGGAATGGCTCGGGGTATCCCCATCTCTCTCTCTCTCTCTTTCTCTCTCTCTCCCTCTCTCTTCTCTCTTTCATTTTATCTACATTACTTTTTTAAACTTTGCCGCGGCGACACGCGCGTGTCTATCCGTGAGCTCTGCTCTTTGCCGTTTTGTGTATTATGGTGTTTCGATGTGCCTTGGAGAATATATACGATAGTGGTATATTTGTGTATTGCTATGTAGCCTGCACGAGCGCAAAATATGTCGGTCGCGACTTTCTCTTGGCTCAGAGGTTCTCATACTCGCTTCCTGTTTCACGGTTCTTTGTGTAAATTCACTTTCTGCCTGTTTTTTTTTTTTCCCCCCTTTTTTTCGATCTCCCATGTCGTGGGGAGAAAGGAAAAAATTGAAAAGTCAAGTAAATCGGAGGTTGTATAATCGTCGCGAGTTTTATTATAAGGACTGCTTACTGAAAAGTATAACGAATTTAGATGAATTATCCCGATTTCTCTCTATTGCCCTTTCCATTAGAATTTTCTTTTGGAACGACTAAAGGACAGGTAATATTTCGTAACGTCCATGTAAAATAATAATAATAATAATAATAATAATAATAATAATGGTGATCATCGCACGACATTTCTAACGACACTGAAATCATTTCACGAGCCGATAATTCCTTTCAATATCTCAACGTCATTGCCCTTTGGTTCAACGCGTTCTGCGATGCGTAAAATTGTATATCTATAAATATAATATTGAAGATAATAAGAATAATTCGTATACGTCATTTTAGTCAATATTTGTAAGCGCGTTGCGCCTTTACGATTAAAGAATTTATTCGAACGTTTTTTCGAATCAATTTCTAAAAATTATAATTATATGCACCCTTTCGTTTGTGCAAACATTTATTTTAACCGGATCTGTTCATTGCGTCCTAAAATGACATGCCCGTTTTAGTTGGCCTCGTTAAACAATATCGACGATCCAAACACGTTTTAATGCATGTGTGTGTGCGCTAATAGACGTGAAAGATTCATCGTTTTGAATACACGAATATCCTTTAAAATTGGCCTACCATAACAGCTGTGCATTTTCGACCATACGCCGTGTTTGTTTAATATCAGCTCGTTCGCGCGTGTGTATAACACACACGCGTCGCGAGATTCGATAGTTCTTTTCTCGCTTCTCTCGAATCTTTTGACAGAAAGTATCACGCGGCGTAGGCAAACTGCTTACATTTACGTAACGTCACGGTAGAAACATCATCGTTAGTGCAAGAGACCGGTATAAGTATCTCTCTCTCTTTATTTTTTATCTCTTTCTGTCTCGGGGTACATTAACCCCGCGACCGCGAGCTGCTTTCTCCATTCCGCGAGGATACCGCGCATATAGCATACATAGAGCGAGTATACACGGCGTGTATAATAGCGTCGAGCGCTCTCGCTAAAGAGACGTGACGCTCGTGCAACCCCCTACCCCATCAGACAAAACTCGCAGTAATTTAAGTTCGAATGTTGCGCGATTAAGGAGGTTCACTAGGGTTTGCGGGAGGTGAAGAGCAGAGTCGACGGATACCCTATATGCTTATACCTACACGGGGCCGAGGGCACTGCGGCAAACTGTGAAAATAATTTATCATGAATCGGAAAATCATGGAATTGAGATGAATAAAGTAATGATAAATGAATACTCAACCCTTTTTGACAGTTCAGGATCCATAAAAGTTATTTTACATTGATATAAATGAAAAAAAAAATCGATTTTATAGCGTACAAAATTCGCAGAGAAGTCTGGCAACGAGGCGCGTAATTCCTACGGTCGGTAGCGTCAAGTGTCATAGCCACAGGCACCAGAGAACAGTCGAGCTGTCAAGAAAATTGCGCGCTCAACCTATAACCTAACTGCTCCGACTCTACAAGCGACGTTGCTATGCCCTCTTTACAGCCCTTTACTGCGAATATCTTATGAATTATGTGGTTTCATTGAATAGTATTCATAAACTAAGTATACACAATTAATCTGACTTTTGTCATGCTGCTTTATTCACCTATACTGTGTATTGAAATAATATTTTTTTTTTTTATTTTCTCTACATTTTCTCCGGAGTTATAAGGTGAAAAAAAATTGCAATTTCTGCTTACGCCATAGAAACGCGTGTTAAAAGAGCCTCGTCACAAACTAAATTTTCATGTGAACGCGGTGTGGGTGAAAATTCTCAAATAATTCAGGCACACTTCTACAGTATAGTAGTGAATATCTGATTAAAAAATTCAGATTATTTTGCTCTACCTGATGAACCTCCTTAAAGATCGAATTATTTTTATTCTTTCAATTCCGTTATTCATTCGCGAAAGGGGGTTAAGGATCAATTTAAAAAAAATCAAAATACGTGTAAATTAATCGGTGCGCCCGGGAAAATTGAAATGAAACGAAAGATGAATTTTTGGCGGTGTCAGCGAATTCGTGAGATTTAGAAAAACAGAATTCGTGAAATAGCATTGTCAATTAAAGCTCCTAATTTGACTCGATACAATCGAGAATATTAATCATGGAAATATTTATTTCAGTCATGTTATCAAAAAAATCTTTCATTATTTTTCTATTTTCAAATCGTGTACTTTTTTTTTCAACGTTCCAAAAGCTCTCTCATACGTACGAAAATAAAACAATCGTGAAATCGTATCACGGACTTTACTTTCATGATTTTTACGCGATGAACGATGCAAACGTCACGATTGACACGTCAATTTGGAGCGTTGCAAATGATTCGAAGAGCGCACCTTGCGTTAACGTTTAACCGAAAAATGCGTTTTTCTTTCAATCAACAACCTATAATAAATAAGAAATTCGATAATTTGTATCTTTACTTTGTTAGCTCCTTAACCCCCGAAAGTTTAAATCGAATAATACATTTTTCGAGGATATTTTGATCATGGAAAGGACATTATCCTTTTTTTTTATTATTTATCAATTGAATTTTTGTACTTCGAAAAATAAAAAAAAATGATAACAACCGTCTGGATGGTCCACGAGGGAGGGAGCTGGGGGCTTTTCGGCGCAAACGCGAGAGGCACACCACGAATTTATGGGAGATTGTATGAGGACCCGCGCGGGCAGCAAGGGTGGGGGGGGGGTCTATATGGGTGCGACGGTGCGTGCGCGTCGCGTTCCCCAACTTCGTGTCGGCGGAAGAGGAAGCGAGAAGCGGACGTGAAAGAGAAGAGAAGCGAGAAGAGGCGCGGGGTCGAGGTACCCGCCAGGCCATAACACGGGGGCGGTGGAAGGACGCCCTTGCCCTTGGCATTGCCGCTCGATACGAAATGCTTCAGGGTTGTCCAAAACACACACCGTCGAGGGGAAGTGTCGATTCAACCCCAGAAAGATCCTGCTCGTTCCAGACGGAAAAAAACGTCCGAGTAAATTGAATTTCGAAGATAAATCGTATACGCAAAAAAAAAAAATTTACAAAAAATTGACAAAAAAAAACAATAGACTCCCCCCCAATAGATCCGTATTGATAAAAAAAAATCGCATTTATCCAGAATGTTTAGAAAAACGGAGTCTACTTCAAAAAATATTTGCTGTGGGTTAAGGCTTGAGAAAAAGATGAAATTAAAAAAAGTTCGCACTATATAATTATAGTATCGTTTTTTCACCTTCTAAACAGTTGTTTTACATTATTTTTAGACTTTCGTTTATAGATTCAGCTGACGACTTGAAAAAAAGGGACTGCGATACCCTACGCGTTTGAGATTTTGGAAAAACGTAGCTTACGACTCCTATACTGATGGACAAAAGGATAATGTACATATTATAGTAAATGGACAGCGAAATAAAAAAATAATGATCCGAGTAAAGTTTCGTTTCGTCTTTAAAAAAAATGTAAACCCCCCTCCTCGATTCAACGACCCTCGGTAAAGTTTCAGAGGTACGACATCCTCCGGAGTTAATTTTTACTTTTTATTTTCTCCATATTCGTCTTGTATACGCATCGAGAAGTCTCTTATAGGTTCACGCATATGCCCTTGCCCTTGTTCGATAGACTCATTGAGCCCCCCTCTGCGTACAAAAAGTCTCTCGCTTCCCTTTTCGTTTTCCCAATTTTCCATTGGAAAGAATATCCACAACGTCGAGGGATGGATAAAAGTCTCGTCTCCCCTTCGGCTATATATATATATATATATATATATATATATATATATATATATATATATATATATACGGCGCACAGTTCGCGGCTCGAACGAAAATATCGAAGAGCCACCGGGAAATACTTGCGCCTTTACTAGAGAGAATCCACGTGGTGTGTGCGACGCCACGTGGAGTAGCGACATTGCGCCGGTGCGCGGATTCGGTAGAGATGGGGGGGGGGGGGATTCATGAAGGAACAGCAGAGGAGGGTGGTAGAGAGACGAGAGGATCAACCCCTTTGGAGGTCAATGCACCCCTGCAAATGTAGGCTAGGTGTGGCCTCGGAATATTCACCACGGAATATACGACTAAATACACAATAGTAAATGCATCTATAAAGGTTTTTTTTTTTTTCATGAAACCGAATATCCCTGGTAAGGCAAATTAATTTTTGGATTTTCTATTAAAAATTTCGATCGTCTCAGTGAATTTTCAATTTTGAACGAATTTTTTTTTCTTTTTCTGCTTTCATTCACGGTTAATTTTTGTAAATAACGAAATTCTAGGCAATAAGTGTAATAATTTTTACACTGAAATATAGTACGGATAAATATATTGGATACGAAATATAGAAGAGAATTTTCTGATCGAATGAAATACTTCAAAAAATGAATATCTAATATACATTTTTTTAAACTTTGAACAAAAAACATCAACTAATTTGTTTTATTTCTGCGATAATTTCTCTTTATTGATAATAAAATTATCGAGAAAGTCGTATTATGTTCATTTGCCTCATTGTTTCATTCGATTCACTGGAAATATATTTTTTTTTCGAAGAAGAAAAAAGGGAAGGGGCATTGCTCCTTTTTCGAGTTTATCCATTTTTTCTTGTTCTTCTTCTTCGCCCAAACGACGAATTCATTTCATTCGAAGAATTTTTTATTCAACGTATCATACAATCACGAACCAACCCCAAGCGAGATAAGTCTTTCTTAAGAGCTTCGGGCATTTTCCGGGATATATTTCCAGGGATCTTTTCCTTCCCCATCTCTCTTTTACCCTCCGTGAAAACCACTATCGAGCAATTCTTTCGTCGCTTTCTTAAACACTCCTCGGGCAGATGGTTTTTTTTTTCACGTTTCGGCAGCGCAGACAAACGCGGACGTAGACGAGAGGGTTCGGGGCATCGACGCTATATCGTAAGGGCGGAGGCCCCCCCCCCTCCCTCCCTCGGGGGATGAATCGAGAAATTTTTCCGTTCACCGCAATTCATTCTGCGCATCACCTTTGCCTCTCGTATATTTTCTTCCTTTTTTCGCGAGCATATTTTGTTTATCGCATTGGAAAAATACAACGGATCGCAGGAAAAATAAAATTCACAATGAACTTGCAATAGAAATCCATCCGCGCGAGTATCGAGTCATTTTATGTCAATTTTTTTTTTTTTAAGCGATTTTCCTATGTAAATATTACCCTAATTTTTTGCATTCTTCAGATTCGAATTCTATCATGATTTAGCTGCGAACTTACCTGTGGACATTTGAAAGAAAAAAAAAAAACTCTAAAAATATACACATGCCTGTTTATATCTGATAGTGCGGTATTCAAGAGCAAACTATAGACCGAGGCCGTGTATATATGGCCCTTCGTCAAATTTACATCGAGCACTAAGTATATCGACCTTAACCTTGATTCTCCGCTATACCTAAATTTGAGAAATTAATCCGTTATCGATATGCAAACAAAATTTGCTGATTCCAATTTTGTGAACTCGTTCTTATATATTTTTCTTCGATTTATGTTGCAGGTAAGACTCGGAAGACTGTTTAGTACTCGGATGTAAGGAATTGATCGTAAGTTATTGCATTATAGAGAATCACTTGCATCATTTACACTCTTATATTAATGTATGTATATATAATTTGTCGTAACATTTTTTTTGAAAGAAAAACATCATTAATTTCGTATCTGTGAGATAAAATTTGTCTTGAGATATTTCACGTTTGTGTTCAAAATTTTAATTTATCACTCTAACAACCTTTCGCAGTGTTGGAGCAATCCCGAATTATCGAACGAAGCCTTATCGCTGATAATTCAACCAATAACATTTGATTATTGTTTTTCAATTTAAATCTCGATGTATGAACGTGAGATATAAATCCAAGTGTCAAGCATCGTCTGATACGAATTAAGCAAGATCTGTACATTCCTATCGTGATTAAAAAGGGGGGGGGGGGGGATTCACCAGTTTTTTCATAGTCGGCAGAGTCTCGTAGGATGAGAACCCTATAATAGAACAAATGTATATCTATGTATTGTATGTAACAGCGAGAGAGAGAGAGAGAGAGAGAGAGACGCAGTACGGTGTATATATACGAGCAGGGTTGAATGACCGAGAGGCAGGGGCACTAGGCTGCTACCCTCTCTGCGACGAGTGAGACTGTATAACCATGGAGGAAGAAGGACAGACAGTCCGAGAGAGAGAGAGAGAGAGAGAGAGAGAGAGAGGGAGTGAGAGAAAACGATGAAGCAACGAGGGTCGTATTCGTCCGGGAGAGGGTGGGAGATGAACGATCGACGAAGATGGGAAATGGCGGTGGATTGGCGAAAGAACGAAGAGAGCGACGGTGGGAAAATAGGAAGGGGCGCGCGCAATAAGTGAGAAAAAGAGAGACGGAAAGATGTACAGTGCGTTTGGCTCGCGATGGACAGAGAGACAGAGAAAACTACCCTCTCCGCGTGCCCCAACACCATCCCCCTGCAACGTACTCGCGCTCTCGCCCCGTTGCCGATGTTTCTTCATCGTTCCAACGCCGAAGAGGATCAATACGAGCCACGTGGGTTTCCACCATGTAGCGTGACGCTCGAACTCATCGTCACCGAAATCAACCGAGTGTATGCAAGCCTCGTGCATCGAACAACAGCTCATCATCTTTTTTTTTTTTTCGTTCCTGCATCTATTTATTTCGCACTCGAAAACCCTAATAATTTTCATCGTCCAAACTGCATTTTTTTTTTTAATTTTAATTTTAAAAAATTTTCACCTACAGAAAATTTTTGCCTCGTTAACTCAATTATATTTTTCGCAGAATTGATCAAAGATATTTTCGCTCGAGTTTAGTTATGAAAAATTTGAAAAATATTTTTTATCAATAATGAAATTAAACAAATTTTATACCGCATGTAATTGGTCAATTATCGTGCAAGTAGGCTTTGGAAAAGATGCGAAATTTAATCCCAAAGCTATCCAAGAAATTATTCAACGCTCCTTATACATGGTGAATGCATCTTTTGCTATACCACGGAAGTACACAAGAAGAAAAGAAGAAGTCTGTTTTTAGAGCACTCGAGTCAAGAGTCAAGTTTCGTCTTGATTCGCCAGTGCCGATGATATGCTCGAATCTTTCTTGGCCGTGTGCGCCGGCGTCTGAGACGTCGCCAACGCATACTTGAGGTCGGGGGCGCGTATATATGCACGTTAGAAATTGACGTACGTATACAGGGGTCTATATATATATATATATATATATGTAACCTAACGATGGCATACACACGAGAAAGTATACATATATTTATGAAGAGAGAAAGAGAGAGAGAGAGAAAGAGACCCACAAACACGAGTCTATGGTCGAAGGGTGTAAAGCCTACCCTTGTAGATTGCTTTGAAGGAGGGTTGGGTTGCCATTACGGCTGGTTTCATACATTGCACACCCCTGATTCCGAGTCTAGGTCGGTCGTTCACCCCGCGAACAGAGAGCCAACACGATCGTTCTATCCCCGGCAAACACATCATCCATACCACCGATCCCCACCATATCGTCTATCCCGCCTTTGCCTCGAACAGCCCCCCCCCCTCCACCATTAACGCGGGGAAAAAAATACCCCTTTTGGCTTCCTATGTCCCACCGCGGCTCTTCGAGCTCGTCATTTTCTCCCCACTTTTACGCGATCTCGTTCCCTCCCCTAACCGTTTCCCCTGTCCTGAATTCGTGTGACGTCACGTAAAACCCTTCCACCCCGGCATATCGACTCGAACGAACAACAACCCCTTGGCCAATCGCATCCCCACTTTCATCGTCAGATTTCCACCATCGGAATTTTCAACTTTATCTTTCTCTCTCTCTCTCTCTCTCTTTCTCGTTTTGTGCTATATCTAACACAGAGCTGTGTGGCAATATGTGCCTTTCGCGAGAGGTGAAAAAAAAAGTGGGTGAGGGCGAGATTATCGGAATTTTGACGGTAAGAGGATATAACGCAATTTTTTTTCTTACGATTTTCACGCGAATGAAGCTTGGTCGAAAGATTCTCGAGGTTGATGAGTATACGGTGGCGAGTGGTAAAATCGTAATACACAATTTTTGAGAGATATGATATAATTGGAGGGAAAAAAAAAAACGTGTGAATTTATGTATGAAAATATAGATTTATCTTTCGGCACAAACATGTTATTTTAATTCTCCATAGATAATGCAAAAGTTAAGGAAATAATATACTTTTGTTGAAAGTAACAAGAGCTGCCCGAGTCTGGTATAACTTTTTGTACGACAGGTGTCCGGAATCTCCGGTGGCTTAATATAATTCTAATTATGATCACATTGATGACTATCATTCATAATCCCCGTCTATGAGATAGCCGATGAAAATGAAATGATTATAATAACCGCACGAGTCGCGTGTAACACTTGCGTCAGATATAATGACTCGTGATTAATCATTCTCGAATCATCCTGCAAGGCATATACTCTCTTTGATGAGCTATACAACAAATTATGAGAATCCGAATCATCTGATTTCTCGTATCATTTGAATCTCGAGAGGCATTTCTCACAATTCCCAAACGGAGTTTGCGTGAAAATTACGGCAGAGACTGCGGAGCATGTGCTGTGTTTCACTTTCTCCATCGTTATATCTATATAAATATAGATATGTGTATAGCTACGCTGCGCGATATATGAAGGAAGAGGAAACTGAAGTTACGTGTG
Organism: Rhorus exstirpatorius; assembly: GCA_963564615.1. Classification (NCBI taxonomy): domain Eukaryota; kingdom Metazoa; phylum Arthropoda; class Insecta; order Hymenoptera; family Ichneumonidae; genus Rhorus; species Rhorus exstirpatorius. The sequence goes on from OY751320.1 coordinate 26,516,207, forward strand.
GCTCTCTCGATTATTACGCGGCTCGATCGTTCCATATATTTATTATTCCTGTATATACGGCTGACGATCAACATCGCAGATTCTCTCGCGATTCACACAGCTCTCAGACGGGTGTACGATCGTGAGAAAACAAAAGTAGACTCACTCTCGTACATATATATCTGTGTTCTTACATTATAACTTCCTGCAGTATTTTCCTAAATATTGAACGTATACTTTTCTTCCAGATCACATACACCCAGAAAAAAGATCTACAGTTAAATGTATATGAATATTTTATATATTCAATTTCTGTTTCTTTAAAATAACTAGAATTTTATTAAATCCAAGCGAATATTTACTTGATTCGAATATTATATAATATTTTTCTCTAATTAATTAATTCATTTGAATTAATATTAATTTAAAAGAGTAAAGTAATAAAAAATTTATTTGCTCCGACTACATTTTTCATTCGCTTTCATTCCAAAAAAAAATGTAGTTAAATGAACTATATTAATATATCCAATTTATTTTTTGTGGATTTTTTCTCAATTCCTCCTCCCAGTCGAGGAGGAAAAATCGAATAGATATTTATTTGATGATGTTGAAATTTGCATCGTTGGAATGCAACAAAAATAAGTTTTTTTTACATAAAAAAAAAATCATTTCCAGTACTGTTGACGCTTTTCTGGTATATTTAGGCCCTAGGCCGCGAAAAAAAAAACTGAAAAAAAAAGGTTTAAACGATTTTCGACTTCGAGACAATACTGGAAATAATTTTGTAAAAAAAAACCTATTTTCGTTGCATTGCAACGATGCAAATTTTAACATCATTTTATTTTAGTCAAATGTATTTCTGTGAATTAAAAAATTGTTGATTTAAATAAACATTTCATACGTTTGCAATAAAAATATACGTTGAATTCAATAAACAGTTATTTGGTCCAAATAAATGGACTATTTAAAAAAAATATTTATAATAAATAGAGTCCTATTAGGCCGTGAGACACAGAAAAAAATTTAGTTAGAACAAATATAGACTCTATTCGAATCAACTAGATCTTTTTTCTGGGTATAATAACTTTTATCTCCATGTCCAATTTTTTTTTCTTTCAAATCCCATAAATAAAATCTCCAACTATATAGCATCTCATTAATCGAAAATTGCTTCGACGTTTGTCTCGTTGATTTTTATTCAATAAAACGACAACACACACATCCGGCAATCAATCAAAACATTTTTTCACCCATAAAAATCGAAAATGAATGAGTCAACGTAATATATTCCGGGCCCCATTGTACACACGGACTATCGTTTTAACTGTATATGCAGATACACGATAAACCTAGATAGTTCTATTCCTACGCCGAACAACTTCGCCCACCATTTTAGCAACCGCGCGCGTGTGTTTATAATGATAAATCTCTCTCTTGCGTGCATAATATACGCTTGATTCATCAGCCTGCGGCGTCGGGAAGGGAGAAGTACCGATGCGGTATGAAAACGTTGATTTGTCCCACGTGAAGAGGAAAAAAAAAAAATTTTTTTTTTACGACTCACGCGTTTAAGTAAACGACAAAGTGCGGCGATAAAACGGTGTGGGAAAAACTTTATGCATTCCCTCACGTTGTCGGTCCTTTGCCGATTGCACCAAAAGGAGGAGTGCAACGGCAGAGTTTGCCGCATATATATACACGTGGATATATGTATTATCGGTTAACGAGGAGAAGATCCAAAGAGAAAGTCGAGAGGCAGCCATATATACGCTCAAGCGAGGCTGTAACACACACGGGCTCTCTGCTGTCTCAAAGTTCTCGACGACTCGACACGTCTCTCGTGGAGTAAACTCGGATCGGACAATCGCGTTTGAACTACAAACTCATCAATTGCATACCAGGAATTTTTTGAATTTTTTGAACACATTGTCAGTCAGTTCAATTATTTTCAAATCCGACCAGCCGTTATAGACGTCTTCCAAAAGTCTTGGAAGGCCCTCAAAGACTTCGAAAACCTCAACACACTAATTTTCGTCTGAATCGAGTCACATGATGGTTATTTACTCGTCATTAATGAATCGTACACCTTCAACTTTAATTTGTATTTATCGGCGATACTGACGCTGTTTTTTTTTTTCGTCCGATTCAATCTTCGTGGTATAGAGACCTATCTACTGTAGCTGCTCACCCATATATACGGATACAGATATATATCGATGAACTAATGCCAAAGGGACTTATCGGTTATGTATAAGCATAGCTTATACGCCTCTATGGAATTTAAACATCGATATGTATGTATATAAATTTATGTATGAGCAGCAATGAGTGTGCAAATTTTTCTATTCGCGGCAGAGAATCCCTGCTGGGACGAAGCTCTGAGCTCGCAATATAGGTGAATGCATTGACGCTTCCTATTCTCTTCCTATTCTCTCGTGCAGAATAAATTCTGCGCATATATATGAACTGTACCAACGAATCAATGAACTCCCGAGTCATCCATTTTTTGTAATTTTTTTTTTTATTTTATTTTTTGCATTCAAATTTCGGCCAATGGAATTGCTCCATTCGACGTCACGTGGTACAATCTACACGGTTTCAAACTGACAATTTTTCTGATAATTTTCTCTCTTAGCTGCTAATATGAAAAACAAAAGATCTCCCAATCGAGTGAAACCCGTGTCAGAACGGACGGATTGAATTTTATGGTGGCAATTGAAGGATCTCAATCAAATATGAGTAGATTCGGAGTTAATTCTTTGGAAAGCATTGATGAGAAAGCGAAGGGAAATATTCAATTAATCCCAAATTGAATTGTATAACGATTAATTGTGTGATGTCTCATGGTGTAATTTCATTGGCCGAAATTTGAATGGAAAAAATAATCCTCCGAATACCACGCGAGCTTCAAAATTATCGGGATATTTCCCTCAAAGTTCCCTGCTTACAAACGGAACTTATCGAAAAATATCCGATAATTTTGAAGCCTCTTGTGGTATTGTATACGAAAATTCCGATCCTCTTTTCGCGTATAGAGTCAAATAAAAATAAATATTATTAAAATATAAATATTATCAAACAAAATCCGAAAATGATATTGTGATAAATCAGTCAATTGTTTTTTAAATCCATTGCAATGACTATTTGTCTATGTCGAGGACACATTATTAGACAGTAAAATCCACCTTATCGCTATGATGATTAATAAAAAAAATTAAAGTAAATTTTCTCAAAAATGATCGCTCGCTGCTTTTGCATGTAAGGGAACATTTCGTAGAAATATTATCCTCCAGTTTTATGAACAATCAGCATATGCGTCTACGATTGAAAAATGTACAAGTTAATAATGATACATTCAAATCAATTTTGCATCGACTTTTACACGGACTCGTCGTTACATCGTTCTCCGAGAACTAACGTGACCCGTTCGGCATCGCGATTCTTCGAGTAATTATCATCGCTTATTATTTGCAATCGAATTTCCAAGCACGAATTTATTATGCATTCAAATACGATTGATTATACATACGATTTTATTTTGGCTTTTTTTTTTTTTGTGTGTGTGCATTAAAAACGTATGGAAAATACGTGTTGACCTATATGCAGGTACACACAGTGAAAGTTTTGTTCTTAATTTCCGCGCGCATGGAGGGGGTATCGTATAATATATAATGATAAGTTTCGTTTGGCAAAAGCCCTTGACCTTCCTGCTTGACCGGGAACGAGCGAAAATTTCACCGGCTCGTTCCCCCTTACGTCGGGTGTGGGCCTTAAGAAGAATTTCGTAATGCTTCGACGATGAGCACGAGAGTCCCAAAAAAAAAAAAAAAATTATTCGGCGTAAAAAACCAGACAGCCGCCGTACGGAGAAAGGTTTCAGAGTGAACGCGTGAGAGAATATATATCTCGCACATTTTCGCCTCGTAGAGAAGAAAACAAAAAATTTGTACTCAATATAGTGGGGTAATTACGGAAGACCGTAAAATATACGCTGGGCCCATATATATATAGATTTATAGGGTGTTAAAAAATTGGAAATTTCGTTGCTTTTTACGAAGACATTCATTTTACAGAATTTCGTAATTAGACAGGGATATGAGCAATCACACGAATGTAACATTTTTCGAAATAATTCAATAAAAAAAAAAAAAAAAATGATAAATAATTGTTTCATAAAATAATTCAAATCAATCTTACTCGACTATAAATCGATTCTTCACTCATCGAACAAGATATTTGATTGTAGTAAAATCAATAGGGGTTTCAGTATAGTAATTTGCAAGTGAGGTAATTCGATGCGGTATACTCAATTCGACTGTGAGTCTTTTTTTTCAACGCAGCATCGATTTTGATATCCGGATGCTCGATAAGCTTTTTGCTTTGTACAAAAAAATTCAATTGCTAAAATAAAATTGTCTCTATTTAAGAATTTGCAGTATAGCCTGTATGGCAAAGGCAGCGCAAATGGTACGAGGTGAAAAATGAAAGGATTCGGGCATTTTCGTTGAGCAGTATCTCTATCACTATACTAAACCTATTATAGAACTCGAGTATATCAAGTAGTCATAGTCGCAGTGTTGCTTCCGCGCGAAACTTTCACCATTGTTAACGAAAGAAAAAAAAAAAAAAAAAAACCCCAGAGAATCCCCTCTGGCTTCCCTTGTTTTTGAGGTCGTTAAACTCTCTGGTGTTCATGGCGCACACATGCAAATAGGAAAAAAAAACGAAAAATTAAAGCTCCCAGATGCGTACCACCCGGTCTCGGTCCTCGTTTATTTATTGCCATGTGAAATCGCGTCAGTAATTGTCCGATAAAATATATGAATATGCGATCGTAAATCCGGCGGGAGAAGCGGTGTATGTACTATAATATTTTACCTATTTTACGAACGATATGTCTGGCTCGTTGCGAATGAATTTATCAATCGGTACGAAAAGAATTTAAAATTTTTCAGTGCAATCAATAATAAAAATCATTGCACCACAAAGTCAGACCTCAAACTACGAACGAGAGTATGAAAATTGGATTTACGTTAAAATTTTAATTCAAGACTTCATAAAATTTTAAGCATTGCGCTTCTATATTCGTCTGGCAAAAGCTCGCGTAAGTTGGCATGTGTATAATCGCACACAATGGCGAGCAATAAATTCAAAAACGCCGTGAACAATAAAGAATAGTGGAAAAATAATCACGAGGAAGAGAGAGAGAGAGAGAGAGAGAGAGAGAGAGAGAGAGAGAGAGAGAGAGAGAGAGAGAGGGAGAGAGCGGAAGAAAACGCGAGCTCATAGATATATTACGAGCAGCGCTTAAGAAGGCTCACACAAGAGAAAGGTCAGTCGAACGAGGAAGTGCCGACGGGCATAAGAAAGCAAAAGCGGCACGGACAATGACGAGAAACGCTCATCATGTATAGCGCGGGGACGAGAACGCTTTCTAGACACGCAATCTCGAGAGTTTATTTCTATTTAGTGCAAGTATATACGAGAGGCCGCGGAATCGCGCGAGAGCAAAGCGCATCCGCAGGCTGTATACTTATATATTACATCGAAATTCATATAGCGAACGAAAAAGGGCCCAGCTCGGCATGCATTTGCGTATTAAATCGCGCGTTTACGGCCATTTTGTTTGCTAGCTCAATTGATGCATGTACACGCGTATATCTTCGGCCTAATGTCCACTCTTGTAAATGGAACGCGACGCGCGCGCCGCGTTAAATATAAAGCCGAGACAAACGTTAGAGAGAGAGAGAGATAAAAGGAAGAACCCGCCGACTTTGTGCGATCTCACTTCAAAAACCTAACGCCGCGAGATATATATATTTCTCCCGCGAACTAACGAAGATATCAAATAATTTTCATCTTTTTCATTCGAAATGCTTCAATGAATATGTCGGCGTTGAGTCTTTAATAATCACGGGGGGAGAGAAAAAATTTCATATTTGCTTCCTCATAGAGGAAACATTGCTTTCGCGAGAAAAAAAATCGAATTTTTGATGCCAATGTGTTCAGAATGTGCCAAAATATCGGGAAAACACATTTAGAAAAAAATGTCTGTATGTATGTGTGTATGTGTGTGTGTGTGCTTGAGCTACCACGCTAAAATTTTATCTCAGGTCGATTATTACCACTTTTAGTGTAAAGTTAAAAATAAACGAGATAATGCAATAATTGAATTTTACCCTTTTTCGGGTATAAATAGAAAAATATCGATCTAGAAAAAAAATATTAATGGTCAAAGTTGAAGCAAATTTTATTGTCTACAACTTTGGCTATCATTTTTCTACGATCGATATTTTTCCTACTTTTGATTATCTACAATATTTTGTTTCCTAAAAACTTAAAAATATCAATCGCAGACAAAAAAGATGGTAATCGAAGTTTTCGGAGATAAAATTAGCTTACAGTTTAGTTATTACCACTTTTAGTGTAAAGTTGAAAATAAATAAGATATGCTGCAATAATTAGATCGAACCCTTTTTCGAGTATAAATCAAAAAATATCGACCTTAGACAAAAAATTTACAATATTAAACACTAAAACATATGGAACCCTTTTTGTTTGCTGAAATTTTCAAAAAAATTTATCACGGTTCTCCGATTTGAGGTGACTTTGAATTTTTTCAAAAATTTCTGTAATCACTTTAACTTTGATAAATTTCAGGATATTCGTCTAAAACTTTTTATATTAATAGGCTAGGGGACAGGTATGCTTGGTTTGCTCTAACTTTCGTTAATTTGAAATTTTTGAACCAAAACCTTTTCATAAATACACAATGTGGGCAAAGATGTCCCACATTGAATTTTGGCAAGAATCGCTTTAAGGATTCAGAGCTCATAAATTTTGGAAATTTTCGAAAAACATCTGTGACTGCTTCAACTTTCGTGAATTTGAGGTTATTTAGCCAAAAACTTCTTGTATACAAATACACGATTGGACAAGAATGTTTGATTTTAAATTTGGCAGAAATCGGTCGAGGAATTCAGATTTCATAAAATTTTTAAATTTTCGGAAAAGTATTTGCGATCACTCCTGACTGTCGCGAACTTGAGATTATCAGCTCAAAAAAATTTGCATATAAGTACGCTAGGAGACAGGATATGGAATTTCGGAAAATTTATAAAACAAGCGTGCAAATTGAAAACTTGCACATTGCTTCCTCATCACGAAGCTTTGTCTATGGGGAAGTCAAAATTACTAAAGCCATCTCCCCATTCACGAAAGTACCAAAACCATCTCCTCATAGAAACAACTTCGTAATGAGAAAGCAATAATGTGCAAGTTTTCAATTTTCACGCTTGTTTTTCCTCGCAATAAGTCATCAAAACGCACATTCTATGAACAAGTATGGGGACATGAATTTACCAATTTGTCGTACAAACAGACGTCTAATCTTTTCCAGCATATTTTTCCATAGATGGGCCACTTCTACGGAGTCAGAAGAATAATTTCACGTTGGGATAAAGGTTGATGAATGTGAGAAAAAAATTTTCAAAA